>JAFELO010001029.1:7940-69185 GCA_017140195.1 Eumaeus atala | reverse complement strand
ATTGGGGAGTCCTATGTCTAGCTCGTGACCGTGAGCTATGGCGCTCTATTGGGGAGTCCTATGTCTAGCTCCTGACCGTGAGCTATGGCGCTCTATTGGGGAGTCCTGTGTCTAGCTCGTGACCGTGAGCTATGGCGCTCTATTGGGGAGTCCTATGTCTAGCTAGTGACCGTGAGCTATGGCGCTCTATTGGGGAGTCCTGTGTCTAGCAGTGGCCGTGACAATGATGATGATGAATCTTCTTATTCACGAAAATATTTTCTTTAGTAAGCGGTAGTATCATTGCAGCGGAATTGGGCTGGCACGACCGGGGAGGTGCTTCTCGCTCACATGTTAGCGGCGTAAAGTGAAAGCTATTGTATGTTGTGCAGAAAGCTAATATTTTTATTCAATTAAATAAAACGTTACCGACACTCCGGTAAATAGACAATGTTTTAACTTCTGTAACGCATAATTTGTGACACTGTAAAACATAATGACGTACGACATTTAGTTTTATTCGATAACACATAAAGAGGTCTTACAGTCAAGCTGCATGAGAAGACGAATGTTTTGTTTATACGTATGATGGAATTTCGACCTCTGATCGATCACTAGTAAACGAGTACCACAGTCCTGTCACTACTCGTTACGCAGTAATTATTAGTTATATGCGTTACGATGGTCATCGTCGACACTTCACACATCAGGACACGACACGCGCCATGTGGCCTGCTCCTTGATACACTTAAGAATGTCAGACCGTTATATCCTTCCCTAACAAACTTAATACTTTGGTTCGGCGGTAAAATTTTGGCAAATATTTGGACACAACTCAAAACCTTGTGCTCCCACTCTGTAAGAAGGATAAAACTTTTGTAATTGTCCTCTACATCCACCCTCTTCAATCTGAGACGTAATCCCCCAATTTATAAATGAGGCAATATCATCAGCATGAGGCATGAAATAAGGGATGAAAATTTAATAGACTCTCATTTTGGAAGTAAAACCTCTATATAAGGGAAGGAAATTTCACTTCTACTATCACTACTACCATATCACAGCACACATGTTTTATTTAGAATTATATTTCTAGTTTACTCCCGAAGAAACAATATTAAATGCTCGGGGTATGAGAAATGTATGGAGTAGAATTGTGGGAAACAAGTCACGCTCAGCGCAATAATCTCAGCGGCGGTAACGTATCTAGTGGACCTATAACTTAAGAATCATGTTCGTTGTAAGGAGTAAGCTCCAGTCGCGTGTCGTAGCGGATACACTCAGTTTTTTTTATCATACTTATTTTATTCTTGAAAATATAAAATATAATAAAGTAACCTTGATACAAATATCCTTATGCTATTTCAGTTATTAGCCATCTTTTAGCAGACAAGAAACCACAATATTTAACAGTTTAATTAAATAACCACACTGCAAATGCCCTTACCCTATTTTGGATACGACTACATTTTATCATACAAGAAACAACGATATTCAGCTTTTAACACAAGAAACAACGATATTCAGCTTTTAACAGAGTCAAGAACTCAAACTAGTTCAAAATAAAACAATCTTCTGTAACAGACTCGAAGAGCAAGTAAATAACGATATTCTAAAACTATTCAATCGGATTGAAAGTCTATTTTCTATGTACTTTAGTAGTTTGCTCACTTCGCACGCCAAGATTGGACGCAGCCAAATGAAATCCAATGATATTATTTAGAGAGGATAAAAATTTAAACACGTACGAGATATGGACGTCACGTAGCCCGGCGATGCGACGCCGCCGTCACCATACGTGAGAATATTTGTTTAAACACCTTTTAACTTTGTCTATTCGATAGGAAAAACTTCACCGTACTCCACTTTACTTAGGAAAGTTACACGGCAGTTCCGTGCTGACTTCTACCATTGTTATTAAGTGAGCGAGATGAAATTAAAGTTTCTTTCACTTAATGAAATGAAGATATTTCATTTTGACTTCTTGCTTTTACCCAATGAGTATACGGTTCATAAAATATTATATGAACACTAGTTATTACTGGATTGTCAGTGGGCGTTACTTAAAGTGTTATCACGCTTTCGTTATATTTCAATTCTATCTCCGCTAATCTACCTCACGGGAAGTTAATTTTTTTATCGATGTCTTAAGTTTACGCGAATGTTAGTCATTACAGTAAAACTAATTTTACGGACTTTATCGCGTTTCAGAGGCTTTACAGCAACCGTGGTCACCCGTGACCACGGTTGCTGTAAAGCTTCTGAAACGTCGGGCTACATAAATAATCAAATAAACCGTGATAATTCCGTAAAAGTATTTTCACTTTTTTAGTATAAAAAATGTTATGATTTTAATCTGGAATAAAATCTTTTGTACAATAAATAGTTTTGTGTGAAACAATCCTACCAATAATAATTAATAATTATTAATAAACGCGGAGGACAGTAAGTACGGATGGTTTTTTGTTACTCTTGTAAAAATTACTGAACGAATTTTGATGTCACTTCGCAATGTTGTTAAACCTTATGTGTAAATAACATATTAGGTATAGAAGTATACTAGCTTTTGCACGTGCTTTTGTCTATACCACGCCGACGAAGTTGCGGGAAATACTTAGAAACAAATATACGTACAAACTTGTGCATATGTAATATAGCCTCATAGTGTCAACATAACTTTCGGTTATTCGAAACTCTCCTATAAGTAAAACGCGTCAGCGTATCACTTGAGCCCGTTAATTAGCCTGATGATGTCTTATATAATTGAAATCCAAATTATTCAATCTTATACTCAGATTAATGAAGGTATGGCATTGTTTTGTAACGCAGTTTTATGTAATCTCGAGTCTTTCTTCATGCGTTGCTCAGCAGTTACCAGGAAGTCGCGTAAGTTTGTACAATACTAATACGAGTCCGGTGTGAGATTTTAAATCATTGTGCATTATTTGTGCATTTGTTATTTCTGTGTTAGAATAAGAAGGGCACGGGCAGGCGGAGCCCGAGCCGCCTGGCAACTGGCGTCCCTGAACAACATCTTACGTGTAATGCTGACTTTATACACTCCCTCCGTGTTGTCCTCCAATGAGCCACCGGAAACTCCCACTCCACACGATACGAGCAAGTTTGAAATTAGAAGAAAATAATTCCCAATTTCGTCCCCAGTGCCAAAATGTCAGAGAAGCCTAACTAAAATATCCAATAGACACACATTCTACCAGCCTCTTTTCATGCCAGCGTTATGTAAGTAAGTAATTTATGTATATAATGTAATGTAATAATTCCCTGTATTATATTGAGAGTTGTAAGAGTAGTAGGCGTCACTGTCGCATCATTTATTTATCTATAATGCCGTCATGACACACTTAACATAGATTTCCGTAATTGGTAGGGCTATGCTGCATCACAGCCGAATTGGGGCGGGGAGGTATCACTCGCTCACATCATACTATCGTAAAATGATAGCTGAGCTCTCGTGTGAGTAGCCGATTGCCTATTGGATTGGTGGAGGAAAGGAAGGCAACATCTCTGCCAGACAATTACAATTCTTAAGTTGGTTAGGTTTATGGGTAGTCGTCAAAAGGATCTGATTTCTCGTTTGTCCCCCTGTGCTATAAAAATAAAGATTTCTATTTATATCTCTTTGTCAGTTGTTTTTTTCTCATAAACATTGTACCTGCGGCCATTTGGAGGCCAATAAACGCAATTGCGGTTTCCAAATACAAAAGTAACAGGGCGTGCTCAATACGCGAGGTTTTACTTCCTAAACGTGAAGTCGGCAAACCGTTAAATATTACATTATTACACGTAACATTTTATTTAAACACAGGCGCCCCAAATAGCAGTGTGACACGTGCATAACAGGCAGAGTACGTGCCCCAAAATACGTAAGCTGCAGTAGGTTTATAGTCGATAGGTGAAACTAGTTCATGCCTTCTGTGATTTTATACCTAATTGTACGAGTAGACATTACGAAAGAAAAAAAAACAACATACATTTGTGTCTTTATTTGCTATTCTTTTGTTAGTTACACCAACTGAGATGTGCGAACGCTCAGGGTTTCGTCATATCATCGAATACTGTTATATAGAATTATATGACGAATTGTGTCACACAATTTTTGACATTACACTTGTCTGTAGTTGAAAATATAGTGTACGCTGTGTATACTTCGCGATTTCTGGACTATGATGATAAAATTTGCGCTGCTGAGCCTGACATGACCACACACCGCTAGACGTGGACTTAGCATGAAAGAAGCCTATTACTTAACGTACTAAGTAGTTATTACAATTCCTCTCTTTCATCGTCGAGCCAGCCTTATCCCGCTACTATATCAGACGATATCGGTTTTACGAGTATAAGTTGTTGTTGCAATTAATGTTAAAAAAAATATCACACGATTTTAAATATGTTTATGCGGTTTAGGAGTAGCCAGTGACCCATTGGAGACGAGAAGGGGAAGGGAACCAAAATCAAAAGGGTCTCTTTGTCCCCTGTATTGCAAAGTTGAACAGTCACTAATTACGTCACAAACGCAACTGGTCACGAAATCAGCATAACGACTCTAAAACACACTTCAACATTTCACACGAATGAAATTGTAGGCAGAACCTATTAATGTACCAGTTGATAGATTAAAAAATATATTTCCACTACTGCGTCACGTGACCGAGAAAGTATCTACTTCTTACATAATGTCAATGTTTGTTTGTTCTAATTTTAAATGAAGTGATAACATTCAAGAACCTCACACAGTCCATGTGAATTCTTTTATTCCAGGAATACGACAATATTGATTGAAGAAAGAATGCATAGGGGGCCCACTGGAATACTCAAATTAAACATAAAAAAACATCGACTGCTTAAAGTGTATTTTAATGTGCTCGGTGTCACATTTAGCAAGTGTACAATACACATTCAAACGTCACCTCTACGCAAAATTTGTCCAAATTAAGGCTGTATGTAGTACCCCTACTTCTTGTCCCCACAAGTAGTCTACACACACACAAATGGCGCCCCCCTCGTATTCGGGTTAGGGTTGAACGAGTATTAGTAAATAAACGACGTTCAGTTCAACAGATTCGTATAATGCTATTTTGAATAAAATACTTTGACTTTAGATTTTTATGAGTCTAGTACCTGAGATATTTACAAGAACTATATATTTGCAAGGTTCGGGAGTGTACAAGCTTGATTGTGACTGTGGACTCTCCTATAAAGGGCAAACTAAAAGATCTATAAAAACTCGCGTTAAAGAACACGTAGCAGATATAAAACACCGACGTGTTACAAAATCTGCGGTCTGTGACCATGCTGAAGTTGGCCCCTGACATTACATTATATTTGATAAACCGCAAAACCTCACTAGGGAACACCGATTCCTTCCAAGGATCCAGTGGTGAACATAATCAAAACAAAAAGTAAACATAACACCTCAAGACAGTAAGTACTGTTTGCGTTAATCGGTACAACTAAAATTATAATTCTTCGGGTACTTTTAAAAACTTGGTACATCAGGACATCTGTAACCATGGTCACGGGTGGACTGAGATAGTCCACCCGTGACCATGGTTACCGTAAAGCTTCTGAAACGTAGGGCTACATAAATAATTAATAAACCGCAATAAAATCCGTAAAAGTAGTTTTATTGTAATGTCTAACGTTTGCGTAAACTTAAGACATCAATATAAGAACTTAAGTCTTTTAGAGTGTACTAAGAGCTCCGCACCTCTTCCTCGAGGATCGCCCCATCGATACGTGAAAGCCGAATGAAAAACCGTTAGTAGATATTAGAGAAGACCGACTACATACATACAGCTTTAAGCAGATAGTTTTATAACATGCATTGTTCTTTTCGGTCAGTAATATTGATCTGCACAACCCTGATGAGGTTTTAATAACCATTGAACATTAGCCGCATATATTCGCTATGTACTGGTTGTGCAACACTACCTTGAAGTGGGCGAACTGTCACTGTGTGTGTTAGGATATGCAGTGGGCTGCTTTGAGCTTGCAGTACAATGTGGTTCTTGCCTAATCACTTGCATTCAAATAGGTTTATCGATTCTCAACATTTTATCATTAGTGTCTTTTTAAATTGGAAACTATGTGTCGTATACATATTATTTAGGGCATGTTTTACCAGTAGGCAAGTAACAATTTCATAATTAACTATTAATTCATAATTAGGTGCGTCTAATGGTTTCATTCTAACCGAACCCTGTTAAACCGGTATATGGTTTCTTTTATTTTACGAGCCGTCGGAAATTTTTAATGAATTTCGACGCCCATAAATTCCTCTCCTCCTCCCCTCCAATGGGTCACCGGCTACTCACAAACCGCACAACGCGACAGCTAAGTTGTCACTTTACGCCAGTATCGTGTGAGCGAGAGGTACCTCCCCGGTGGAGCGGGCTCAATGCAGCATGGCTTCTTGCTAAAAACAGTTAAATTTTAAGTTAATTAGAGTTACATTGAATTATCAATTAAAATGAAATTTCATTACTGTTAAACTTTTAACAACCTCACCGTGAGTTTATTCGGAACCCGTGAAACCACTTTCTGTACGCGAAACAGACAGTCGACGGATTGTGACAATACCCTCAATATTGTACGGATGCGCACGAGCTAGCCCAATCACACTGTAACACAATAAATCCTAAACCTGCTTTCTTCACAAAAGAAAAATGTACTCGTATGTATTTGTAATTTTTAAATAAAGAATATATTTTTTTTAATTAAAAATAAGACTTTAAATTTTAAAATTATGCAAATACATCTAGGCGTTATTCAAACACTGAATATAATTTTAAAGTTGAAGTTCTAGATATTACATTGGCAATCCATTTTCAAACCTAAGTCCACGTCACTTCTAAGTCCGTATTTGATTAGTCGTAAGGTACATTGCATTCCAAAGGAAGGTCAACTGGATGTTTGAGAATCTGTTTAATTCATGCGCGCTAAGAATGTAAGATTGGACAGACTTGTAATGAATATCTTAGATATAAATGATTTAGGAGAGTCAGATATCGAATATCTATACTATCTATACTAATGTGTGTTCGTTTGAATGCGCTTATATCGAGAACTACAAGTCAGTCTTTAAAATCAAATCTATTCTTGTGTATAATAGCCTCATTAATGGACAGCTATGAGCTATGTGTCATACTACACCGTCTCGGCCAAAGGGCCGGCGTTATGCAAGTGAACCACGGTGCGCTGCTGGTTTAAAGTAAGATACTTCTGGCCCTAAATATTTAAATATACTTAATTAAAAATGAAGTAGTGTTATTGCTACAAAAAATATAGATTAAAACAATTGCAAAGAAAAATTATTATAAGCTATCGCTAACACCATTTCTATTAACCAGGGCGTATAATAATTATATTCAGAAAAGAGAGGCCTAAATAAACTTAAACTGCTCTGACAAGCCATTTGATAGTAAGGTAACCTATCTATTGAAATTTCTGTATTCAAAATTGAAATATTCTTTAAAACATTGTGAAATATATAAATTATTGCTCAATGTCAAGGAATAATAATTAATAAAAAGGACTAGTTCTTTAAATAGAAATCTCATTAATTACATTAATCGATTTGACATAAGCTAAGGTTAGGGTCTAAGAGTCTGTACTATCGTCAACAAAGCGCTACTGGTCACATTCCTTCGAGGCGAACGACAAGCCTTGCGTCGAAGCAAGGCCACTGAAGTGAAGGGAGAACCCGCTTTAATGTACAGAACTTATTCATAAGTGATCTGGTCGGTACTTCCTTTCAATCTAAGTTTGGTGTCAAGCTAAAACAGGTTCTGGACGAAATCAGTATCAGTCATTAGGGTCATGTATAACTTATGTAATCAGCGACGAACCACACAAAAAATGTTAATTGGGTTTGGATATTCAAATTTAACCAAACCCAACAATATAATGTGATATTTATACATCCTTAAGTATTTTAGAGTTGCGTATCTTCCGTTTGTAACCTCACTGGCTCAAGTGTTGTCTGTGTACCTGCGTACTCTCTCTCAGTACTTTTGAAAACGTACACAGTATGTTTCGGTGGACTATAATCGTGAAGTTTCGCTATAAAGGAAAAATCCCAAACTCG
Source organism: Eumaeus atala (assembly GCA_017140195.1). Lineage (NCBI taxonomy): Eukaryota > Metazoa > Arthropoda > Insecta > Lepidoptera > Lycaenidae > Eumaeus > Eumaeus atala. The sequence goes on along the minus strand of JAFELO010001029.1, from coordinate 61,099 downwards.
ATAATTAATAGTAATCATCATCATCATTATTAGCCCTTATCGGCCCACTGCTGGACATAGGTCTCTATCAATGAACGTCAAGACGAACGATCTCCTGCTACTAGCATCCAACCCGGGCCGGCTACTGCACGGAGATCATCTTCCCACCTGGTGAACAGACGATCAACACTTTATTTTCTACCAAACGCGAGCCCCCAATCCAGAACCTTACTGGTACAAATACCAAGTGTATTTCTGAGTGTGTGACGTAATAGAATCTAGAATCAAGAATAAGCCCGCTGAAGTAGCAATGGGTAGGTGCCACTTCGGCGGGCTTATTCTTCGTTATAGGTTATAATATTATTATAGAAAAAATGCGTATCATTTTCGTAACTCCCGTAACTACCGACACGTTGTTACGAGTTCGGTTCGTATTAAAGCGCTTATTCTGAATGAAATGTAATATTTATAGTGATTGAAGAATAAAATGTACTACTACTAGGTCTGATTGATAACTGATCGAAACGACGAACTTAAAAAAAGAAAGGCAAACAAAATTTATTACATTATATTCTATCATCTTTTCGAAAATAGGGCGCCTAATTTGAATTTATTCCAACTGATAGAATTTGTGGGATCTAGAACTTTCTCTGCCGTAAAAAATCCATTTCACAACAATGGCAAGAAACGAAATTCGTGCGGTGATAAAGTTTTACGTTTTCACAGGGAAAAAAGCAGCCCAGATTAAAGTCAAGCTAAACAGTGTTTTAGGTAATACTGCTCCTTCATTGAGTACAATTCTCACCTGGGTAACTTATTTCAAATATGGGAAACAGGGCTGCGAAGGCTCCAACAGGTCTGACCTTCCAAATGAAGTCACGAAACCGGACATGATCAAAAATATTCAAAAATTAGTTTTGATTGATCTACGCTCAAAGTTGCGGCAGGTAGCAGATATGGTTAAGCATTTCCTCTGAACGCGTTTTTTAAATTTTACGCCAACATTTGCGAATGAAAAACGCTTTGCGCGCGATGGGTGCCGCGTTTGCTCACTGTAAACCAAAGGCAACGTCGAGTGGACGGTTCGACGGAGTGTTTTGCGCTGTTTAAGCATGATACTAAGCAGTTATTGTGGCGTTACGTGACAGTGGATGAAACATGAATACATCACTATACTCCTGAAACAAAAGAACAATCTTAGCAGTGAGAGCGGACAACCTGCGCCGTAGAAAGGCAAAAACGGTTTTGCCGGCCGGCAAAGTGATGGCGACTGTTTTTAGGGATGCTCGAGGGATTATTTTAGTGCAAATTGATAAAAGATTAGTTGCAAAGAGGAAAAACAATAAATGGAGAGTATTATGAAAGCTTGCTACAAACATTTTGTGAAGAAATCCGAAAGAGACGGCCTCGTTTAGATAAAAAGATAGTTTTATTCCACCACGACAACGCACCTGTGCACTCGTCGAGGATTGTAGTTGCCAAACTCCAATTGCGGCTCTAATTCTTACCGCATCTCCCCTATTCCCCAGATCTGGCCCTGTACCACTTCCACTTATTCCCGAATTTCCACTTATTCCAGGAAATGGTTAGGTGGCCGAAGATTTTCATCAAATGATGAAGTCATTATGGCATTCACAAACATTTGATGAAACTGGTGTTGGAGAAGTGCTGGACTAAATGCGTCGACGTAGAAGGAATCTACTTTGAAAAGTAAAATCGTTATAAATAGATTATTAAAGTTTTTCTTTGTCTTTTCGGATAATTATCTATCACCCCTCGTATATAAATGGGTAGGTCTATTGCACACAATATTTTTCCACGCATATTTTCTAAACCGATAAAGAAGCGCTTTCTGAACTCTTAGCTCAGAGAATAATTCCCACTGCTTATATTTAGATGATACTATCGCAATTTATATATCCTTAAAAAAGGTTCTGGATAAATAACTTGACACTTGAACACTGAACATGTTGGGTTTCATCTTGTTTACTATTCATCACGTAATGGTAAAATGTAACGTACATAGGTATTAGCAGTCTAACCTATGTGACTATTATTATGAATTAAAAACGTGCTTAAATGAATGTTATGAATGCCTAGTGTGAGACGAGTAGTTATCCACCCTGCCAAAACTACAGAAAATACATGTGTTATGTAAACATAATTTACATAATACATGTATTTCTGCCATTTTTCTGTACATACTCGTAGGATTACGACGAAAGTAAAGATTGTAAGTACTGTAAACATGTAATAAAATCAAAACTTAACATTATTCAATGAAAAATAAGTTCAAAAGTAAGCGTTAATAAAATAAATTAAGAAAGATATTAAAAATGAACGATTTTAATAGTCTTAATATTTTAATAAAGATATAGAACTTTCTACAGAATTAAGTTTCTAGAACAACCTGCATTTATATAAACGACAGGTCTTTGGAGTGCACTACACCGCTACAGAAATTCCACGGTGTTGCCTAAATACGTACATTATAAGACGGCTTGCGTTTCGCATGCAAATTAGTCTATGTAGGTAAGGAGGTAGCTTGTTCGACTATAGTCTATACCATAAAACTTGACATCTACCCAATGAGCAAAAATTTCAAGTTTAGTTAAGCTCATAATATAAGGCATTTAGAATAATTTATATCAAATTACCATATTTATATAGCACTTCACATTTGACTATTATATCATTAAACTATACACATCAAGAATAAGAAGTTATAGTTTTAGAGAATATGTGTTCCTATTACATAAAAAATTATAGTTTTAGAGAATGTGTGATCTTATTACAAAAGTATGCTGACCTCCCTGTTTTTAATTCACGAGTTCGAAATTGCGTAGCTTTTCATAACAGAACTATGCAAAGGATTTTATAAGAAATTAGTGAAGATTAGCTTGACGAGTAAAGTGAGTGCTGTGCCAAATAGTTTGAATGCCTCCAGCGACCCGAGAATTTTCTGTGATGCAACGCTCGTCTACATGCCATTATAAACTTTAGCACGAGCTAGTAAGCGTGCTATTGGCTTGTGATTACAAATTGTGTGCCCTGTTGTTAGACTGTCTAAACCAGAAAACGGAGAATCGTTCTGGATAATCGAATTCATTAGTACTCTTTGTAGCTTCGACATTGGTCGGACGAGCATTGTCTGTGCTAGACTTCCTATTATAAATTTGATTCCAGGATCTTTGCAACGCAATTGATCGCAATTTTTTCATGTTTTCGTAGTGTATAGGTACAAATGTACCTATAGGTTTCGTAGTCTATAGGTACAAATGTATGTATATAAATATATAGGTACATATATATGTTACCAATAAAGGTTTATCTGAGAATATCCTTTGTTACTTTTACCTTACGATATAGTACTTTATGTATGAAATATAAAAAGTTAAAAAGAGCAGTTGACAAATGTTAGTGTAATATTTTATTCGCTCCACTGCTTGCCATTAGTAAAATGTAACTTAAAAGGGGAGAGGAAGAGAGCAGTGCCATGCCATTTTGAAAGAGGTAGTTAAATTCTGCATAGGAGGATGTAGTATGGTGTATGAACCTCCATCCTCCTATGCAACGGAATTGGGCCGGCACAACCGGGGAGGTACCTCTCGCTCACTTGATACCGGCGTAAAGTGACAGAGTCGCTGTCGCGTTTCATGTGGTTTGTGAGTGGCCGGTGGCTTATTGGGGGAAGGGATGATAGGAGGGCAATGCATCTGCGTATAATCATGTGAATATCCATGTGCGTCGGTAGTCATCAAAAGGCTCTGATTTCTCGTTTGTCCTCTTATGCTATAAAAAAAGAATAATTCAGAAAATCCCTGAAGCTTAAAAACGTTAAATATGAAAAAATTTATATTTAATAAAAAGAGTAAAAAAACTGCGATCCTGCCAGGACTCGAACCTGGAATCTTCTGATCCGTAGTCAGACGCGTTATCCATTGCGCCACAGGACCTGTGTTGTAGTGATTTAAAATGGACTATAGAATCGATGTTTACTTTAAATATCTCACTTCATTACTCTTAGTTCTCAACTGGCGGAATCTTCGTTTGCTTCGCATTTTCGACGCGTTTTTATGGAAACAATCAAACAAGTTATTTGCTAGACCCACCCTGCTTTTTGACCTGACAACCGCGTCGCAGCCGAGGCAGGGGTTTACACGACTGCGTCAGAAGGAGGAGGGAGGGATATTATGTATGTGTGTATGTATATTTGTTTTTAATTTGTATGTTCCCCGTTACGTAAACGCTTAGCGAAACGGTGTCGTTAGATTCGCATTGACAACGATAGTGATTTTTATATTATAGGGTGTAAACGAGAAAACGGAGCCATGCACAACATGCGAACAATTACTATGCCGATGCATTGCCCTACTTTTCTGCTCGCTCAAACGGATTAAAATATATTTAAGTAATCAGATCTAATACGAATATTTATATCTAATCAGTGAGCCTTTTGATACGTGATTTTTTTTAATATATATAAATATGCTTATGTGCTTATGTGAGGCTATAGGTTACGATGGATTGGACACGTCCAATATTATATAAACACCAAATAATATTGTTTAAAAAAGCGTTCAGAGATTTGTTTTTCCTTCTTTGCAGAAACACGCCACAGAATTGAGAAAAAATTGACTAGTTCATAGGTAGAATGGGCCGGCCACACGCCCACACCCCATGACAACGATAACGACGGTTATGAAATTAAAAATCGAACTGCCAATATGACTTCACATGAAATAAAAAATATGCGCAATTACTTGACACAAATACACAATTGCACATATATTGCGATTGTTTATTAATGTTTTAGAAGTCGTGTTGAAAGCGCTCGCCACGCGTTCTCGGCTCATGACCCCCTTTGTAATAACGGACTGCGGACTAGTAACCGTTCTTCGGATGCCTCGCTAGCTTGTATCTGTTATATAAGTGAACTTATTCTAGCGTTCTGTCGCTTGGAGGCTGTGCAATTATATTTACGGGCTGAATCGCCGTAGGCCGGTGGCAATACCCGTGGAACTACTATTTTGTTTTATTCGCAATTACTTTTTTGTTGCACTAAGTGTTAAGATATTATCACAGGCGAATATACATTAGAAAATTATAAGGATCTACAATCTAGGCAATTAGGTTTTTTACAAATACATAGTAATAGGTAATAAGACATTTTGTATTTGGAGTTTCTAGTTAGATCAACCTTTTTTTCTTACTGTGGTGCACACAGATCAGCTGCGCTCCGTCAGCAGTCATCATTTAGTACTGCACAATATTTTATTACTCCCACAGTAAGTATACTACTCATGACAAGTATGAAATTGACTATATTTAATTACAACAATACTTCGAATATAAACCAAAGAGGCCAGTATTTTGCTGACGGAAGTAATCCATAACAAGGACTTGAGTTTACTTGACAAGGTTTATAGGACGCTCGACCATCAGACCAAAATTAACGATATACAAGAAATATTCACAAAGTGTATATATTCACTTCATTTCTTCATTCACATTTGTTTCATTTTCAGTCACTAAATTAAAATTACCAACATTTTATATTAGCACTGCAATTGAATTGAAACAATACAAATATTGTATTGAAAGTAATAATCGCAGCGTAATAATTTATTGTTCGAATCCAACCGTTCCACTAATTTGCGGTGCGGTTTTAACTAGAAAGGAAGGCAAACGCGGCGTGTTTATCTCGAACGGGTTTAGACTTTAGCGGCTTTCAAAAGTCGTTGGTTTGCACTAGAGACAAATAAATTGATGAAAGTTTAAATTTTTTATAGCATAGGAAACAAACGAGCAGTTAGGCCACTTATAAATGATAGCCAACGCCCATAGACATCCGCAACACCAGCGGACTCGCAGATGCGTTGCCGCTCTTTTAGAGATAAATAAGGGTCTTTTCCTGTAGGGCCCTGAGTCGTATCGGTCCGTGAATACCGAATATAGAAATTAATACACAATATAATTTAAGAAGCTTCCAAATATTCTTAACACTGTACATGTAATATGACATTGCTGCATTACAGCGGATTTGGGCCGGCACGACTGAGGATTTATACCTCTCGCTCCCATGATACCACCATAAAGTGACATCTTCAGTGTTGCGCTTCATGCGGTTTACGAGTGTGGAGTGGGGGTGGAAGGGGGGGGGGAACTGTATCGGCACAGCTATTGTGTATCGGTAATGGTAAAATACTGAGATTTCTCGTTTGCCTCCTATACTCTAGTAACCAAAAATCTTATCTTGTCCATTTTTGCTACGCACCAATGGCTTAATAATTTACATAGTTACCCTTAAAAGTACCCTTCAAAGTCTATAATAGATTATGTTGGTTTTTCCTCTAATCCCAATTCAGGTTCTATTGGAGTTAAGAACGGATTACGCAGGTACGGTCCAACTCCGACGTTGAATATACAAAAATGTTGTATTCGTGAATAAATTGTATTACGCGATTGAAAACTAATACGACGACCTTTTTCTAAGACTTGGATTCTAATTTTATCTCATGAAGCATCTAACAAATAAAATTATGTTATGTCAAGAAGAGGTAGTGCCATGCTGCACAGGAGGAGGTAGCGCCATGCATAGTGCATGAAAGTACATCCTCCTATGCAATGGAATTGGGCTGGCACGACCGGGGGAGGTTATATGCGAGTCTCGCTTACATAAGACTGCCGTAAAGTGACATCTTCAGTGTCGCGTTTCATGCGGTTTGTGAGTAGCCGGTGGCCCACTGGGGAGGTGGGTGAAAGGAGGGCAACGCATCGGCATAGAAATTATGTGAGTGTTCATGCGCGTCGGTAGTCGTAAAAAGCCTCCGATTGCTCGTTTGCCCCCCTATTCTATAAAAAAAAAGTTCTCTGCAGTGGATGTTATTTTGCAATTTTTTTGATGCATGAGTTTGTAATATCGGTCCAAATGATCTCGTTACACTATAATCTCGTTATCACAATCCATACTCATAATATAAAGGTGAAGATTTTTTTCTTGAACACGCCAAACGCATGAACTACAGGCCCCATCTGAAAAAACATTTATTATGTCCATTTAACGAGGAAGGCTATGGGCTATGTACTCCGAGGCTACGACTAAAAGGGTCGGATTTACGCGGGTAAAACCGTGGGGTCACACTAGTTCTGGGTAACAGAAACACTTATTCATATTTCTTTCACCTCCATTCGGGATCAACCCGTAATACATACAGAGGAACACCCAAAAAATAATAATAACTCATAATTAATTTCCAGTATAGTTTTACTAAATATCTATGTTTAATATCCTCACTCCTCCGATTAACTGTTATGTTAAATTGCATTAGCATCGCCAACAGACCCTCCGAAAAAATTGTGAATGGCCATCGACATAATCCAACAATTATTTACATAGACACGACCGTGGAAGCAAAGTGGCAGCTGTCATGGTTCGCGTGGTTTGTGAGTGGCCGGTGGCCCCCCGGAGAGGAAGAGGAAAGGTAATACATTTTCATAATGATTATGCAGGCGTTGCTGCCCTCAAAATGTCCCGACTGCTCCTTTATACTATAAAATGAGAAAGTTTGTGTGTACGGTTTTATAATTTCACACAATAGGTTTTAGAAATAATTTGGTCACTCATAAATTACAATCCGGACTTAAAAAATACTACTGTGCTACTGAGATGACTCCCTTGGCATATATTTTACACGGGTGAATCTGCGGGTACAGCTAGTCTCATGGTAATTGTGGCTCTTCTCTGGATGATCTTATATCGCCATGAATTGGTCAATACTTTTATATTGAAAAGGCAGAACAGCTGATTTTAGAAAAAAGTTATCGTATGGAACTCTTATACATCAATGGGATAGAAAGATATATTGCATATGCATGATATAAAGATATATTGCATATGCAGGATATAAAGATATATAATGAGGAGGAAAAGATATAAAATGCTACATACGCAGTTATTATCAGAACTAGGCATTTACCTATAGCCAGCATCCAGATGCTCAAACCGGCTGATTATTGCAAAAGGCTTGTAAAAATTGATTTTAAATATAATTTTTTGACTGAATTTTCTTAGAAAGTTCTATACAGTTCGACGGAACCATTAGAAAACGGAACCCCTCCTTCACGCAGATGAGAGAGATTCATCCGAATAGTAATTTAGAATTTATAATTGAATTGTTTTAGTTTGGGTTTCCCTATCCAACAAAAACATAATAACCTTTTTCTTTTCGGCAGGACCTACCACTGGCTGGCAACGCTATTGCAGCCACTTGTCACAATGAANNNGGGGGCTTCCGTTCATTGTGCCAAGTCACGACAACCCCATCGCATCGTATCGGACGTCAACGCATCGGCATTATTATACTGATGTTCCTGGGCGTCGGTAGTCGTTGAAAGGTTCCGCTTGCTCGTTTGTCCCCCTATACTATATAAAAAAACTAATGTACATAATGTTTTGCCTGCACCTGATGTAGGTTTTGACAGTATACTTTGGATCATCCCTGCATCAAAGAGGTTCAACTTAACTTCGTTCGGCGGTATATTCACATTGTACTGACACGTTTATCTCTTACTAAAATTTGTAAGCCCTAATCATTGATTGTTTATAGAATGTGTTGTCGCGTACATACTTGTATAACAAGTATAATAACTAGTGTTACGTATGCAGGACCCGCACCGCGTTATCTCTCCTAACCACGGAACTGGGTTACCGCGGCGAGATTGCTTCTGGTAGTTAGTGAAAAAATTGCAGGGCTACGCCTTTAGAATGTATTACATGTTACATGATGAACTGCCATGTGACTGGGGGAGTATGTATATGGTTAATGGCGATTTTCGAATTTTTCCACGAAAGGGAACAGTCATGCGAACTTTTGCATTTTTAATATTGACGAGATCTATATGAATACTAACGAGTTTGTTTCTTTGAGCTCGCTGATCTCAGGACATACTGGGCCCGAATTGAAACATTATTTTATTGTTGAATAGTCCTTTTATCGAGAAAGGCTATATATACTATGAGACTACGACAAATAGGACCGAATTTACACGGGTGAAATCTCGGGATGATGCTAGTCAATATATACGTTTGTACGCTAGTAATGTTTTCTAATGATATTTAGTATGTAATAGTGTCCTAAACCACTTTTAAGTAATGCGGCCGCGGTGTGGCAACTGCGAGCAATTAGCCGCAAACTTGGCGCGATACACACGAGCAGTCATGCGCTTGTGCAGGAATTCTGATGAGCCATTCGACGAGAGTAGGGATGGACCAAGTGTTGGACCTATCGATACTTTCTTATATGAGGTCTAGGAAAGTAACCGCCCATCGTTTTGAGACTGCCTTCGGATACTGCGTTAGCTTGCTTGGTATTCATTGAGACATACATTCAGCAGTATACAATATATTATGTAATTCATTATGCCATAAGGGGAGAAAGCAATACATTTCCTCCTGCGTGGGACGAGATTTTTCTCTTACTTATGCTGAGAGCAATATTTGGCAATGGAAGAAGTATAATTATGCATCTGCTTTACGCTTAGGGTAAAGAATGATAGGAAGGTCGGACCGAACGTTGAAATAAAAAGGCATTACTTCGGTACAAATATATACCAGTTAGTATCATTTTGCCAAGAAATTTTGAAAACGCATTGAACGAAATTAGTTAAAAGTTCCTAGTTCTAAACTCTGCCGCTACTTAAAACTGGGTATAAAGGAAAATTTTAATAATCCGCTTTCAGTCTTACATTAATTAGCGCCAAGCTTTTCTACATCGTCAAAAGGAAATAAGTACCTACACCACTGATCTAAAATACTATTTTATACGTGAATATTCTAGTACATGAGTATGACACTCTCATAGAATGCAACATTAGTATTATTTTATGTAAAAATGTTACACCAAAAGTTTTCACGCCTTCTCCAAATAAAACTATCGATACTATATATATATATATATCGATAAACGTAAAGCATGTTAAATTAAAATGTATATCGCGAGATCTCATATTAGTATTCTATGCGTAAATGCGGGGAAAGAAAAATAATATGTAAGGTTCATTGCCAAGGCTGGCAGCACCCTGTTATTAAGTCGTAAGAGCCTGCTTATTGACAATGTGCAGGTGTAATTTTGAGTACTTTAAAGAAATCTATGATGCTAAAGTTCTGTATATACATTAATATATAACTTATACGATACACCTCTTAATTTCTCTTAACTTCTTAGTTTATGCGAATGTTACTCATTACAATAAAACTACTCTTATGGATTCTATCGCGGTTTATTTAATTATTGAACCAGCCACAACACCAATTTCTTAATTTTTTTGATATCCTACTACATCAAAAACGGTTAAAGTTTTTCGAGCGTATGTATGTAGAATTTGGTGTTTACTTGACTTGGATTCCACAGGTGTATCGTTTTTAAGATTACATTAGTTTTTTAAGCACTCATGTTTTTGTTTTTCCTTCTAATGCTAGTTTCATTAGTGATACAAATCGTTGCAGAAATGTCTGGAAGAGCGCCGTTAACGGCTATTAGCCTAAAACAAACCTCTCAACTATTAAATAACAATACGAAGAGGAGAAAATGTTTTAAGGCTCGACTGATTTAGTAGGTAGGTTAGGTAATTTTTAGTTATTATCTGATAAACTGAGCGCTCTCGTCACACTCTCCTAGATATCGACAACAAACAAAATGTAGGAGCGCAAAATCATTAATATAATGCTTATTTCGTTACTTGTTGTTCCAAGGTCAGAATCTTGCTCATTGACACAGGGAAACCATAATATTTTCTGCCATACAATAATGAAGTTCGTAACGGATCACGGGACATAAAAATCGTTCCTTTAAATAATAGTACAGAATAGGTCCAAGGCTGGTAATGACGTTGACCTTGAGTGAACTCGTCCCCCTGCTGAGTAACTGACAGTAACGTTACCTTACGAAGCGTGACAGATGACGACGTGACGCAAACGTCCTCATAGATGATTCGGAGATTCTTAAAACTAAAGTGTGAAACGGTCTGCCAAGGTACCTACCACATGACAAACATGACCTGATATGGCCCGATGTCTTACGGTCATGTCGTGATAATGATCAAATGTGTTATTCAAAATTTCATTGGCATTCCTCAAAAGTGGCATACTTTTGAGGAATGCCAATACGCGGCTCATTCTCAATCTCCTTTTAATCCTTACAATTTTGATTTACACGTTTTTCTCAGACGTTCGTTGAAACCTAGTTGTGTCTCTCGCTATAAGTATCCATGTGATTGTTAGAAATGTACAAATCGATACCTAAATCATGCAGCCTAATTATTCTAGAAATTCGTCACTTGCTTTTTCAAGAGGTCACAACGCAAAGATGTTCGAAATAACGGCTGAAAATTTGCAAACGTTGGAATGTAAGTCTTGTGGCGGGGGTGAGGTTAGCACACTACACAGATAAAGCGAGGGGGAAAGGGGCGGACCGGTTGCGTTCAAGATGGGTATGTCCTCGTTTACCTTGTTCATTGTTTACAAACCTCTTTTTACTTATAATACAATGCAACAGGTAAAATCTTTTATCACAAAATGGCTGCCAAAATTAAAAAAAAAAAGATATCTGTAGTTGTTTTTTGCCGCGTAGAGCTTGGCGCGTTGATGTCTTCCCTGTAACGAATAACACAAAAAAGCGCATAGCACAACACGCAAGTAACGTTCTGTGCTTTATTCGAACGTATGACCGACTTCTAAATTTTTGTGATTCACTTTTATGATACCAAAGTTAATGTCATCTCGGAAGAAAGTTGCTTAAGCGTCCGAAAGCGTCAAGAGAATGGAATTTTTGAACGAAGCGGCGCGCCCACCTGCTAACACACCTGAGTCAAAAGTATGTCAATACGAACACTTCGGAGCCGTAGATCGATCGTAACTTTCACATTACCTTAACTTAACTAAGCTACGGCAGGGAATACAAACCTTTTTTCAAGCTCACGTTGTTAATAAAAAAAAAATCCGGTTATGCACTATCAGGGTTTGGGGTTAATGCACGAACACTGGATGCACAACTCACAACAGTCACAGAACCATGTCGGCAGGCCGGTGCACTCTCGACGGCCGCCAATTCACTACTGAGGCTTTCTTCAAGACACGACACGCGCGGGCGCAGGTATACAGACTACTTACGCACACATCTACACCGATGTACAAGGTTCATTATTATTATTATCACGTTATGTTTTATTGAATAGCTTTTTCTATAGAATACATTTTTATTCAATAAGTTATCGTTAACAATGAAATATTTGGTGCGTCTAATTATTGTTACGTTAACAAGCTGTTTGCAATAATTGTAAATCTGCTGTGCCCTGTGGATTCCCCATCGTAATAAATAATGATAATATCATCCTAGCCGAATTTCGGCCACGGCGTCCATGTCTATATAGGCTGCGTGCACAAGTGTATAAGTGTATGCGCTGGCACAAGTGCACTTCCCCAGTGTGTGTGTTCCCCTATTCTCCTATTCCTATGGGACGGCAATCTGACAAGACCGGACGGAAATCCGGCGCAGGACCGACCGCTTAACATGGTCTCCGGGGCACGGGGGTGTAACAACGAGGGGGGTGCTTTTTTGTGTGACTTTGGCCTGTTATTAGAAATTGAAAAATCCCAATAAGACTTTGGTTCAGCTATTTATCGGTTCACAGCTGGACATAGACCTCTTTCAATGAGATTACTTTAACCGAGTAAAATAAATAGTTAATACTATTTTTAATTGGTGTTATTTTTGTCCATCCTGGAGACACAGGAGTAGCAGTGGTGGGAGAGTGCGGTGGGCCAAGCTCGTATAAAAAAACTTTATTTTCTATTTAAATTAATTACATCACTGAATCTCAAGGACTACTATGTATTGGGCATGCGAATAATCAGTGCTAAGCGCAATATGACCTGAGATTACAGCTCAGGAAAATGCAAACAATTTCCGGTTTTGCAAAAACACTACTACATTTAGTCTCATTATAGGAACCTACGCCATATGTCATTAGAGTATACCTGTTGCTGACAGATCCGGAGCACCTCAGTATAGGCCGCCGATGGCACCCGCTGTGTTTTTGTGGGTATTCGACTCATCCGCGAGTGCTACACATCCCGTTGGATCCCACCCAGTGCGTAAAGCATTTCCACGCGCAACAAAAAATAAAGTACAGTGTGTATTTTGTTGGTAATTAAAGAGATAAATAGAGCTCTTTTTTTCTGTCTCGTTTCATTCAAATGGTTTTTTGTAGCTTTTGTGTAAAAGAATGAGAAACATGCAAACATGCGCATTTATAATGTTAGGCTGTTTGTTTGTCCCCTTTATATTAAATATAACAAATTTAAACGAAGAATGGAAGCAGTTAAAATAAAATTATTATATTATAACCGCACAGTCCAAACAATGGAGTGGATTTGAAATAGATTTTTTTTTATTAGAAAGTGGTTTACGCCAGAGTCCTTAGTTTTAAGTATTTTTCTATTACGGCCGTTATATTTTGTAAAGATTGGATCAAGCGTTTTAAAAACAAGTACAGGTACATTTAAATGAGAGCCTTTAATATTTATTGTATAGTTTTATGCCGGTTATGATAATAACAATTTACATTAAAAGGCAATTTCCCAACTGAAGGAAATTTAAATAATACTATATAGGTATTTTTATAAGATTGTATTCTAACTTACAGTCCCTCGCAGTTTCATCCCGCGTACACTACCTCAGAATGCACCCTTAGATGTGGAGTTTCGTGAAATTCATTCTTAGCGGATGTCTGCACCCTAAAAGGAACCTACCCACCTGCCAGATTTCAAGTTTGTCGGTGTGTTTCTGAGATTTCCACTTCTATATATAAAGATACAGAATGGATACGTAAAATACACCGAACAAATTTATGGGTGCGTAACACTAGGGTCTGAAATATGATATATCTATTTTTAATGGTGTTACCCAGCATGAGCAATATTAAATATTAATATACCTACGTTTAACACGTTTCTTTTTTCTCTCATATAAAAAGGAGACATCAGGCCAAAGTGTACCATTTTTCTTGAATCAATCGCATATCATATGAAACGAGTCAGACTCATCTATTTCTGTTGGCCACTAACTCGCCGGAGAAAGTAGTCCAAACCGAACTCGCCGCTGGGTCGACATCTCGTTAACAATTAACTTACCATTACGTAAGACGAAACGGCTTTTTTGTGTTTATAACCGTCTACTATACAATAGTTTGAAGTTAATGTTCGATAATAGCAAGGGAGTCATAACAGATCTGTCAGGCTGTAGACTGAGCACGCGGGTTTTGTAAACACGTCGTATAATGGAATCTCAGAAACTTGTAGTCGTCTTGTATTTTAGGGTAAGAGGGGGGGGGGGGCGATAACAATAATTCGGAGTCTTTTTTCGAATACAGACGCCCGTAGACATCAGCATTACTGACATGCAGATATATTGCCCTCTCATCCTCTTCCCCTATAATCAGCTACCGGCTACTCATAAGGTGCACGAAACGCGACAGCATACGTGTCCCTTTACGGCGGTCTCATGTGATCGAGACGTACCTCCCCGGTTGTGTCGATGATGATGTGTTTCTGTTATTTTTGAAAGACGGACTTTTGCCGATTTTATCACGGTTTATTTAATTATTTAACTAGCCCCACATTTTAGAAGCTAAAGCTTCTACAATGTTCTTGCTGTAAACCATGGCAGCAACCATGGTCGCCGCGGGTGGACTGAGATGACAAATGATCAGATGTCACAAGTTATTAACAGTAACTGAAGAATTATAATTGTTTAGTTGTTCAGATTAATGCAAACAGTACTTATCACATCTTTCTATCTTGAGATGTTACGTTTAGTTTTTGATCTGATTGTGTACGTCAGCACCATCTTCTCTGTTAATATTTTTTTTTTATTTTCAACACCTTCCAGCGGTGGGCCACCGGCCCTGGAAGGTGTCGGTGTTGCTTGTGAGGATTTGCGCTTTGTCAAATGTAATGTATCTAATGACGGGGGCCGACTTCAGCACGCTCACAGACCGCAGATTTTGTAACAAGCCGATGATTTATATCAGTCACATGTTCTTTAATACGTTTATAGAGCTTTTATTTTGGAAACTCACAAGGCGCATGAAGCATGACAGCATAGTTGTCACATTGTGGCAGTTTGACGTGAGCAAGAGCTACCTTTCTTTTTACGCGAGGAAATGCATTTACGCGCCTTCACTGGCCCTGCGTGGGGTCCAGTGGTGTGAGGCGGCATATTATAGTGCCCAATATCCAGAAAAACCACCGCGAGTGCCATCAGTGCCGCCCTTCGTGAGGTGCCCCAGAAATCATCAGGCATCTCGAGTCAGCCCTCTAGGACCGACTCCACCTCCACAGATGAGGTTCCGCACTACAGGCCAACCCCACCGACTTTAGGACAGTGCCATGGAGTGATGTCCCCATCTTCGCCTTTTGCCCCGTGCGCAAAAGCGCCTCCCCCTTTTGCTCTTTGGTCCCCTCCTCTTATAAGAGGGGCACCGATTAAGCTCCCTCCTCCTGCTCTTTAGCTCCCTCTTCCTATAGGATGGCTTCCTCTGGGTTCACCCCGCCACGACAAGGCTTGAAAAATGTTGGGCAGAGCAAGAGCTACCTACCCGTTGCAGCCCAATGCATCCTTGGGATCGGCTGTAATCCTATATAGCATTAGCCTATGATATTAAACACTACAATAAAACTACTTTTACGGATTTCATCGCGGTATATTTAATTATTTAACTAATTAACTATAATTCTTCGCGTACTTTCAACACATTATGACGTCAGGACATCTGTCATCACAGTCCACCCATTGCCATGGTTGCTGTAAAGCTTCTGAAACGCCGGCTACTTAATTAATTAAATAAACCGCGATAGAATACGTAAAGGTAATTTTATTGTAATGAGTAACATTGCGTAAACTTAAGACATAAATATTTTAAACATTGTCAAAGTGTTATTGTAGTTATGATCACTGCTAAGATTTTAGTCTATTTTCTATAAAAATGAATTTACGGAAATACTTCATTTCTAATTACTCATAACCATTTTAGTGAAATTCCATACACAACACCGACCCCAAGAATAGAGAAGATTGTATTGGGTACGCTAAATGGCGTGCACCGCTGGTGTTATAGATGAACGCTCTCATTTGACGAATTGTGTCCGCCCTTCTGGTTTTGAGAACACGCCAATAGAGCCTTTGTAACTTCTCCAGCGCCTCTTGACAAAAAACTTTATAATAACTATTTTTCCTTGCCTCCTTGTAATTATTCCGATTGTGTATGATGCAGTCTAATAAAGCGCCGTGCCTAGTGGCACTAGTACTTTTTAAAGTATTTATTACTTCAATATTTATTTTTATTTATAAGTCCTATCTACGCTCACCTGTTTCAACCGCGTAAGTTCCGAGAACTTACGCGGTTGAAACAGTAACTTTAATTTGTTAGTTCACAAAACCTATTGAATGGACTTTCATGCGGTTTTGACCCATGGATATAAAATAACTATTTCCGCGTAAGGTTTCAGTGTATAATTTGTTAAGATAAGAATCCGGCCCGTGTTATTCACAGACGCATCCGGGGCGCTGGTTGTATGTATTTACAAGTAACTTCTGTTTGCCTCAACTCGAGACGTCCAATTGCTCTAGTATCATCACCTTGGATGGATGACAATTTCTACAATGATTTCACTACTTTATTATGTTAGATGGTTACTGAATGGTCAAAATAAAAAAGTAAGCATAGCTTGCTATGAGAATAATTAAATTTGTTATTTTGATGTTCAAATAAAAAAGTAAGCATAGCTTGCTATGATAATAATTCAGAACTTTGAATGGTCAAAATAAAAAATTAAGCACAGCTTCCTGTGTGTATAATTAATTAGATTACTTTGAATGGTTATAATAAAAAAGTAAGCATAGCTTGCTGTTGAGTATAATTAAATAGGTTATTTTAGGTGGTCAAAATAAATCGTAATGATAGCTTGTTGTGGGTATAACTAAACAGGTTACTTTAGATGATCAAAGTAAAAAGTAAGGATAGCTTGCTGTGGATATATTTAAATCAAACATGCAGTCGTAGAGTTTTAGTGCGCTCCTTTTGCCTCTCAATGGCCGCGGTCTCCATTAAACCGCATGAAACGTGACAGCATAGCTTGCAGGTATATTATATTATGTAAGTGCTAGGAATATATATATATATATATATATATATATATATATATATATTTATTTATTTATTTTATTATTATATATATTTATTATCATATTTCATTTATATATATTATATTCTCATCCAATTATTATTTATATAACTGTTGTTTATATATGTTGTGTGGATAACTGTTTCTGGATTTCAGTAGTCACTAAATGACTCGAACTGCTTATGTGTCCTCCAATCCGAAAAAAAAGATATAAGCTAGAGCCTATGCTTATCCAATTCAGCAGCATAGCAGCAGCTCCAATCTTTTATACATTGAATATTTTATGATAAATGTATCTCCTGTGTTCCGCGGCACACTTTCATATAATAAAAAAAAGTCAATGATAGTAGCTTTCCACCAGTTCAGTCAGTACTATCCTAGGATGGTTCGGGGAGTTATAGAAATAAACAAGCATATGCCTTTCAACCGAGGAGATGGTTTTAAATTATCGGATCGTGTGACAGGTACGTCAAGCAAGTTATTTAAAAAAACTTAGCCAGTACCTTGTAATAAGTATTTTAAGTACCGCATTAAGACCTGTTAGATAGTTATCTAATGTGATACTTAAAATAATTTGTAGTTACGAAACATTCAATTTCTTGACTACGAACTAACGCCCGAAGATACTCGCATTAAACCGTTGGACAAATATATCGAAGCGATTGAAACATTTAGATCACCGGAAACTGTCGAAGAAAAAAAAAGCTTTTTAGGGTTAATTAATTTTGTAGGAAAAGGGATTCCAAATTTTTACCCTAACAAAACCAATACGTCAGATTTTAAGATAAATGTCCACAAAAATAACGTAGTTACTTCATTTTGACCGCGAACATTCAATGGCTTTTAATAATTTAAAACAATGTCTAGCTAAAATCATTTAGCTATTACGATCCAAAAGATCGCACCCAAGTAGTTGCTGACGCCAGTCCAGTTGGGTTAGGGGCAATGTTAATCCAATTTGATACTCACGGGCCGCGAATTATCGTTTTTCGAAACAAAAGCTTTACTGATGTGGAAAAACGTTACTGCCAAACTGAAAAAGAGGCGCTAGCTGTGGTATGGGCAATTGAACATTTCCATGTGTATTTGTATGGAAAATCTTTCGAGCTTGTTACTGATCACAAGCCTCTGAAAGTTATATTCACTACGCGTTCAAAGCCTTGTGCTCGAATTGAACGTTGGGGTTTGCGATAACAATCATATGATTATAAAGTTTATTACAAAGCAGATAAATCAAATATAGCAGATCCATTATCCCGATTAGAGTCCAGCTCGCTAGATTGTTGTCTGGAGATGAATATCATGTTAACCAGATTGTACCTTCAAATCAATAATAGATGCATCGGATCAAGACCACGAGTTTAGTTTAGTTAAAGACGCTTCGCTTACCAATAATTGGAATTCTTGAGTCAGCCATTACAAAATATTTCAGTATGAACTCTGGTTATATGATGGCATCTCATTAAGAGGAAATAAAATAGTTATTACCATCAATTTAAGAAAACAAGTTCTAGTACCGGCTCATGAAGGCCACGCTGGAATTGTAAATATGTAAGCCAGGCTACGCACAAAAACAGACAAAGATACCGAAAGCACTGTAAGAATCAGTAGGAGTTGTACCTCAGTCACTGGACATAATCCACCAAATCCTATGAAACGACGTGAATTGCCTTCAAAAGCTTGTGTAGATACTGTCATTGATTTTTTGGAGCCATTACCTACTGGAGATTTCATTTTTGTCATTATTGAATATTACAGTCTATACAAAGAGATCAAAACAATGAAATCAATATCTACACAAGACACCATCCAATTTTTAAAAGAAGTTTTTTCTGGCCTAAGGAATTACTCACACAATTCCTTAAAGAAAGTACGAAGTCAGGGCGAAGTAGAGAGACATAATAGGGACCTCTTAAAACATCTTAAAATAAGCTAGTGTGAGAAATCAGACTGGAAAGATGAGCTGTTGAAATACCTGGTGATGTATCTCCCCCTCCCTCTGCACTCCCCGTTCCTCAACAGGAAAGTACCCGTCCGAAGTGTCCTCCGGAAGACTGTTCCGGGACAAATTACCCTTTTTCGCAGAGCTAGAAAACAATTATGATTCAGAAATCAGAGATCGTGATAAGGAAATAAAAGAAAAGAGTAAAATTTATGAAGATAGGAAGAGAACGGCCATAGATAGAGATTTAGAAGTTGGTGAGAAAGTATACGTTAAGAATTTGATTAAAGAAAATAAACTACTTTCAAAATTTAATATTTAATATGTTATAATGAATGTGAGATATGATGAAACTGGAATAAAATATAGTACATTTAAAAAAATAGATGGAAATTGGACAGTAGTTAACAATTAATGAAACTGTGTATATTACTACATAGAAATTTATTTATCGTATTTTTAAGTTATATAGCTTAAATTGAAAAACATTTAAATTTAGATTATGTTAACTTGAATTATACTAATTAGGTTAACATTAGTATATTGTTGAAATAAGAAAACACTCAATTTATATTTAGTTTTGTTAAATTCAAACTATACAAAAAGGAGGAGATGTGGCATGCAATAAATATTGTATGACACATATCAACGTAGCGCCGCCGCCGGTCACTTCTTACCGACTCTCCGTGGCGAGCGGACGTTGAACTGTATCTTATTTACTAGTAACAAAGTGGTCTTATTACCTATACCAAAGGAGAACATGACACAGACTATCTACATATATTACAACTATCCAGAATTTCGTAAAAAAAAAAACCGTCTATGTGAGCACCTACGTCTGGGTATGCCAAAAAATAGTTTATTTATTATACTTATATATTAAAATATATCGTATTGTGACATATCGTAAGCACTCACATCGATACACGATAGTATTCTATATCTTTCTATCGATACAAACGATATTTTCCATATTTTCAAAAATGAAAATAATTAAGTTACAAATAATAACTTAGACAAGCGATCAGGACACAACAGTGAAATAACTTTACTTGTTGTACTGGACGTTATTTCATTGTATTCCCTTCGCTTGAGTGGTTGTCTCGGCCATTGTACAAGATGTCACCCGTACGTTCTTTGGGTACGTTTGACGATACCTGTACAGGTCAATACAATATTCCCTACCTACGAGGTCCACACCTTCCCCTAAAATATTTGAAATATTGCGATGTGTGAGTGAATGTTAAAGTTCAATATTTGTTAGATAGGGTCAAGTGCATCTTAAGTATTTGTGACACACTGATTGCCGCGGATTGAAGCACAGATCTTTATGCGGCGCGATCTTCAAACGTCCAAAACTATGCGAGTTTTAATCCTACGGCGTAGCGTACTTACACCCATAACAAATATATTACAATTTTTAAAATAATCACAAAGCGAACAAAATGAATTCAAAAATTCGCCCTTAAAAATGTCCCTGGCTGTTTTAAAAGCTGACCTAAATATTCGCGATATTCAAGAACTTTTTTGTCACAACTATTTTCCTTTGTGAGCCGACAATTTACCGCCCGTTAGGAATTACTTTAAAATATGAAAGGGAAATATATTAGTCGGGATTTTGTAAAAAGACTATATAGCAGTGTGTGGTATAAAGAAATAAGTAAAGTCATAACTTGGTCCGTTGAACTCGGGCCTGGTATTATTTCTGGATTCGAGGAGAAATGCATGTATGAACCGCTACTGGTACTGGGTGGGCGTGTGGGACTCGCAGAAGAACTTAATACCAATTCAACAGCCACATGTTCTGCTTGGGATCCGATTCGAGTGAGGGACTCACGGGTGAACCCAATACCCATCAACATTACGCAGATGCCATCGGCCGCCTATCCGGAAGAACCGTGAATTTGTTAGCAACAGGGCACGACGCGCGACTGGACAGTCCCACAAAAAGTAGCAACCTATTCCAAAAAGTGGCAGTCCTCCTTTTCCGACAACCTATATCAGCCCACTCCAGCATCGGGACCGTGCAATGGGGTCAGGTTCCCAACGTGGTTATACCTCTCAGTGCCGCTGCTATGCCGTGATGCTGCATGCCCCATCTAGGGACATCATGGCCACCTGGAACCAGTCTGACGAGATTTACGTGTATATAAAAGAAAGTAAGTTCATATCGTAGTTTCATATTTAATTTTAAATATGATTAGAAATTGATAAGTTGGTGTCGTCACGGTAGGCTAGGGCAAACGAGGTGTCTGGAGTCTTTTGGTAACTAGCAATATCCATAAATACAAAAAAAAAAAAGATTCTTTTAGCACAAGTTATACTCTTTCAATCCATGTATCGAATTCTCACAAGACGCACAGCACACGTCGTGACTTATGTAAGTGAGAGGTTTTTTTTTTGTTTACGCAGGGGAATCCATTTACGGAAAATGCCTAGGGGCCCACTCCGTCATGGACTGCAGGAAAAGTGCCTGAGCCTCGGCGGGGTGGTTGACGTTTGCCCCCAGGCAACGCTGAGACGGCCAGGTACTTTAGGCCATCTCACTTGGTTCTACCTTTGGGTTGCCTTCCCGGGAGTGCCGGGGGGCTTTCATGTCATGAATGCTGTATACACCTGTGATTGAAATGGAAGTGTTATAATATGTAATTTGTAATAAGCCATTTATGTAATTGTTGTTCGTGTATCAATGATATAAAATAACATGCAAATGGACTACAACGCAGCCATGTGATTACTCCTACACCACTTATCAATTATACTTCACTATGTTGAAACATACTGAAGATTTATAAAAGGGAATGTTATCGTACTATTACTACCCACTCAGTGCAAACGAATAGTATTTCGTCGCGATAAAATGTTTTATTTTGCATTAGAAATTTCTGTTTTATGAAGAAACCTTCCACAAACAGATTTCTTTTATATTGATGTCTTAAGTCTACTCGAATGTTACTCTTACTCATCACAATAAAACTATTTTCACGTATTTTATCGCGGTTTATTTAATTATTTAACTAGCCCTTCGTTTCAGAAGCTTTACAGCAACCATGGTCACGGGTGGACTGACATTTAAGCTTTAAAGGGGATCAAACTAGAAATTGGAGCTATTTGCTCTACTACCCACGCCCTATAAAATCAGCACGGTTATTTCCTCACAGATGTATCGCCTTCAATCACCGCTCTTTTACGGGCCACCGGCTATCCATGAACCACTAGAAATGCGATAGCACTGACTTCATTATTAAGGTGTTATCAGTCGGAGCCTTATGAAAACCACCTAAAAGCCCACAAACATCCGCATAATGACTATGCTAATGCATCCTTTCCTCTTCGTCTCTAACAGGACAACGGCTACTAACTTAGTTGCCATTTTACGGCGGTATAATGTTCCTGAGGGACATTCCCGATCGTGCTGGCCCTATTCGGCTACAATGAGTCATGTCCCGCGATTTTATTCCAATCAAAGGATAATTTTCGCAATGAAAAATATCTTTTGATATTCCAGATCATATGGAACAGATTTCTGTTTAAGTAGTTTTTACGCTTATTTATGTTGACGCGGGGAAACGCCTTTACACGCCTTCACCGGCCCTGAGTGTAGTCCAGTGGTGTGTGGGACTCGCGGCAAAAAAAACCACCGCGAGAGCCATCAGTGCCGCCCTTGGTGAGGTGCCCCGATACAAGAAATATACACGGGATACGGGCTAACGCGGGTACGGCCACCCGTCGGGTAATCGCGCGTGTAGCAGGGCCAGGTCCCTCAGGTGTGCGTGCGGTCCATTGTCCGTGTCACTAAACATGCCTCGAGACAATCGGGTCTCAAACTCACCGACAGACTCGACCCGCAGGTCTCACGCGATCACGTTGTTCCGGACGTAGCGGCCGGCTCCCGTGATTACTCGCAGGGATATGCTCTGCTGAGCTTGCAGGCGCTTTCCCTGGCTCGGGGAGGTGAGCGCATACCATGCCGGGGCAGCGTAAGTGAGTAACGATCGGATGTACGTCTTGTATTTCCCCAGTTTCGTGCGTAGTTGAAGGCGCGGGCTGGCCTCGCCTGGTTAATCGCTCGATCAACCTGCCAGCCCATCCGCAGCGTGCGTTCAATGCTGCACCCGAGATAAACGACCAGGGACTTCCAAGCC
This sequence comes from Eumaeus atala, assembly GCA_017140195.1. Lineage (NCBI taxonomy): Eukaryota > Metazoa > Arthropoda > Insecta > Lepidoptera > Lycaenidae > Eumaeus > Eumaeus atala. Next base: position 37,791 of record JAFELO010001029.1, on the reverse strand, counting down.
AACTAATGGCCACTTAACTTTTACCGCCCCGGCATGTTACGCCGCGTGCTGACAAATAGGGATGCTGTTTTCTCCACGTTGACAGACATCCTCCATTTATCCAGCCATATATTTGTTGAGCGTCGCGATGTCATTGGTATAGGCCGCGTAGAGGCAAGGGGATAGACAAATGCACTGCGGCACTCCAGCACGTATATCCCGTAGGGAGGAATGTCGCTCCTCCACCGCTACCTGGAAGGTTCTCCCTTCCAAGAACGACGCTACTAGTCGCACGAGAGCCAGCGGGACGCCGGCGTCCACCAACTAGATCAGAAGGGCTGGGTGCCACACCCGGTCGAAGGCCATCTCCATGTCGAGAAAGACTCCGACCGAGTGTCTCCCCCTATTCATCTCCGTGGTCAAGTGATGGAGCACCCGCGCCAGCTGCAGTGTGGTCGAGTGGCCGCCCCGAAAACCGAACTGCTCGACCCTTCTTGTGACGTACAGCTTCAGTCTCCGAAGCAATAGCCGTTCGAACAACTTGGCCACATGCAACAGCAGCGTGACGGGCGGGAGTTCCGAGACTTACCCGGCTTTGGGAAGACGACGACTCTCCCTTCCTTCCAGACATCTGGAAAGTGGGACGTGCGTTAGCTATCCTGGTGAGAGCCACGGCTGTGCGCCACGGCATCATCACCAGTGCTGTGGGAGGGATGTTGTCGGGGCATGGTGCTTTGCGCCTCGAGTCTGGGCGTTGTAGTGTCGTTGGCCGTTTGAGACGGTGAGTGGGCTGATCGTGGTCTTCGACCTGGTGAGTCATCTGTTCAGGGCATAGAGGGATGTGTCGTCAGCGCCAGCTTGAGCGATGGTTTGCTCCCAGCTGGCCCCCCGACAGTCCTTCGCTCTTGTAGAGACGTCTTTAGCAAGGCGATTGAGATCGGTCTTGATCTGCGGACAGCGGGTCCGGGCCCAGAGCCTCCTCAACTGCCTTTTCTTAATCAGATCAGACAGGAGGTCGGGAGGGAGGTCACACCGACGCCGCGATTTGACCGGTGTGTTGGTGGTCACAGAAGCCTGTGCCTAACGGATTTTGTCCGTGAGACTACATGCCGCAGCTTCCACCTTCCCCCGCGGTTTCAAGCTGCCCGTCGATAGTGATTTCGGCCATACGGTCTCTGAAGACCCTCTGCCTGGTCCGTTCCCGCTCCCTTTCGACCGCCGTCGAGTATAACGTGACTAGGACCGGTAGGTGCTGCGTGTCCAAGTCATACATGTCCAGTGTGAAGTGGAGGTTGTTGTGGATGACGATGTCCAACACGTCCGGTTTCCACCGGTGATCCGATGGACGTGGATTGGGCAAGTGGGGCCCTGTACCGTGTATCCCCGTCGTTTTGAATCAACCTGCAGTTGGACGATCCCCAAGCGGTGTGATTGGAGTTCAAGTCACCAGCAACTAACACCTGGCCCCCGTCGACTAGTAGGCGATGGACGTCGGTGAGGTCGAAGCAGTGAGTGGGAGGCATGTATGCCGCATAGATTCTTAGCTCCTGTCCCGACACTTGCACAGCTACTCCGGTTGTGTTCATGTCGGAGAAGGGGCTGAGATCCAAGTCGACGTGGACGATGTCCCGCCGAACGAACACTGCCGTACCTCTGTACGCCCTGCCGCTCGTCCCTGCGATACACTATGCCGTGTTCGCCATCTTGAGGTCCTGCCCACGCCCCAGCCATGTCTCTCCTAACAGTATAACGTGGATGTCATACTCCTGGGCGAGCTGTCTGAGGTCCTTGATTTTTCCCTTGGATGCCGCCGGGGTTCCAGTAGATGATTCCCAAATACTTACGATCCATCACCGATTCCCTTCTGGCTGGAAGTGTGCGGTGTTGAGAGTGACTGCTATGTGGCTGTGTGTGCGGCTATATCCTGGGGTCTCTGAGCAGACGAGTGAGCTCCTTCCTAATCACTTGCCTGAGTTCCTCCCTGACGATCTCAGTGATTATCTCCCTGAGCTCGCCAGTGATGGACCAGGAGCGGCTTTCCGGCAGGGCTATGTCCTTAGGCTCTGCGGAGCCCCGGGGTGTTTGCTTTGTGGTGGGTACTGGGGGTGTGGTGTGTGGTGTTGACCTGAGTGCAGGTGTAGACCTTAGGGTGGCTGGCTGCAGTGTCCCTCGACGGCCTGGCAGGTCGCATCCTCCGCGCCCGGGGGAGGGAGAGTGGGCGGTGTGGCCTCTGGAGATGCAGCATGCTCCAGCGGGCGTTTCGGCTGCCTCTTTCGAGGCCTGTTCTGCTTCTTCTTCTTGGGGGCGGGGGGAGCGCGAGGTCTGGCTGTTGGGAGGTACGCCGGCGCTGACAGCGTCGGGCCTGGTTGATACTTGACTCCACCGCATAACGACTACGCAGGTGGGGACTAGGGGGACTGACTTCCCAGCCTTCACCTTCAGGACTTGGTCCTGCTTGAGCCCGGGTTTAGTCGGGATTAGCGGACTGAGCTTAAAGCCCCTGAGTCTCGCTTCTCTGAGGTAGGTCCTGTACCTACGGTCATTGGCGGTGTGCGACCCTCCGCAGTTTGCACACGTCGGTGTGGCTCCCTTGGGCAGGGGGCAGTCACCGACCGCGTGGTTCTGCCCACATCTCACGCCTCGGATTTGCCGAGTTGAGTAGTTGAAACTAAGGTGACCTCGTATTTGCATTGCGGTTATGCGTGATGTTTTCTGTGTACTTACACACAAAATTACATTTATTACTTTTACAGTGTGTTAGAATAACACACAAATATAAAACAATTAAAATATGAAAGCTTATTTCGATGTGGTCTCCCTTGGCTGCAATACAATCATTGAAATGTTGTGGCCAGTTATCAGTAGAAGAATGTATCTCTCCATGGTGAAATTCTTCACTGCCAATCCTATGGGTTGTTTTTGGGACTCCAAATTTTCATGGCGATTAGAGCATGCTTAAGATCGGGACTATACGACGGCCAGTCCTCAGCTCTGATGAAGTCAGAGATGTCCACTTCCAACCAAGACTATGTGGACCGAGCATTATCGCACGACGCCGAATCTTGATGGAGGGCCGTACTTGGTTATTGAACATGGCGTTGTTAAGGGGCTTATCTACAAGAATGGTATCGGGATACACTTGAGCCGATGTTTTGATTTTTTTTCACAAAAACATGGCTCAGTCACCCCTTCATAGCCCACCAGACCATCACTGAAGTCACATAATACCCAATACAATTGTAAAAACAATCTCATCGGTAAACAAAATCTTACCTTGACCTCCCTTTGCGTACCGCTTCAGTATTTTCCATTTTGACACCCTATTTAATTTATTAGTTAAGAAGTGACCAGTGCGACTCTTGTAGGCTGCAAGTGCTAAGTCATCTTTTAAAATACGCGCCATGGTTCTAGGTGCACAAACACGTGGACGGCCAGATCTTTCTCTGTCACAAACAGAGGAAGTCTCGATTGTACCTGTTAATAGCCCGGTACATAAAAATTTGACTAAAACTTGGCATTAGTCAAATTTTTGTTGTGTAATGCAATCACAGTGATTCTGTTCGTTTCATCACCCCATTCCATTTTAATACGGCAAAATATTGTACAATGTATTGGTGCCAAAATGAGAAAACACAATGAACAATCATATAAAAAGTACATATTCTAAATTCAAATATAATATATTTTTATTTTTTTCATTTTTGCATGCTGCATTGTAGTGGAATTGGACGGTCTCGACCGGGCGGGTACTGCCCGCTCACATGATACCGGCGTAAAGTGACATATTCGGCGTTGCGTTTCGTGCGGTTTGTGAGTAGTAGTAGAGTAGTAGTAGAGAGGATAAATGTAAGGCAACGTATCTGCATACTAATTATGCGGATGTTCATGGGTGTCGGGAGTTGCAAAAAAGCTTAATTCCTCGTTTGTCTAATATACTGTATAAACAGATTTAGTGACCCTTTCGGATGTGTGATTGTAGAACAAAATTTTGCAAATTTTATATTTTCCTTCATAATGTAACACGACCTATGAACATTTAGACATTTCAATTATTATTTTAACATCCTTGTTGTATACATTAATAATTTATTTCAAATGCATAAATATTCTATAGGAACTACGTTTATCTTGAAACACTCGAGCCTCAGGGAGAAGGCTTAATAGCTACCCAATATTTTAAGGGGCACCCAAAAATATCCCTTAAGCTCTTCAAGTTTAACCTCCCCAGGGGAGTAAACAATATGATTTATGGAAGCGTTATTCAAAATATTCAATATTTATTATCAATTTTAGGAGAAGGTAGTTTCATGCTGCAAAGCCTCCTATGCTGTGGTCGCTCCGGCGCAATTCCGTTGTATAGGAGACACTATATCCCCCTATACAACGGAATTGCGCCGGAACGACCGTGGAAGTAACTTTCGCTCATCTGATACCGGCGTAAAGTAACAGCGTCGCTGTTGCGTTTCGTCCGGTTTGTGAGTACCCGGTGGCTTTATGCGGAGGGGGGGGGGGGAGATGGGAGGGCAACGCATCTGCGTAACAATCATGCGAATGTCCACGGGCGTCCGTCGTCGTCGGTATTCATCAAGACTCCGACATCTAATTTGATCCTTATGATATAAAAAAAATAATTCAGTAATGCGATGGGAAGAATCGTTTATTCATAACAGATTTTTTTAATATTTCATTATTTTTTTCTAAAAATCTATTTATGAAAACTATTCTATATTTTTGTGAAATAATTTAAACTAAAGTCTAAGTGCAAGGTTTCTTTTAAACAGTATTTGCACACTGACGTTATTATCCTACGTCGTTTTTGGGTGTTTTACCCTTAAAATATTTTTATTGTTAACCAACAATTATTTACACTCTTCCAAAACAAAAGAACTGTTGTGTGAAAAGATAAAATGAATACAATCCGTTGGTAACGTTTTATTGAGTACTTGTATGTTGGAGTATTTTTTTCATCATTTGCGCGCTGTTTATAAAAATCGATTAACACGTGTAATTTATATATCGATTAATATTATAAAAAATCTACGATTAAAGGTCGATTATACAAAATGATAATAAATTTTAATAAATATCGATTACTTTTTAACTTCCCTAATTGTTTAATCCTCCAGCGGTGTATAGTCTCGACATGTCTTTTAATTCATTATAAAAACAACTATTGTGTTTTCATTTTTCTTATATTATTTATATTGATTAATCAATAACAATAATTAATTTGAATCGAGTTGGGGCTGTACTAGCTCACCTCCGCCTACTCTTCGGGGATAACAGGCGTGAAGGTACTACTAATACTATGATAGTTTGACCTTGGATTGAAATACGAATTAGTGCCGTCAAAGATACACGCGTAACGGGTAATACGTGTAGCTTCAGTACTGTTTTTTGCATACAGCGGCTGTTAGGACGCACACTTGCTTGTGGGAGACAAACAATTGTGTGTTCTGACAGCCACTCGTTTATCCAAACCAACATAGCGTCAATCAACACCATGAAACCAGACGTTCATTATTTCCTAGATACCAGATCCATCATTAAGCCTAGCCGCATCACAGGCGGCTACGTGCTGGTATTGTGACTAAAAGCCTTTCCTCGGGTTCGCTGCACCAATGAAGCCATATCACATCTAGTCTGTAGCAGCTGTGTTGAGATTTGTGCGGTATCTTAGTAGCCGGTGGCCTATTGGACAGGAGTAAAGGAGGGTAACGCATCTACATAACAATAATGTGGATGTTTATGGGTACCGGTAGTCGACAAATAGCTCCGATACTATAAAAAATTGTGAGTCGTTATAATCATATCGTTTCGGTTTTCTTATACTATTTATAAGGGAACAAACGAGCAGCCGAAAATTTTTGATGTCTAGCGATGCGTAATTGCACAATTGTTATGCAGTCGTGTTGACCTTCTCACTTACTTCCCTCTAATGAGCCACCAACCTCAGCAAAATTTGCGGCGGCATCATGTGAGCGAGAGGTATCTTCCTGGTCGTGGCGGTCCGATTCAACAGTAAAGCAGCATAGCATTATCTCTTACAAAAGGATGCTTGTAACCGAAAGTGTCTTCCCCTGAGTTCGCGCCATCAACGTCCAACCCACTTACTTCGACCAAGTCTGTAACGACTCATCAGTCACAAAATTTTAATAATTTTTTTTCGATTCATTCGAATGCATTCGATTTTAGGCGCACACACGAATATCATATAACCTGAAGGAGTGAGATTTCAACAAAAAAATAAAATAATGAGGCCTCCCATTATTACGGACCCGTGTAAAAGGGGATAATTACATGTCCGAAACCGTTTGCAGATTTTTTACACGCATCATAATATTTTAACAAAAATGTTTAAATTATTGCCTTCATTTTGCGTTTACTCTTTGAAACAACTGAGTCAGCAATTTTGCTGGCACCTGCTAAATCAACTACCGGGTGATAAACGAATAGCAAAGAATTAAACAAAATGTTGCTACTATAAGAGCTCTAGGCGCTTTTAAAGTAGATTGGTGTATAATAATTATAAAGTGGTGTAAATTTTATGATTTAATTAGTCATTAATACTTTTTAAAGCTTACTACAGATGAAATATATATCTTAATATAAAACGGGATAACGCTTGGACGAAGGATATCTAACATTATATTGGTTTGTTATACCTGTCACTATTGTTACAAATAAGTTTAGCCGTGACAACTTGTGTAGCGACCTTACCCTCGACACATGTGCGTGAGGAGATGCAATACGGCGACCTAAAAGGTCGCTACAATCTAACCTATCGCTAGGAATATAATAAAGCTGGAGAGTTTTGTGACTGTATTTAAACGCTCCAATCTGTAGAATTTAAAATCGGAAGTAAAAAATATTTTCGTGTCAAATAGTTTCATGAGGATGGATTCAGCCTATTTTCTATGATGCTAGGGCCAATAGGAAAGGAGTTACACTAGCGAAACAGCGGGGCGTTGCTAGTTCGATATAAAAATCGAATACTATAACAGGTGTCGTCGATCTTTCAGGATGTCATGACAATGACGGCCCCAATAGTTCATAGATAGTATCGACAGTTAGTTATTTTGTACGTATGTGATAGGCTATTGTGACTCGAATGGTTAAACTGTGGGTCCAACGGTAGTGAAATGCTGACTCTGACACCTGATTCGAATACCGACCGATCATTTGTAGGCCAATGTTCAGAGTCCGATTATAGTAATGTTCTGCTTCTTCCGATATGCGAGCTGTTTATTGCTATTAAGGATTTGACCCGTTGATAATAATTTGATGGTAAACTATAAAAAAAGTTTACGAATGTGATCCAGGCCACCATTGGATGCCCAGCTTGATATCGACCTTTATGGAAGACATAATTTAAATTATGTTTACCTTTTACATCAAGACACTTTTATTAATCTATGTGGGTTTTTACCAAATACACAACGATCGAAAAATAAATATATTTTTCTATAAATATTTGAGAATTATTAATTAATCATATACACTACGGTACGGTACTAAGATAAGTTTAAAAAAAGTTAAAGGTTAAAGGTCTCTTTGTGTGTTCCGATTGTCGCCAACTCACCATGATGTTACGTTTATTATAAAACGTTGAACATTTAAATCGATCTGTTATGAACGAGCGGTCAAACCAAACCTCGAGTGCTAACTTAGTATTGATTAATCCTTATACTACCCTGTAGCCCTTTGTTGTTGGAAGTAATATTGTTGAACAAAGATGTGCTACCGCAGGTCAGCTTGTGAGTGTAATTCTCGTGCGGTACGGCGGTCCTATGACAATATATTATAATTAACTTGTGCTCCAGAACGTTATATGACGATTGTATATAATTTGGACTAGGTAGAACATTTGTTGAGTTTTGGTAAGATCATACAGTATGACCTTCTTTGAACACATCTCCAGGAAATACGAATTTTCGTAACACGTCTCATTTTTTCGAACACATGTGCATATTTATTTTCAAAAAAAAAAAAAAACGGTTTGATGAGGAGAATCAACCTTCTGTTTGATTCTCCTCATCAAACAGTTTTTTTCTTCAAATATTTTTTTTTTCTTCAAAGTCTTCGATAGATCCGACGAATTTCAGGGGCGAAGGAATTACCGCCGTCAACAGTAATAGGTCCTTCTAGAAAAAAATGAGGAGAATCTATGGAAACTATAAAACTGAGTTTACTTTACTGTATAAGAGAGTTAAGAGAGTTTTTTTTCGGAGGGACCTACTACTGATTGGCGGCGCTTGTCCAACCTTAATAGTTCGCATGACTACGAAGACTTGTGTCTTCAGGTGTAGGGGCGAGTGCATTAGCGCCGCCAACAGTAATATGTCCCTCCAAGAAAAAAAAAATATGAGGAGCATTAACATTGAATGAAATCTAATAAAATATATTTATTTCTATTCATAACATAATGTAATGACTACATCATAGTCGCTTCTTTCTGCCTACCCCATTAGGAAACATTTGGGGCGTGAGGATATCACGTTGTTCACAGTCGAGTCAAGCTATACATATAGACTCCGCAGTGACCTCGAAGTGCGGGGAAAACCCGAGCATGATCGAAGAGACCCGTGTGAGGTCGACGCAAAAATTTTGTGAGAGTGAAGTGAGTGTCATTGTTGCATTGTAGCTAAAACTGTGTGCACTACCGACAAAGTGCCTCGACCTATTTTTTTTTTTCGGAGGCACCTACTACTGATAGGCGGCGCTCGTCCAGCCCCAACAGTTCGACTGTATCTGTGATGAACTAGATGTGCCTCAACCTTCTAATCATAGCATAAAGGCGAACGAGTTATGGAGAGTCTGGTTGTATTTATAAGCGTTGGTCCATCAAATAGAAGTCTCATATGCACTAAAAATCATCTTGTAAACATTTCGAAGTGCAATTACCACAAGCGTTTAGATACCATGGTAGTGATCGCCCAGGGATCGAAATCTGGCCCCACTAGCACGATAATTATATATATAAAAATATGATAGGGGGACTACCGACGCCCATAAACAACCACAGAATTACGATACCGATGCGTTACCCTCCTTACCCCCCACCAATGGGCCACCGGCTACTCACAAAACGCACGAAACCCGACACTCAAGATGTCATTTTACGGCGGTTTTGTGTGTGCGAGAGATACTTCCCCGGCCGTGCCGGCTCAATTCCGAAGCGTAGGAGGATGCATGACACACTACATCCTCCTATGCGGCATGGCACCAGGGGGTCGACACTTGTAAGTAAATGGTTTGACTGTACAAAGTCAAAGCAATGATAAGCTTACACATTTGTAATAAGGTTTATACTTCCTTGTTAAGGTTATAGTACACGAAACATCGTACCAATATTACCAAAAAAAATTGATTTTGAAAATTGGCTCTCAGTATAAGTATAATCTGTGGATCAACCACTTGTGACATCACAGCGTTCTCGATATTTACATATTTTCGTGATTTCAAAGATTTTGATTGTAAAACGTAATAAACCTGAATTTTCATTGTCATGGAGAATATTAAACATTACGTTACAGGAAGTGTGCGATTTGTGTGAGTGTGATAGCTTTGTGTGAGTGTGATAGCTTTAGATGTTAAATAAGAAGTCTGTGTTTTTCACATAAAAATTTAATTACAAACATTAACTATTGTCCTGCTAGGATCCTAATCTTGTATATTAATAGTATAAATGCAAAACGTATGATTGTATATTTGTTTATAATTCTTTTATACAAAAACTAATAATTGTATTGTACTAAATAATTCACCAATGAAATACAATAATTTACATAATATATTTTTAATAATATTCCAATATTAATTTTATTGTCACATTGTCCCACATTGTGGTGGTGTGGTGTTATTAGTTTTTGTTTTTAGAATACAAATCTTTTTGATTCTGTCACGATTACATAATTACAAGGTCTAATTAACTACATATGTCGAGTCTTATAGAAATAAAATAATAATTAAAAATTAAACTATCACATGCACACAATACCAGCTAAGTCTCACTGTTACATATTTTATATTTCTTAGTTTTCAATAATGATTACTTATTATGTTTAATTGATGACAACTATCCAAGTTGAAGTATACCTAAGTACCTTGCTAGGTACTAAGATTTTAATGCTTATACCTAATCATCAAACTAGGTAAAAAGAACGTACATTCGAAGTAAGAATAAATTAACATATTGTTTATTGTTTTCAGTACTGGTTCCTTTGAGAATTTGTTTGTTAACATAAGACATATATTGATAATGTAGTGCAACAGACAGAAATCCAACATGTGCTCATTTTGATGATGCTTTAAAATTAAGTATAATTTCTAGTTTACCAGGCCTCTATAGCCATGTTTCAAATTGTGAAGTTAACTATAATATCTTAGTTACATCTTATCAGGAAATTACCGGGGTTTTAGGGTATGCAAGGGAGTAAGAGGCTAAGTCACAAAATGTAGGTCTTGAAAATTATGCCAATGTTTGTTACCCCGTGCTATCTTTACCTGAACATTCAGAAATTAAATATTTTGAAAACTCACTCTGTAGCTTTGAAGAACAACCAGTAGTTTATGTTGGTGGGTAATAAGCTGCAAAAGTTTTAGCTAAATTCAGTTGTGAACATTGCAAACTTTATTTGAAGGAGGATAATCCGAGTTTTGAAAATTCTCAATTCAAATATATCACAGTAAAGGAATGGTGGATACGAAAAATTTCGCTAACATATCCAACGAAAGGATTTATGCATTTAGGTAAATGAAGCAAAAAATGTTTATGAAAATATTGTAGCTCCTGACTTACACCAACTCAACATCAGCGAATCTTGTACCTTGCAACTAAGTACTCATTGTAGTATGACGCGGAATAAATGTGAAACTCATTCTACGCATGTAAATGAACATTTATTTACTTATTGAGTAAGCTCTTTATGAGAAGATCATGTAAAATAATAAGTTCCGAGTTTGTAATATCAGAAAGTGAAAACAAAATAAAGATAAACAAATTTAAGTCTTTTGTTTTATTAAAAATCATGCTTATAATCAACTAAATATAAATAAAATATATATAATTATCATATTGTCGATAACACGGAACACCACTTTTTATAGATATCGATACATTCTATGCTTATAATCAACTAAATATAAATAAAATATATATAATTATCATATTGTCGATAACACGGAACACCACTATTTATAGATATCGATACATTCTAAAATAGTTTACGTTACATCTCACGACTGCTTTATTGTGACGATATCGGATTATTGGTAATATTTATCATGTACAATATTCGTCAGTGTGTGTGAGCTCGGTTATGATGTTCTAAGGCTGATTTTAGTCTCATGCTCACCGTCAGCGCTCATAGCTCAGTGCGTTGTTTGTCAGCGCTGAGGCTCAGCGTGGCTCGTTTTCCGAAATCCCTAAACCCAGCATCGCTCCAAACAAAATACCTGTCCTACCTCCCAGTAACCATACTCTTATGAGTGAGGCTAACGACCCTATTTCACGTTTCCAGCACCCAACAACCACCATATCCAAAAACAAGCCCAGGAAGAAAAAGAAGAAAATAGAAATCCAAATTCCTAACCCATTACAAATCCAAAATCAAGCGGCGCCTGTGATTCCTACTGTACAGACTCCGCAAATTCCACAACCCATCGCCATACACAGAGGTAGCAAGGGCCTTAGACCAAATACATCACCACTAACACGCATTCTGACAGATGTTCTGAAGATTACTTCAGAAATCATCCAAGACATACTTACCGGCCACACCCCACTGCAGGCAGTTATCAAACACCTTCCTGCGGCTCTCGCCATAATTACCGAACTATCCGCGCAATGGACCCGGACACAAAATTAAAAATAATATTCTGGAACGCCAGAGGCCTAAACGGCTAATCTACACTACTCAGACAGACACTCCACGAATACTCCACATACATACTACTAATCAACGAAACGCAATTTTCTCGAAATTCTAAATTCCAGGGTATCACATTTACCCCAAGGACCACAAAGGCGCTGTGCTGCACATCCGGGGACTGGCGGTCTGTGTGGCGCGCCGGGTGATCCAACAGCCGTTACCACAGATCGCCACAGTGACCTTATCCACGCTGGGTGTAGAGGTTCTATTCGGAGGGAGGCCGCTTAAAATCTATGCGGCCTACAAACCACCGACGGAACCGCTAGTGGTCTCCGAAATTCACCACCATTTCCAAACAGGGGAACAGGTGGTCATTGCCGGGGACCTAAAGTGCAAGCACCCAGCGTGGAATTCGTACACTAGCTGCCCGAATGGAAACCGCCTATTCAATGATTCCATGTCGAGCGCATACGCGGTGCTAGGTCCAGACCTCTCGACGCGCTACCCGGCCGCTGGACAACCGGGCATGCCTAGCACCATAGATGTGGCTCTTATTTTTGGTATCACAGCCGCCACAGCGGTCGTGACCATTAATTATGACCAGCAATCTGACCATGTCCCAGTGATCCTGTCCCCAAAGGGAACCCTGCGCGCCAAATGCCCCTACCGGCCAGGCCTACAACCGATTGCCAAAGTTTTAGACACCATTTAGAGCTAATATGCCCCACTATCCCAGTGCTGACGCCCGGGGACGTGGACGAACTGGGAGCGGAGGATAGATGCTGCGGCGGATAACTGGGCCTCGCTGCACCAACTATGCCTCCGTCTCTCCAACACTGCCATACCCGTGCGCCCACTACTACATGAGGACGGACAGCAGCGCTATCGCGCACAGGATAGGGCCGACACATTTGCCAGATCAGAGAAGGTCAGTTTTCCCCCTTTTCTACCTCAGCCGGCGAGTATATGGAAAAGGAGGTGCAGCATGTAAGCGAGTTCCACAATAGCTTTTTTGAGGCCGACCCTAGCCTAGTTCTTTCCCCTGGAACAGTCCAGCGTGCCCTGTCACGGCTCAAAATTAACAAGGCCCCAGGCCTTGACAAAATTACCGACCTCATGCTCAGACGCCTACCTCCAAAGGCCATAGCAACTATTACGCGGCTTTTTAACGGCATCATCCGGACAAGGATTTCGAAGACTGGCCTAGTTATTATGATACCAAAACAGGGGAAGGACATAAGAAAAGCAGCCAGTTACAGACCTATCTCTCTCTTAACTACAATTTCCAAAGTCTTCGAGGGACTACTCCTCAGACTTATGACCTTACCTGCCGCAGCGCCCGGAACAGTTTGGATTTAGACCTGGGCACAGCACCACCCTTCAGCTCGCCAGAGTGATACACATGCTCACCGGCGCGTTGAATAAAAAGGAAACGGCCGGCGCCGTTTTCCTGGATATGGAGAAGGTCTTTGACCGTGTCTGGCACGGTGGTCTTGTCCACAAGCTGCTTGACACTCCAGTCCCCCGTCCCCTCGTAAAAGTGGTCGCGTGCTTCCTGCAAGGCAGGACGTTTCGTGTGCGGGTTCCATTTCGGGAGCCCACCCGATATCAGCGGGAGTACCGCAGGGGAGCTGTGACTCGCCCGCCTTGTACAGCCTGTATGTGGCCGATACCCCGACTACGGTGGACACCACACTAGCGCTGTATGCGGACGGCACAGCCTTCCTTGCGCTATCCATGAACGCAGCCCACATGGCCCAGAAGCTCCAGAGAGCATTAAATCTTTTACCGGACTGGCTCCAGAAATGGCGCCTGTCAGTGAACCCTAGCAAAACTCAAGCACGATCGCCGGCGAAACGATCCCTTGGGTCCGTAACGCCAAGTACCTGGGTGTCACTCTGGATCATGCCTTGAACATGCGAGCCCACGTCAAGCACGTCGTCACCGGCGCAGGGGTTGCAACACAACTGTTGCGCCCGGATATAACTGCACACTTACCCATCAAAATTAAACTTGCCATATATAAAATATACATACGTTCGAGACTCACGTACGCGGCGCCGGCTTGGTACCACTTGGTAGCGGACTCGCTTAAACAGCGACTTCGCGCTAAGGAGAACCGAGCCCTCAGGTTGGTAGCCGGAGCGCCGCGTTACCTGAGGAACGACATCATACACCGCGAGCTACACATCACCACACTAGACCAACACATCCTGCACCTATCCCAGAACCTATTCGACAAAGCAGATTCATCCGACAGCTACGCGGGGCCGACGCGCAACGCGTACGAACGCGTAGCTATCAGCGCTGACCACCGTGATAGCTACGCATCATCAAAAAACGCGTCCTAAAAGTTCATATATCTCGGCCATCAGTGTTGACGGTGCGCGTGCCGTCGGCGTGAGACTAAAATCAGCCTAAGTGCCAACTCTTACTAGTATTACATTCCCTTTGCATGGCACTATCTCTTCCTGAAAATATTTAAACTAGACGATGGAAACTGTCAGCTGAACTAATTTATTCTATTCGACATTAAAAAAATAATAATTTCAAAAAGGTTTTATACGTGTCGAAATATCTAACAAACCCTTTGAATAAACGCATAAGTTCTGCTGGAGTCCGCTAGTTAATACATTACATACACAACTTCAGTGACCACATTCAACTCGCGAGGAACAGTACCTTTGCGAACTATATCAGTGTAAGAACAGTATGAAAACTCGCATTAAACTCCCTCTATGACTTCAATAAGACCTGTAACGTGTTTATTCGGGTAACAATAGCTCCTTAAAAAGATGCTGCTGTGAACGCGTATCACGTGTACCTCTGAGGCGGCTGCTTGGTTTGTCACGTTTGTCACAAGTGAACCATCAGTTTACATTGATATCCTTAAATATCTTAAATTATTTCGGTGTCGCATTTCGTGCTGTTTGTGAGTAAACGGTGGCCCGTTGGAGTGGAGGAGCGCATCGGCACAGTGGTTATGCGGATGTTTATAGGCGCCGGTAGTCGTAAAAAGGCTCTGTTCCCACATGTAAAGTACTTATGGTGAACTTTAATGAAATTACGGCGGATGAGAAATTTTGTAACATTTAATGTTCATCTACATTTCGGCTTCGGCGGCCATACCTATAAAGAAAAAAGTTCGCAGGAGTGAGAGGAGTTCATACAAAGTGAAGGAGCATTGACAAACACAGGTACAAATGTACTATCAATTTCCTTTTTCCACGTTAGGTACGTCTATGTTTTTGTAACAAGTAAAGCCTTATGTAATGTTATGTATAATTGATGTTCTTGTAATAAATAAAGTATTGTAACAACGTGAGACATTTCAATTGCTTGAGATGAACAAAAAAATTATCGACATCCAGACAGTTGCGTGTGGTTCGTGAGATGTTATTGAGGAAACAAACAATATTGCGGATATCTATGGGCGTCGCGTCGATAGTCGTCACATGTCTTCACGTCCACCTTGATTACTGGTTGTCCCGCTATACCATAAATAAATATATGTAGCATAGATATTTTAGTGGAAGAGAGAAGAGTTGGTGTCATGCTGCATTGGAGCCGAGTTGATCGGGAAATTTTCGCTTACCTGATACCCCTTTAAGAGCTTATGCTGTCGCTTTTAGTGCGGTTTGTGAGTAGCCGACGAGCTGCCCCAGACGTCAGCGTCGGGGGAGGAGGGAACTCTCGGTCCCCCTGGCCATGATAACAATAGTTAAATTAGCTGTTACAAACACTCTCAAATTGGGATGCATCACTCCCAGCTGCGGAAGAGAGGGGTGTCGTTCCCTCCTACGACCCCAAACCTAGCCAACTCATAGCAGTACGACGAAGTTGTATTGGGCTTCTCTTCACTTCCACAGCATAAGTTCAGGTCCGAAAAAAAATACAACGAGTATATTTGGTCGAAGTTAACAACCTTTGAAACGTTTACAATTCATTGTTATAATTAAAAAAAGTTTAAATAAAGACCTTGACAAATAAATACAAAGACGGTATTAATACAATATGCAACATACTCAACGTGTCAATTACGGTTAACATTCTCCTGGCATTTCGTTTTGTATTTGCATTTAAGCCTAAAGACAGTTGCTTTTATTTACTGCAAGGGGCCAAACGAACAGTACGAGGAACAGAAGGATCCAACTACACACTACATTGAAATGTATCGTATCGTATCGTACCCCTTCACCACCTGACGGTGAAATGATTCTCGTATTGGCTAGGGGACTATATCCCGCTCATAGGTCACATGCGAACCGCAAAGTTCTTTGTACTTCGACTCTTCCGCAGTGGAGCCGAACGGAACGTGTGTTTCCTATTGGACGGGAGGTGAGAGAGCCAACATATTTTATTATGCATAACAATTATTTGAATATCTATGGGCATCAGTAGCCATTAAAGTCCCGACAGCTCGTTTTCCCCTCGTACTATAACAAAAGCATTTACATGATTCGAAAACAATGATATAAGAACCTTTTAAAGAAATTCGTAACTTTAACACCACATAGCTACAGTTTTATTGTACAGGTAACCAGTTATGATGAGATCAGTTTATTAACCTCAATATATTTTACAAAAATCACTAACTAGGGCGTACACATTTTTATACAATGTACATTTATTATCATTTCGAAAAATATATTAACAATATATACTTATTTATCACAATATGTTCACTTCACATGAGCCAAGTATTTGCTAATAAATACATTATTTATTTTAAAAAATCAATTATTGTAGACTGAGACCGCTTGTACTCGTGTGTTTTCCGGCCGTTCGGCATATTGGCCGTTGATTTTTACGGTAAGAAAACGGCAACGCAGATGCGTTGCCGTTTAAATTATGCGGAAAAAATGTTTGACTACATCATCGGATCTACCAACACCACAAAATATAACCTGACTATTTACAAGTGTTTGGATAATGCCTGAAGTCGTGCGGTCGGTTTCTTATAAGTTGTTTACTTTGGCTTATAATAGCGTTGTAAAAACTAGTCATTCTTAATTCCGTTTCGAACTTTCGGCAGTGCTCTATGACTATCGGATATAGATAGCTCAGCTCTCCGTGATCGAGGGTTGGAAAAAGATGATGCAAGGAATGGCTTCCGAAGCGCGTGAGGCTCTTGAAGTGGCTACTGCTGTTATCGATATTTTCCACGATAGTGTGTATCTGATGGATACCCCAGTCGATGTCTTCAGAGCTGGAAATATAACGTTTGATTAGGCGATGATTAATGTTTTTCCAGACGAGTTTCGGCTACGGCGACCATCTCTATGGTGACAAGCCAATTGCGCAGGACATATTACAGTGCAGTAGTGTGTGCGCAGGCACAACTGCACTGTCTATGTCTCATTACCTTATTATACTGGCGCGGCAGGCCGACACCACTGGAGAGAAATCAGGCGAAAGACTCGTCAGTCTAAGCTGTCACTTAACGTGCTCTCTGCGGCACGGTATATCATACAGCTGAATTCCTGACTCCAGGCTGTTACGACAGTTGAAAAATTCCAATAACACAATTGGGATCCACCCGGGAATCGATCCAGGGGCTTCACGTTTGAAATTGAACATGCCTTACTAGTAGACCACGAGGCGCGAGTAATAAAATTGCCTTCACAGATAATAAATGGTATTACTGTAATTAAAATGAATTCCTGATTTAATTATACAGTTTCATTGTGCTTGTGTCCGTCCGTTTATCTTTATGTGAACGCTCATGTGGAAGTAATGTACAACCGTATAATCGTACAAATGAAATGCATATTCCAACATTTTATGAGTTATCTGACAGAGCAACGTCGTTGCATCTAACCAGTAGTAAGGGTTAAGACGAATTGTCATAAAAAATGTCTATTAGTATAGAATTTACTGAGCCATCTGCCATCTGTTCTTCGGAGTGTGTCACCAGCCCATTGCCACTTCAGCGAGCTTATTCGTAGCGTGATATCGGATACTTTAGTTCTCTTATAACTTTGTTACGAATTCTGTCGGACAGAGAAACACCCAACATAGCACGGTAAGGTAAGCCAGGTTCTGGAGTGGAGGCCGCGTTTAGGAAAACGAAGTGTTGGTCGACTGTTACAGGTTTACAGGTAACCAGTTATGATGAGATCAGTTTATTAACCTCAATATATTTTACAAAAATCACTAACTAGGGCGTACACATTTTTATACAATGTACATTTATTAGTTTTATGCGTGTATAGTGTATTGCGTTTAGGAAAACGAAGTGTTGGTCGACTGTTCACCAGGTGGGAAGACGATCTTCGTGCAGTAGCCGGTCCGGAATGGATGCGAGTAGCAGGAGATCGGTCGTCTTGGCGTTCATTGAGAAAGGCCTATGTCCAGCAGTGGAGCGATAAGGGCTGATAACGATGATGACAGAATTTGGATCTTGTGGCGCTAAGTATTTCATTGTCTATAGATATAATAAAACTGTAAACAAAGTTGTCTGCACATTCAATATTTTTGAACTCCGAGATATTGTTCGGCTTAATACCAGCCGCAGAATTCCATCTTTGGACATCGCGACAGAACTCTATGTTCCACGCCCATCACCTTGATGTCCGTACATTAATAAGGTATTATATGCTCAATAGGGCGAAGCAGTACTTCAGTCCAGCGTATCGGCTGCAAATTTACAAGGCGCAGGTCCGACCGTATATGGAGTACTGCTCCCACAATTGGGCAGGGGCCCCGCAATATCAGCTCGTTACATTTGACCGCATACAAAGTAGAGCGACGCGAATCGATGACGACAAAGTTATTTCCGGACAGATCGATTCTTTGGTCCTACGAAGAGACGTCAGCTCGATGTGCGTTTTTTATCGTGTTTTTCATGGGGAGTCTATTATGTTCTAAATCCACAACAGTGCGGTTTAAACGACACGTCTTACCGCGCACAAGAGTACTGAGCAACCAGCTGCCTCCCTCGGTATTTCCGATCCGATACGACTTAGAGGTCTTCAAGAAAAGAGCATACCTGTTCCTTAACGCAACACGTCTGTAAGTCGACTAGTCTCACAGATGTCTATGGGCGGCGGTAGTCACTAACTACCTGTTCGTTTGCCCCCTATCTCATAAAAAAATAATGAAACAATAAAACCATATACTGAAAGTATATAAAGGAGTGATAAAATATACATTCATCAGTTTTGTGCTGTTACAAATTAGTCGATTAGACTTCGAAGAAAAAGGAGAGAGTGGAATGTCATACCTCGGTATGTCGCCTTCGAAAAAGGTGGTGTGTCCGTGGTGTCCTGCCGTCAGGCCAAATATCATGAAAAGCAAGCTGCTCAGCATTATCACAGCCAGCCATATGAGGACAGCCCAAGGGTAATATATCCCACTAGCTAGCCACATCCACACGGGTATAGTGAATGGTATCATATTCTCCCAAGACAATTTCTTATCTTCAAGTTTGATTACACAATGAACGAAACTGCAATAAACAAAATATCTTCAAAGATAAAACTAGTTTACAATAAAAGTTGTGCGTTGATGTTTCTTAAATAGAACACTGTACCTCTTGATTCTCAATACGAATATTTAAAAAAGAGGTACGTAAAATTTTACCTATTTATCTAGAAAGCCGCTGGATGCAAGTGGCTCGTAACCGCAACCTATGCCGCTCTATTGGGAAGGCCCATGTCTAGCAGTGGACGTCGTCCCGCTGACGATGACGATGATGATATAGAAATTACTACTACAGGGCTACCTTGAACAGGTGGCTCCAAACCTCCGTACAGCCGACGTATTTGGGGTGTTTGATATATGACCGCGCGAGTTTTTATCGGTATCATGCGGTGTGCATATTTTCGAAAAATAATGATACTAAATACGGTGCGATATATACTATGTACATAAGCAACATTTTCGTTTTATTAAAATTTTATTGGTTACTGGACTGTTACATAAAGTGTCCTAAAAATGCCAATTCTTTTACAATTTTCGTTGTATATTGCTTGAATGTGCTATACTGCATTGCAGCCGAATTGGGCATCTCGCTCACATAAAAAAGTGACAGCCATGCTGTCGCGTTTCGTGCGGTTTGCGAGACTTTAGCGTACCTATTGGAGGAGAGGTGGAAAAGAGGTAGACGCATCTGCATTACAGTAATGTCTATGGGCGTCGGTAGACGTCAAAAGGCCTCCGTTACCCAAGCGACGTCCACTGCTGCACTTAGGGCTCCCTCCTGGGGCACTCAAGGTCACAGACATGTGCCACTTGCATCCAACTGCTCCCCGCCGCCATAAACAATTCGTCAATCCACGACGTACAAAATAATCGAAACCGGCGCGAGTGAAACCGTGTCGCTTTGCTTGTAAATACTATTTTATTTTGTACAAATATTTCACATGCCAAATTTCTCGACATGATGTGCTGGACAAGCACAAAGATATTGCAAATATATTTTGTTGTTGTCATAACATTTACTTGAACCAAATAATGAATGTGTACATTATTTACAAAAGAGTTTGCCTTGCGATTCTGATTATTATCATTGAAATCATTGTTTTCTGTGTTCATTTTATCCTCAAATTTCGAAGCCGCTCGAAGTAAAGTAAATTCAAGGCGTTCACCCAAAATATCGACTACAATCGCGATTAATAATATGTATACACCGGCTGATTGTAGTGTTTACATATTTTTGAAACTATGCTGTATACACGTTTTTGAAACTATGCTGTATACACGTTTTTGAAACTATGCTGTATACACGTTTTGAAACTATGCTGTATACACGTTTTTGAAACTATGCTGTATACACGTTTTTGAAACTATGCTGTATACACGTTTTTGAAACTATGCTGTATACACGTTTTTGAACCAAAAATGCATGTGATCTCCGTACTCGAGTTGATTAAAACTGATATTTTGTAGTTGTATGTATTATTTCGATACTACGTGCTGTATACATGTTTTTGAAACTGTCATAGATACATAAATATGACATTGTAAGTGTTAATTTTTTATTGATTTTGTATTCCTTATATTACTGTGAAACCAGTGTATACCTAATTTTCGCACAATCTTGATGACTAGGAAGTTTATACACAAAATGTCGTATGCATATTTATGAATAGTAGATGTTAAGATATTTTTGATTTGATATTGATGAGATCAGTGTATATTGTATATATAATATATACAATATACACTGATACATATACGGTTGACATTGATCTGAAATTGAATTAATTTAATTAAATCTAATTTACATTGCAACTGTTGAACAAGCTCTACAATTTTTACAATTTTTATCAGCAGTTAATTTACAATTTTTACTACCCTACAAATGGTTAATGACTATTCTATTTTAAGAAATAGTTACATTCGGAAAGTTTTTCGCCACTAATCACCGACGTATAAATAAGAACAAATGTATAGTATACCTATACATTCTGTTCCTATTTATGGAATGTACTATACATTTTGTTCCTATTTATAGAATGTATTATACACTCTGTTCCTATTTATAGACTATACTATACATTCTGTTCCTATTTCTAGAATGTGCTATACATCATGTTCCTATTTATACGAACTCACGAAACGCGACTGCAAGTCATGTCAGTAAGGGCTACTTCCCCCGTCGTGTCGACACAGTTTGGCTGCAATGCAGCAATTATACTGCCTATTACTACAAAGATATCAGGCACAATGGGAAATTTGGTAGATATTTTTTTTGCAGTATAGAGTTACAAACAAGTAATCGGAGCCTTTTAACGATTAGGGACGCCCCTTTGGGCGGCGGATGTCTATACATCCGCATAATTGTTTTCATGCAGATGCATTACCTTTTTTTCCCCCTCCTCTCCAATGGGCTATTTAACACTTTGAACACATACGAGTAGGTACATTTGAAACATCTACTCGAGTATATCCTATAATTTGCTTGTCACATGAATAGCATTCGATATAATCGTGCAATTACACTGAGTACTACAGATCGTTCTAGAAACACATGTATAATAGTGTAGTTCATAGGTATAATAGTGTAGATTACGTGTTTAGAGCTAGCCGACTATTCTTCCTCATACTTTAATCTACATTCCGCGGTCATTAAATTTTCACTAGAGTGTATTTCATATTTTACTGAACTCTTGGCTGTAGTGTTTATTACATTTTATAGAATAAGTACACTGAGTGCATGCGTTCGCAAATCATAGCAGTATTATTACGGGCAAAATCCGACGCATTTTTTGTACGTGACACATAATCTGGTGTTTCATTTGCAATATTAAATTACAATTAATTTGGATTAAAATAGTAACCTACATACGATAATATTTAGTTCTCAATTATTTCAAACTCATGATACGTAGTATTAATTTAAAATTTCTAGATACTTAATTTGTATTACACATTAATTAATAAATGTAGACACAATATTAATTGACGAATTGAATCTGTGTCAGAAGTTTATGATTACATGTTCAAAGACAATATATTTTTAATAGTAGATATTACGGGTTAGGTGTATAACATAATTCAAGTCGAGTAAAATTTGGTAGTGTTATTATATTGTACAATAATAGAATTGATTCTTATCGAATCGAATATCTTTTACGAAATTGATCTTTAATCAATATCAGACTGAAACATTCAATACTTAATGACATAACTAATAACAACAACATATCTTCGCGTTCCCTAATTGATGATATGCTGTCCGGAGGTGTTTTCGAATCAAGAGAATGATCAGTCCGAAGGAAGCGAGACAAGTCTGTTAGATTCTTTTTATAGTATAGGCGGACTAGCGAGCAAACATAATCATCCTCCAGTGAAGTAGAAACGTCTGAAGACGGATTTTATGAATATGTACTTTATTGAATTCAATCGAAATAACATCCCTTTTTTCCACAAGCAAAAACGGGGCCCTATTACTAAGACTCCGCTGTCCGTCAGTTCGTTGTCGCTTCTTCATAGATAACTTCGTGCACACGTCCGACACGCATCGGGGCGGGTTTTATAATACCGGTTTATATGTGAAGCTATTCACATCATGTTCGATTGTGTCGTAGTTTAAATCTACTATTACAAACTATGTTTGAAAAAATGTTTTGATGCGACTAGAATCCGTGACTACAACATTCCATACAACTATAACCGAGTCAAGTTATAGTTTTGCATGGAATGATAAATTAGTTGCAGAAAACAACTAATCGCTCACACCAAGACAATTTATTACTTTAAGTACCTGGACAAAGATTATTATTTTATTATGAT
Source organism: Eumaeus atala (assembly GCA_017140195.1). Classification (NCBI taxonomy): domain Eukaryota; kingdom Metazoa; phylum Arthropoda; class Insecta; order Lepidoptera; family Lycaenidae; genus Eumaeus; species Eumaeus atala. The sequence continues at coordinate 14,698 of JAFELO010001029.1, read as the reverse complement.
GAATTTCACAATGATATGTATTATTTTGTTCCAAGTCGAATTCCGTCTTTATATTACAATAGACCTACATATAAGGATTTTATCGCGGTTTATTCAATTATTTATGTAGCCCGACGTTTCAGAAGTTTTACAGCAACCGTGGTAACACGTCTTTGTAACTACGTAACAAAATATCACAACGTACAAGAACTTTCTCTAATTCCCTTATTCTCTTACTCCGATGCGGCGGTCCTCCGCCACGGTCAGGCGCAGGATGGACCGCGTGAAGAGCTCCCTGAGCCATGGGGTCCTAATCCCCAACTCCCAAATTCAGGTTATCGTTATCAATTAGAAAATAAATTGCGATTATTTTGGTTTTGGGCACTTGGACACTCTTTGTCCAGACCGTGGATCCGGTTCCGTGGCCTGGATCCGATCTGCGATTGAACAGTAGACTACGAGGCAGTTCGTATTTAAGGAAGGGTTCATAGACAGGTACCCTGTCTATGAACCCATCCAGTAAGAATAGGCGGGAAAGTCTTCACCGCAGTGCAGTAAATATTATGAAATTACTCACTCCCTTATGAACATGCCCAAGGAGGCAAAAGCATAAACAATTGGATAATAAATAGCTGCAAGTTGAGCCCAGACTGGTTTGTCCACTTTAGGCAAGTGTTGTAGAAACGGCTCCAGCACAGTCAGTTCCATGTCATGAGCGGTGTTAGTGTGGAGATGATGAGACAAGGCGTGACTTATTCTCCATTGCCTGAAACGAATTTTATTTAATGAAAAATAATAGTATGTTCTACTATAAATCCGTCTGTCGTGGATATCGATGAGAGCGCGGCGGGCGGGCAGAACGCAGAACTTTGAAGCGATGAGATAAAAGAAGACAGTGAAATAAATATAATGGGATACACATTTTTAAAGAACTTCATATTATCCAAACTCCAAATCAAAATTACAGAAAGAAAAAAATCTTTTCGAGCTTCGACCATATGTTGTACTCCTTCATGGTTAAATGATTTCGTTCCCATGAGATTTGCCCGAACTACACCTGTTCACACCAGAAACAGAAAAATGGTTGCGACACTAGAAATAGAAATATAGGATCCGAAGCAGACCCATACGTAATGATCATGTTATAGCCCTGAAATTTCGCCACCAAATAAATGAACACGGACTCATTGATATAAAATAGGCCCGTCATTTGATTTCTAATTAGTTAACATTACTTCGAAAGTAACTGGATGAAGTCTAACGATTTCAATAAAAATGTAACAATTTTTGTAATGCACTTACATTTTTCATTAGATATAAGTTGTAATATAACTTTAATTAGGTACTTATCAATATATAAAGGGTAAAAACAATTGTATTATAAAAATACTGGGTTTCGTTATAGTAATATAGGTGTATGTGTTTTATGTTTAATGTATTTAAATTGAATCAGTAAATTATGAAATGCGTAATGGCCATTAAAGCTGTCAATATTGACTAAGTGTCTGCATGCATTTATCCGTCATCATTACATTAATAATGGGCTTAAAAAAGAGCGTAAAAAAAAAATATGTCATTCTATGTATTATGTCTGTGTGACACGGAGTTCCCCGGCAATACGTCGTTTATCTTGATATTTTTACAGAACATTTTTTTTACAGAACGGATTTTCATGCAGTTTTCACCAACAGAAGAAGCGATTCCCGAGGATGATTTAGTGTATACTTTGGTGCAAGTTATTTAAGTGCGAAGCCGGGACGGATTGCTAGTTCTTTATAAAAGAAACTATTTCTGGTATTGCGTAGGTTGTCTTTTTAATTTCGGATTATTAAACTTTATTACAATCTAGATACATTTTCAGAAACAATTGCATATTAAGTATAATGTTATGCGATTGCATCTCCTCGAAATGATCACAGCATTTGTATCACAATTTACTAAAACGCAGATGGAAAAGGAATAACAACACATAGAAAAAAATACAAAATGAAACAAACATGTCTGAAAGTTTAAAGCGAAACGTACTAACTACGATGCTCATTTAAATCCCTACTTTAATTGTCCTTGCCTACATTCAATTTGGTAACTTTAGACAGTGACTTACATAAAATGCTTAGGCTTCCGTTGTGAAAGTTTATGTAGAAAGTCTTACGGTCCAACAAATTAACAGCAATTTATGGATGTTTTCCAAAGAAGATTCAGTTTTGAAACTATCCTCTTGTAAATTTTTCAATCTTCTAATTACTATATTTACCTTCAAGAGTTTGCAACTGTCAATATTAATATAACATTTAATTTACTGTGTGTAAATGGAGGAATAGGAAACATAATTGTTATAGATTATATTGTAAAGATAGTAGAAAATGATTAAAGACCATTTTCTATGCTGGCATTTTATAATAAAAACGAAAATACAAATATCATTTAAATTTATAGTATAAGGAGTAAAAAATTTAATATGTGCATTTACATCATTTTAACATATGTGTGGTTGGAAGCTTTGTTTTCATGTTCTGTTGTTACGAACGAGTTGGGCTGTTTTGTAGTCAAAATGTGAAATTTTGCGAGCGAGCAGTATTTAATTTTTGTTTCAAAACTAGATTTAATCTAATTTTATCTGGGAGCTGAATAGTGTTTTAAAAATTTAGGTGTCGCTGTGGAATCTCTGGTGAACTAAGTTTTGATGTGTAGTATGAAAAAAAAACATATTTCTCAGCGAAATTTAAAATCATTAAACAAGGTTACATATTACTACATCTTAAGTAAAAGTGGTTTTTATTCTCATGGTCACCACATTTAAGTGAAGGTAGTTACTTCACGAGAACTGTATGTTGATAAACTCGTGCAGATGTTAAGATACCTTTTTCTCAAAAATATCAGTAAAAAAAAATATCAGTTCAGTAAACCTTCATAGCTAACACCCCAACAAAAAAACGCGAGATGGTTTTAGGTGCTATTTTCCTTTCCCGAGACAGGGCAGGATTTCTTACAATCCTTTCCCGTACTGTTTTGACCACATTTTTTGTATGATACTACGTGGACGGCCAGATATTTCTCTGTCACAAACAGATGAAGTTTCATTGTACTTATTAGATTAGGTAAGCTGTACACAAATATTTGACTAATTCCAAGTGCACGGAGATTTTTTAAAATTACATTTCGTTCCATGCCTATTTTGTTAAATATAATCACAGTAATTATTTTCTCATTATCACTCACTCCATTTTGACATCGCAAAATATTGTGCGATGTATTAGCGCCAAAATGAGAAAACACAGCGAACAATGGTAAAGAATGACAGATTCCAAATTCAAATGTAATATTGGATACAACGGCCATATCTATGAAGAATGAATAGCCTTCTTACAGTGCACATGTGTTTGCGCAGACACAAGTGCACTCTCTACTCCTACATTCTCCTATTCCGATGGGACGGCAATCTGACACGACCGGGGAGAAATCAGGCGCAGGACCGACCGACGGCTTAACGTGTTCTCCGAGGCCCGGTGCGTTACACCGCCAACTTCGTAACTCCGGACAGTTATTAGAATTTGAAAAATCCTAACAGCACTTTTTGTATGGGCCGACCCGGAATTCGAACCCGGGTCCTCACGTCTGTGGCTGAACATGCTTACCACTAGACCACATGTTCATATTATTTATTGTATATAAATATAGTATGGGAATAATACTCTAAAATTCTAAACTTAAAATACTCGTATATTTCGGTACACACACAGGTGGACCTATGGTTGTCGCATTATGCCGTTATGGTTCGTATATTTTGAGATAGTTTCAGGTTGACTTTGGGTTGCTTAAGTCGACCTGAAACACTCTCAAAATAAAAAGTCCACAAGACTAACGAAGTGTGGGCGACGTAAGTTGTTTTCGTAAATTCATGAACTTGATCGCTGACGTGCTAGTAGACAACTGCGCGTTTGACCTTCATATGGAAGGTAATATTAATTCTTATTAATTCACTTGCGGAATTTCCTGTAGCTGTTATATGTAACCTGTGATCTTGAAAATTAGCGTTATGCAATGTACGTACTAAAACAGTGGTTGTAACGGACGAGTAATCCGACACAGATGCTTGTGCTGACGTCCATGGATGTCGGTAGTAATTGAAAAACCCCAATCGCTTGTTTGTCCCCCTATACTATAAAAAAATCTGACAATTCTTATTGTAAGAACAAAAAACTGTTGCTCCGCCATACTTGGCTGAGCAGGTAAAACCAATTAAAGTTTAAAATAAACAATTGTTACCTATATGAGAATCCACTGAAGTTATACAAATACATTCGCCAATTGTCTGCTCTATGGAAGTAATTGTGGGCTGCTACTGTGACCATAGACAATAGATACGACACGGCGACAGTCGAGGCCGCTCCCAGAACGAAACTCTTCGTCCAAAGCCAGCAGCAAAGCGGACTCGATGTAACCAGAGACACAAACAGTATGTCGGTTAAAGCGTTGCTTCTCTCTCGACTCCCGGACGGTAATTCCCTTAATTTCGTAACAACTTTTCGCTTCAAAGTTTTATAAAAACCGTCCTCTTTGAACGTATAGGGATAATTGCGTGGTATTTTTGTTTTCCTTACAAAGTATTTTGGCAAATACGTTTCAGCCAAGTTGCCCTTTAAGTGGTGAGTTTCAAATGACTCGGTTATATCCGTTCCCTGTAAGAAGGTGAAACGTTCATCTATTAGGCTTGTTAACCATAGATATAACCGATATTAGTTTTCTAAATCTTTTTATTTAAAGACACACCATAAAGATTAAGTCAGCCTTACATCTACTGAAAAATAATTTTAAACTTCATGCTATATATTAACTAAAAAGTAATAAAATAATTAAATGTAGCGAACGTATAACAAAACTTAAGAATCTGTCAAATATTTCACACACTTGTAGTGCTTTATTATCTACTGGCTTATATGTTGAAGTGATGGCTGTACTATCGGGACTGAATAACGGAAATGATACGAAGGAAGGCATCGTATCTGTATAACCTCCGAATGCATGGTATGGGCCCACTGCTCGATAATTAAATGTATTGAAGGATTATATGCAATAATTTGACAACTTTGAATGAAAGCACTTAACGTTTAATGAGTTCTAGAAATCTAGAAATAATTATGCCATCAAAAACAGAAATGCATAATGAGAGCCAAGACTACTATTACAATATATTGGTTGTTAGCTTCATCGACAAAACAGGAGAGATCTAGACGAGTGCCAAGTTCAAATAGCAACGTAAAATATTTTATAACATCTTTAAATATGAGTATAATAAAAATTTACTGGTTTTTGATTTATATTTATTTATATTAATTATTATAGTTAATCAGGTAAGCCTACTAAGACGCTTAATAGGTTAAGTATATGTAAGTAGGTTTTGAGTTGTGAAGGGTCCAAAAGTGGCTCCAAACCGAACGTGTAATGTGCGAACTATTGATCCTGCTCGTGAAAAGTAAAAACTTTGTAACAAGCAAAGTGGAGAGTTATAGTAGAATAATACATTATATTAATTATAATGTAAGCTTTGAATTTTAGCTAAATATAATGGATATTTCGTATTACAAAAGAAATAAAATAAATTATATTTTATTTAATCTAGAAGGAGATGTAAAATATTTTATACCTCAGAATGTGATCTATTCCACTTATATCCCGGGTAATATTACTATTATTACATTAAATGTGTCTTGAGTATATAATTTTTTATAAAGTTAAATTACATCAATAGAATTGTGTGATTTGATTATCAATTGACTGGTAATTGATTACATTAAATAAACAATGTACAATGCAACTCGAATTTGCACTATGATTTTGTTCCAAAACAATAATTTTCTCGGTGCAATGAAACGAAAAAATTCTTAAGAATAACAATTGATTATTAACAAAATAATAAATATACTCAAAGAAACAACAGAAGTTAGGTTTTTTATGGAATAGGGGGGCAAACGTGCAATCGCAGCCGTTTTACGAGTACCTACGCCCATGAACAACAACAAACAACATCATACTATGTCGATGTATTGCCCTCCTTCTCCCTCCCCCAATGGGCCACCGTCTACTCACAAACCGTACGAAATGCGAACTGAAAAAGAAAAAACACTGAAAATGTCACTTTGCGGCGGTATTATGTGAGCGAAAGGTTCTGCCCCGGTCGTGCCGGCCCAATTCCGTTGCATAGGAGGATGTAATGTCATGCGCTTTGCATGGCACTACCTCCTCCAATACAGCAAGACACTACCCCATTCTAACATACTATGTAGTAAACACTAGTATGAACATGCACTTCACCATTTTCATACCAGCATTTACGATACCCCAAGTAAAAAACGTTAACAACCATCACAACAATAACCTCTGATTTCGATATCCACAATAAATATACTTACTTTAGTAACTAACAGCCACTGGGATCCACCTGGATGTTGGTTTATAAAATCCGTGAGGTCGTAAAGACCGTCATGTATCCTCCAGAGTCCCTCAGCGCCGTCGTGCATACGTTTACCTTTTAGCCAAAGCTCGGGCGACCTTGCAACATCATCTCTAAATGGCGGGTACTTTAATTTCGGAAAACTCAGCTGTGTCTTCTCCGGATCTGGAACCATGTTCTCTGTAATACAGAAAACGATGTAATTGTGATGATAATTGATAAACTGTAGTCATTGCCATACTTCACTGTCTCCCCTTGGATCTGGAATTAAGACACAAGTGAAGAAAGTAAAAACTCTTCCAATTTTATCTGTGTATGCACCTCCTAC
>JAFELO010001028.1:156947-189871 GCA_017140195.1 Eumaeus atala | reverse complement strand
TTGGCTAATCGTGGGTGTGCTAGAATATCTACTGGTCTTACGAGTTAATAATATAAAGGTGAAGAGTTTGTTTGTTTGAACACACTAGACTCAGGAACTTGTTGCCCAAATTGAAGAGTCTACTTATCAAGGAAGACTATACATGACTATAACATGACTCTACGACTAATAGGACCGGAGTTATGCGGCTCAAACCAAGGGGTGATGTTAGTTATGAATAGTATCTGTCATATGAATTAGGAATTTCGGTTACAAAGGTTCCGAACAGTAGAAATTAAGTACCTATATATCATTTGGAAAAACTATTTTATTATATTTGGAAAAAAATACAGTGTTTAAAGTAACTAACTTACAAACTATGGAGATTACGAGGCACCGATTTCATGTTTTCACTTTGTGACACTAGATAGCTTGATTTTTTTTCTTATACAGAAGTCGTTTTATCGGGGTTAAAAGTTTGAGTAAAGAGTTTTACATTACATATTAACAAAACTAATAATTGCTTAAGAACAAAATTAACAAAAATAAAAATAATCAAAAAAATAATAACAATAATTAGGAAATAGTAGCAAACCAAGTTTTAGTGTGTTTCTAAATGCAACAGAAGAGGACCGAAAATTATCGAGAGATTCTTGAAGGTCGTTCATTGTATAGCCGATGATGGTGATAGCCGATCTTATAAACGCACACGACAACGCGCAACGACACGCTTGCGTTCCTTAATATATTGTAATTTAAAATCTATGATGGAAGTGAAAAGTGTTAATACATATATTTAGGTGATACTTAGAGCTATTTATTGATTAGGTAGTTGTCACTTTAGTACCGGTTAGATAACCGGAGAAACCGCCCCTGAAACTAAAAAGCCGAGCACTATAGAATACTTTCAAATGGTCGACATTTCAAACTGCACTAAAGTATTACTAATTGTAGTGAAAGATAGAGCCATGTGCAACGCAGTCGAACTAGCCCAGCACGACCGGGGAGGTACATCTCGCTCACATGATATCGCCGTAAAGTGGCAGCTACGCTTCTCATCGGATCCTACCCAGGTACGGAGGTGACAGTGCGTAAATGCACTCCGCATATCAAAATGCCCCTATGACTCCAGGTTGTAGGCTCACCTACTAGTGCACTAGTCGCGTACCCCATTTTGAGAAAAGCTCTGGTATAAATAACTAAAACGAAATAAAGAGGCATAAAACGTGTTGTATCGAACATTCGAGAATGCCAGTTGAGTTTACAATTAATTATCCTCTGCGGCTGCGGACCACAGGCTCACAGCGAACTTGCAACAAGGAACTAACTCGCTAATCGGTAACACAAATATTTGTTACACTGTTCGGTTGAGCTGCATGTACTAGTTTAAGCACGTTTCATCAGCATCAGTAGTACTGAAGAACCATTTAATGAAAATAGAAGTAAGTACTGATTATGATTAGAAAGAGGTAGTGCCATGTTGAATTATCATATCGTCTTAAAATTTATTATTACAGTGCGTTTCGTGCTGGTGTCAGTAGCCTGGGGCCCGTTAGGGGATATAGTAAAAGGGAGCGAGGCATCTCCATATCATGCGCATGTAACGGGCGTCTGTATTTACAAGATAGCTTCAATTTTTTGTCTGTATGTGCTCTAAAAATTTGACACTGCCATCATTTAATTTTTATATATTTAATTTCATATTCATTCAGTTTATTTCATTTTAATAAAACAAGCATTATTTGGCGGAGATTGTAGATGTTTAATTTAAGCACATAGTAAAATGAGCCGTGATTCCTTGGCTGTCTAGAACTTGAATATTAGCCTTTTGTCGGTGCTACATGGATCCTTCCCATTGGGAAAGACAGGAGGGCAGAGGAGGTCACATATTCGACAAACTTTAGAGGAGAGGGATCAGGAATACGGTCTCTCTGGATACGATAATAAGAATAATATTACCTTTTAGAGATGTTCTCATATTGGGCTGCATGTCTCCCTGTCTGCGGGGGAGTAGGGTTTGGTCCCCAATGCGACTCCGAACCTAGTGCCATCGCCCGCTGAGTACTCGTAGCAATCCGAAGAAGCTGTATTTATCTACGCTTCCATGTCTTCATGTGCCCCTATTGTCCTAGAATATGAGGGCCACGATCAACGCCAACAGGAGATCTTCAAACGGTCGTCATCTCTGAGAATGAAGTGGAAATAATTGTTCAGAGAATCGCCATAGCCGAAAATGATTTGTAATATATTTATTCAAGATTCACCATAACCAAATACGTTGTGGAAATTATTATTTCCAGAATTTCCATAGTCTTCAAGAATGTGGAAATTGTTACGAAGCGGAGACATAAACTGTCCAATTCATTGCAACGCATCAACCACTATGAAATCTCTATCTAATAAGTCGTCTATACTTGACACGTTATGTTATACAAACATTTTATTGGATGTAGTTTTAATGTTGGAGAAATCTTTTATTGACTCTTGGGAGCTCAGACATAAAACATAACGGTCTGCGTCCGTTATCATAACGATATTTTCATCTTTATAATAGTTCATTGTCAATTCCTTAAAAACATCCATGGAATTTATTGTAGGATACAATAAATTACATAGTATTTTTTTGATTTTGTGTGCAAGGAAATAAACGGAACATCCACTGTTTCGATGGGACTTAATGTGGCGGTGCATGCTCGGACCTTAAATCTGTCATGCTGGTGTTCCACAAGTAGTATCTTCCACGCTGTTTCTTCTGCACATCAATGATATGCTACAAACTAGCGGCATTCTTTGTTGTGCGGATGATAGTATTAGTAATGCACTATACACTGGCGGCACCAATATTTACCGGGAAAACGTCATCTAGTATCGGAACCGAATTGTGTCTGAATTGTGCCTTTATTGACGAAAGTCTCGGAATGGGGCCGACAAAATTTAGTCCAATTTAACTACAAGAAGACACAACTTTGCAAGTTTATCGCTAAAAGACCTACTTCTCCGTATCACCTCGCTTCGAAAATACCCCCTAATGGCCTCAGCTAGTGTCGGGATTCTTGGAGTAAACATATTGGGTAACGATCTATTCCGCGGTCATTTGGAACCGAAGGCTAAATAAGCCTCCAAGAAGCTAGGTGTGCTCAATGCGGCGAAGCAGTATTTCACGCCAAATCATCGGCTGCAATTATAAAAAGCGCAGGTCCGACCGCATATGGAGTACTGCTCTCACCTTTGGGCTAGAGAGGCAACTATCAACCTGCCCTATTGGACCGTATTCAACGCAGAGCGACTCGAATTGTTGATGACCAAGTTGTTTCCGTGCAGCTTGATCATTTGGCACTACGGAGAGATGTTGGTTTGCTCTGCATCTTCTACCGCATCTACAACGGGGAGTGTTCCGAGAAGTTGTCCAGATTAATTGAAGCAGTGGAATTCCACTCTCGAAAATCACGGCAGGACTCTAAATTCCATCGTCACCCCTTGATGTCCCAAAGTCTACAACTTTGCGTTTCAAGTACAAGGATCCCTACTTTTTTATTAGAATTTTTTATCGAAAATACAAATTGAAAATACAGGGGCACTCTCTATCGCCTCACTCCATTGTTATGATTGGACAGTAGTCCGACATAAACTGAAAGAAATTAGGCACAAGACTGATGGCTTAACGTTCTCTACGTGGAGCGAGAATGTAATAACCCCAAGATGCTGATTTCAGACTGTTATTAGAAATTTCCAATTAAACCCCTTTTTAGTCCGACCCGGGATCGATCTCAGGATCTCACGAATATTCTTAGACCACGAGGCATTCAACTGCAGCACGAAACGCAACAACAAACTTGTCAATTTGAATGAGAGGTACCTCCGCGGACACAGCATGACACTACTAAAAAGTATCCCTAATTCCACTATGATCCCCTAGATACGATCGAGGGGAAAAAACGAAACCGAACGAAACCTTTGAATTAGGCCGGGACGACCGCCGAATCTCTCCCTCGCATGATACCGGCGTAAAGTGACATCCTCGGTGTCACGTTTCGTGTGGTTTGTGAGAAGCCGGTAGCTCATTGGGAGGAGGTTCATGGGCGTCGCTAGACAGTTAAAAGGCTCCGATTGCTCGTCCGTCCCCCAATATTATAAAAAGAATAAAATAGGAGGAACTTTATCAGTTCCTTACTTCAGCTTCACATATAGGTATGAGCAAAACAAAGTTATTAAAGCGAGTTGGTAAGAGGACGTTATCCGCCGACCGATCGGCGGCGCGTGACCAGCCCGCAGATCTCTCGCCAGATACGACGTGTAATTGAAACACGGAGATGCTGCGGGGGATGCGATAAGGATCTTTTTAACTTATTACACGCACGGCGGTTGCAATTTTATGATTATGAAGTTTATTGCGGGATAAAAGAGATGGAATGGAAAATATATGATATTTCCTTTCGGAGTTTATTTTCATTGCATGTATTACGGTTCTGATTGTAATGGCTATTGACACCTATAAAGAAGCGTGTAGGTAAATGCAGATGCGGTAGCATCTGTAGTCACAAGTGGCCGTACTGTTCGTTTGACACCTACGCTATAAAAACATAACACCAACATGGAGTGTCTATTACAATTATCAATTTATTTATTATTATTATTCTTATAGAAAGCCTTCCTATTCCACATACAACACGACCGCATAATAGACACTTCACATTGATGTTATGTTTTCCATAGCACAGGAAGCAAACGAGTCGTTAGGCCACTTGTAAGTGATTACCAACGCCCATAGAAATCAGCAACATTAGAGGACTCTTAGATGCGTTACCGGCCTTTTTGACTTAAATAAGCTCTTTTCTTGGAGATCCCTAAGCCGTATCGGCCACGGAATAGCGAAGGGGTATCTGAATCCATAAAGAAGTAGTGCGTGGTTTCGTGATTGGCTTCACTTCTGATTTGCCGAGGTCAGATGGCAGTCGCTTTTATATATTATTTTATTAGGTAGCCAATCAAGACATCATCTCATATGGAAATGGTATAAGACTTTTCACAGGAAGAAGAAGTATGACGTCGGCAATTTGGTGCTGTTACAGCCCCGTCCCTCGTTAAGTCATCGCCTAAGCGTCAGACTACCGCTCCATTGAAATAACGGAGTAAGACGTCCACTTGTCTCTTTGCTATCTTCATTCTTCTATGACATATATATTATATATCCTTTTTCTTTTTAATATTTATATTACAGAAATACATTTAATACATTGACATCCATAACTTTGAGGGAGTTGCAATCAGCGACCGTTGCTGCAACATGCACGTACATGTTTATTTATTATGAAATATTATTTCTAAATTTAATTATTCGGCCCCTCAGATGCAAGATCATGTTTATCGTTTTGATTGGCGAGAGGTTGAGCACTAGTTACCTCCCTCATCACGACCCATTCACGATAATTATTCCTTAAAATAATGTTAATTATGAGAGTTTGTAAAGTTTCGTTTCAAGAATAAGATAATACATAATAACTATTAATAATGTGCACGTAGCACATTTATGCGAAGTTTACATCTAAACTTTTTAATTACGACGGGCGGGATGTTACGTATGGCAGTGAACTGGGAACACTCATTTTACTAAGCTCCGGTGCTTCATGCAGTCTGCTGCGGCCCTGTATATTGTGGACGTACCTTAATGAGAATCCCAGAATCCTTACAGAACTGCTCTTTATAAAACCAGCAAATATATCGCGTTTACCTCCTATACGCAATATCACAAGCAGATTGATTTTGGAGTCATTTTATAGGAGAAGCATTTGTGTATCATGTCGTAATATGACCCAGTTATTCTCATTTCATACGAGTAGATCGGCTTGCTTATCTACCCGTGATCATTTCGTTTTGAGTTAATTGCCGACAAAAAACAAATAGACATTCGGAATCGGGATGGATTTAAGACAGGTGGAATCACGCGTTTAATTTATAAATAATGTACCTGTAAGTGAACGAATTTTCATGATCAAATTATTTCCGAAGACTACCTGCATATAAAAAAAGACTGTTACTATGGTACACCTTTCTAATATCATATTAATGCGTGAAGCAAAAACTTTGGACACATTTTTACGAAAATTACACGAAGGGAGGCGTACGAACTTATAGTTTTTTTGAGTAGGAGAAGTGCAGTACGGTAGTATTGTTATATGATGTGCATTAGATTTTATTAGTATAATTAAATAAAACTTTACGCACACTACGGTATGCACTATGGTATAGAATGTTAAAACTACTGTAATACACAATTAGACTGTCAAACACGCGCATACGCCATTTAGCTATATTGTACACCTATTAAAGGGATTTACACTAAAACTGTATTCGAAGCGAGATATTTTTTATAATTATAATCAATTCGTGATTTCTGGTTGTCAAAGGCGCGCAGTATTATGATGACATAAATATATAAAACTATGGTGATCGTATGATCCTTCAAGACAATATCCTGATCACCTCCCGCTGAAGTACCGTCTCTCAAATAGGAAAAGTCTGCTATAAATGTATATAATACTACGCGACGCTATTTTATGTGCCTATAAAATACTGAAGAAAAATATAGTGAAAACATATGGAATATTTCACCATATATATTGGCGGAGAGAAAATCAAATATCGTAATTTCACGGATTAAAGAACAAAGGGAACCGCGAAGTCTTCAATTATTACCGATAGTAAAGTGAAACTAATTGGGCGCGAAAGCAAGAGCGGCCGTCCAGGGCTGTCAGGTGTTCGGGTAATGTTATTGTTAGGATAATGAATTAATTTGTGTATAACTACGTCAGTAACTCATTTTGTTTGACGACTGGCCGGTTAGTTTCAGTTGGTAACGTGGCGGTTAGTCCACGTGCTACGCCAGAGGTCGCGAGTTCGAATCCCGCCTTGGTCATGGGTGTTTACATACGTATTATATGTACTTCTGTAATAAAAATTTTAAAAATGTAACATTTCATAAATTTATGAAAGAATTAACAATATAGTGTCCGTTGCTAGTACCTATCAGACAAGTCCTTACGGTACTTACCGCATGACTAGGCTAACGTGATGGGATAAGTATTATTATTATTACTATTATTAAATATTATTATTATCAATTTCCTAGAATTTTGGTTCGAATTAAAAAAAAATGAATCAATTTAATGACGTTCGACCTTGCTTTAATCTTCGTTAACGAATATGTAACTTATGAACTACTTATTTATTTTTATTATATAGCATGAAGAATATAGAAGACTACTTGTGTCTATGCCTCATTATCCTGCTTCAATCATAGAACTCTAAATCTTAACCCAGAGTCACTTGGAATATAAGACACACGAAGTGATTTCCCCTGCCTGGCAGCCCTGAAACCATGGCGGCACACCGCCCAAGGGTTAGGCGTGAGACCGCAATTACTAGTGTAACGACGCGTGCCCTCTAATGGCTCCTGTTTAAGTTTCTGCTCCTAATCACCATGACCACACCGGCCTGTGATTAGCATTTACAAATTACTGCGCACAATAAATAATTATCGTCAAACGTGGCACTGACAACGTGACATATATATTACGGCGGTGCCGCCATTTGTTTCGTTAATGTTTCACATGTTCGTTTAAATAGATGTCCGCGTTTAGGATCCTAATTTCGCGATGCATTTTATGTTCGTTGTATATTTGTTTTGTTACAACGAACATAAAATGCATCGCGAAATTAGTATCCTGAAGTAATCAGTAATGTTTTTCTAGTTTAAGTATTCAATCAGTAATGTGTTTTCAGTATACGTTTTATAATGAAAGTGTCAAAATATTGATGTCTTAAGTTTACGCGAATGTTATTCATTACAATAAAACTAATTTTTCGGATTTTATCGCGGTTTATTCAATTATTTATCTAGCCCGACGTTTCAGAAGCTTCATAGCCACCATGGTCACGGGTGAACTGAGATGACAGATGTCCTGATGTACCTACTTTTCTAGAAGTACCCGAAGAATTATAATTTTAGTTGTTCCGATAAACGCAAACAGTACTTATCACATCTTGCTGTTTTGAGGTGTTATGTTTACTTTTTGATTTGATTGTGTTCACCACTGGGTCCCAAGCAGAGGGAAGCACCCAGCCATCTTCTCTATTGAAAATTGTGTCAAGACTCAAACATAAAAATTTTAATAATACAAAATCACTTTTTATGAATAGTTATTAATTTTTATGATATCCGAGCGATTACTAGTAAGAAAGAAAACGACATACGGCTGAATTGTTTTGTAAAGTGATACATAACTATAGAGGTAGTGCCATGCTGCAAGAGGTAGTGCATAGGAGGAATTAGTGCCATGCGTGGTGCAAGACACTATATCCTGCTATGCAACGGAATTGAGCCGGCACGATTGGGGAGGTACCTCTCGCTCACTTGATACCGCCGTAAAGTGACACCGTAGGTGTCAGGTTTCGTGCGGTTTGTGAGTAGCCGGGAGCCCATGGGGGGAGGGGGGGTGGTGGGTGAAAATGAGTGCAACGCATTGGCATAATTATGCGGATGTTCATGGGCGTCGGTAGTCGCTGAAAGGCTCCGCTCCGATTCCTCTTTTTTCCCCTGACCTATACAATAAAAAAAAAATAACAACAGTAGTTTCTTGCTACTGTGACACGTGAATTTCTCAGAGACAAGAGCGTAAAACATTTCTTTGTGGTCCTCTATTCATTAGAACACAGTTACTAGCTGTACCTACAACATATTACGCCGATAAATAATAGCCTCGCCTGGGCGGCTGCCGAAGAACACGACCAAAGAAATGGTGGCGCCGAATCGACCATGTACAACGTAATTAATGATTTCACCAACACACGAAACAAATCATTTGGATCTGGTATTTATTCACGACAATTTATATTTTATTCGCAATTAGAATGTTTATATGAAGAGTATGAATGAAGCCAGACAAATATTTTATGATCGTGAAATGTGATACTCGATTCTCTCTGCGGGGCTATTAGAGTATTGGAAGATGTGTGGTTGTTATTTATTCATTTAGTCGTTTAGTCAACGCCCCGTACAGTGCTGACCGTACGACCGTATAGTTTTTTACACCGATAGCGTTTGGATATTGATAGAAAAGTTTTCTTGATTAAAAGTAAAGTTGTTGTTTGTGCTCACAATGTTTTAAATATACCACCATCACTCATCTCTAAACAAAGTGTCTCAAAACTCATATTTCTTTTTTATAACCGTTTTTTCTCACTTTTCAAATGATATTTATATCAAGCGCAGCTTTCATATTACCATTTGATAAATAAAATCATTTCATTGAATAATAGATTTTCCAACATCCAATAATATTGGCATGAGCTTTTCATATGAATATAATGGCATTCGTTTCCTCAAATAATATTTAAATAAATCGTTTTACAACGACATTAGATGTGGTTTATCTTAAATAATCTCAAACTCATTGTTTTGCCATGGAACACATATTTATTGTCATGGATGGAACCTTGGGATTCTACTATAAAATCTTACCATAGAAATACATTGAGCACAGTATGCGTTGTATGTTGTTATTATTTACCTCGTCCGATGTTCACAGCTCGAGTGCAGTACTGCGACCGGACAGGGTTCCACTCGGTCTCTCGTTATTTATCGCTGCGCTGCGGAAACGCCTTCCTGCGCCGAGCTAACATATTGCGGCGACGTCGTGAGTAGAACTCTATCGATGTACTCTCCTGTATCGACGACGATATTCTTCGGCGCAGATGTTTATGTTCTCACATATTTAATTACCGACGTACGGTGCGGTCCTTTATAAACGCAATTGAAAAACCTATAAAAATTAAAACATTATAGATAGAAGGATTAATTTGGGTTGGTTAGCATTCCGAAAGCTTCCCCACATTCTCACGTCGCCTATATTTCAGAGCTTGAAGACAAAAACCTACAACCAATATGACCCGTGATGACGAACGGGTCCGAAACATGGCCTCTTAATGTAGGACTGGTCCGCAAGTTTGCGGTAGCTCAACGGGCTATTGAACGTGCTATGTTGGGTGTTTCTCTGTCCGACAGAATTCGTAAAGAAATGATAATGCAGAGAACTAAAGTATCCGATATCACGCGATGAATAAGCTCGCTGAAGTGGCAATGGGCTGGTCACACACTCAGAAGAACAGATGGCAGATGGGCCAGTAAGGTACTGGAGTGGAGGCCGCCTTTAGGAAAAAGAAGTCTTGGTCGACCGTGCACCAGATGGGAAGACGATCTCCGTGCAGTAGCGGGCCCATGATGGATACGAGTAGAGTAGAGTAGGAGATCGTTCTTCTTGGCGTTCATTGGAAGAGGTCTGTGTCCAGCAGTGGACCAATAAGGATCGATAATGATGATGATGTGTAACTAAATTAATGCTTCCATAAAATTAAAAATATATAAGAAACTGGCTAGCCATGCCGGCTTTACTCGTGAGAAATAGGGACTGGATTGCTATCGTAACAAAGTATATACTAAAATCTCCCTTGGAAATTGAATATTCATTGACGAAAGCCGCGTGATAATATGTTCTGTAGATTTTGAGAAAATCGAATACGTACACACATAGAGCTCTTGGGGATAAGTGTGGATAAATATAAATAAGAACGCTGACGTAAACGTTCGGCTCGTGGAGAAGATCATGACAACACAGTCACGTTGTGTTCTGCGGCTGAAAGATCCAGGATCCACCTCGACATGGGTGCCCTATGGTACCCGCGGTGTATTGGTGTCGGCTTATTCGCGAGTCCCACATACACATCGGATCTCAGGACCGGTGGCAGTGCGTAAATGCATATCCTCATGAAATAATTAGAAAAACATCATAGTCACGTGTGCCAGTGGTCCGCGTGCCATCGCCAATAAGAATTCCACTTTCCACAATGAAGCTTAATAAAATTTCACTAACGCCGCAAGTGCACACAATAAGTATTCAATATCGTTCATTCTTCCGACCTTTTCCTTACAAATTGTCAGCGAAGGGACGTCCCGATTTATGTTCGTGCGCACAAAGAGCTGATAGCGAGACCCCCAGTATCAATCACCGCACTATATTGATAACAATTTCAATATACTCGTGTATTTGCACCCTCCCTTCCTTTGAACTTGCGCAATTCGGGCCTTTCTACGGAATTAATTAGATATTATTTATGTTCATTTATATTTTTATTGTATACTGATCATAGACATTCGAACAGAGGCTATGTAGGTATGGCGCCCACCCTTAGTTACGATTGGTACCGGATATTCACACATGGCATGTCTGATGAACTGTAGGTGCAGGTGCAATACGACACTATTGCACCTGCACCTACAGTAACCATTTGAACACCACCTAACGCCACCCAACACCACCTAAACTAACCTAACCTAACCATTTGTAGGTTCTTCAGAAAAAAAACAAAAAGTGACAAATCTCTTCGTACCCGTCTGATACAACTGCAATGCTTGCTGCACCTATTGGAATTTTAAATATTAAGAAATTTAAAATTAAGTGGAAGATTATTACCAAAAAATAATAGTGATGGCCGATAATATTGATTTGAAGCAACTTGATGAGAGGCGTAACAACAATATAAGAAGATAAAGTGAAGGCGTATGGTATATACTACACTACACCAACAATCCGCTGTGGCTTCACTTGTGATAGCAATCAAATTATGTATTAAAACCATTCTAGGGAATTACTGTAGCCATTGATAACTACTAACCAAAAGAATTGACTACTAGCTACAACTACAAAAACCGTTTCGTAGATTTTGAGAAAAACAGTCACATATAGACAGAGATTTCGTGGAAATTGTTTTATACTATGTACTACACGGTCACATTATTTGCAGTTCTACCCGTCCACTGAATGCTATGCCCCTCCCCGTTCCCCTTTCACATTTCCGCGCTCACCCCGTTGCGTCAGTACGTCTGCGCAACGTACCTGAGCGACGACGTAACCAGCAGGTCTGCAGATGTTATAACAGGGTTCTCCTGCTCGTTTGCGAATTGGAAAACTTTTACAAACTGCACTTATACGTCTCGGTATACGGAGCGAATCATAGGAGATGCACGGGGGTTTGCTCAACGGCTCTGTTCCCCAACGTGCAGTTCTTGACTCCCTACACATTATTTAAGTGTCCTCTTGTTTTCGCCTCTTTCTGGGGCCTAACACCACAAATATAGAAGTTGTCATCGGCCTCGTCAGTCCTGATTATCTCGATGCAGCTATGTCGTTACCTATCCTTCCTCTTCGCGTGCCATGTATGCGCAAATGTCTTCAATTGCCAAAATCTCTGTTCCGTTGCGACCAAATCCTGATGATAGACTAGGCCCACTTTATTCCATTCGATGCCGTCCAACATGATGTTTCGCTCGTTTTTGTACAAATCACATTCCCACAGTGCATGGTCTCTGGTTTCAGCTTAATGACCGCAAGGACACGATCGCAGGTCACCTCTAAAGCACTCGTGCCCTGTTAGTATCTGTGAAATAATGTACTTAGGTTCCACCCATTGTTACGCCAGACGAGTTGTAACTTCTAGAAAGAAGCAGTACAGCTCCCTTCCGTCGATACACGCAGCCCACCGTGACTGCCAAGTAGAGATTGTGTCGTTCGCGATAGCGCTTTTATTTTCCTTACGCACGCGTCCCACTCGAAGAACATCCAGATCGGCAGGCCGGACGCCGGCCACTACTGGTAACGCCGCACGGCTGCATGACCTGTAGGCATTCGTCAATAAAATTAAAGCTGGTTTTGGGTGCGTAATAATGCACTACGTATAACATACAAGTGAGAGCGTCGACACCAAAGCGCTGCAGTATATGTCAGGATTGCAACATAGGTTCCGTGGTACGGGAACCTAAGTGTCCGGTACTTCACACCTCACGAGGAGGTAAGGACACGTGAGACCTTACCGAAAGAGCTGGCGGCCTTCTCGCCCCCAGTATGTGTACCCCAAGCACCTTGGTCACAGATACATTCTCGATCGAGGCACCATTCATCCTAATGTTCTGTCCGCTTTTAAAATGACCCCTAATTGTCATAATCTGGGACTAGGCTGCGGAAAATGTTAGCCTATTACGGGTCCCCCAATCCGATAAACTGTTCAAGATCGTGGAACATTTCTGTTCGATAACGGCGCGCGACGGTGCCTCGATTGCAAGCGTCAAACCGTCTGCGTGTGCCACAAAGCTTACACCCTCTGATCTCGACAATTTAAGGATATCGTCCAGGGGGAGTTTCCATAGTGTGGGGCCCAATACCGAACCCTGGGGACAACCTGGGGAGAGTCTGATAGATGCCGGTAGCTTTCACTTTTAACAGTATCATTGGCCAACATGCATTATCGAAGGCCCCGGAGATGTTCAAAAGGATGAGCTGGACGTACTTATATATGGAATTATCTACTATCTCGAACACTGATTTTAATGGCCTACAGTTGAGCGCCCTCTAACGATTCCATGCTGATTTTTAGCGATACATGAGATCTACCAGTCGCGGCACGGTATGCCAAACTCCAAGGATTTTCATTTCCCGTCAATATCTCTAAAATTAATTCCAGCGTCCTTTATGGTCACTTTGTATTCTTGTCTGGCTACACGTAGGGCTTCCTGCAGTAAGATATCGCCTGTGGGAGTTCCTCGTCTCGAGTTTTGCGGCCTTGACATTACGGCGCAGATGGTCGAGAGTCGGACTCACCATTCGCAGCCCCTGAACTCCCCATCCTTGCGATAACCGAGGTTTATTTTGACAATTTGCGTAAGGATTTTACTAAACAGCTTGGCAAGTTCATTTGCTGGTTTCCTGGGGTCTGGTTTACCCATTCGCAAACATAGCATCGACCGAAAGTAGGCCTAATCTACCCTCTCGTGAAAGGCTAGTCTAAAGGATGGTTCTTCTGTCGATATCGGTCTTGTTACGCTGCTAAACACCAAATATGTAATTAGCTGATGGTCGCTTAAGCTAACACCTTCGTGTACGCGCCACTCTGATATCGGTACTCCTCTTGTCGTGAGTGTTATATCCACATTAGAATAACCATTTGGTCCGTTGAACGTTGGAGGCTGACCTTGCTTCTTGTGAATGAATAGACCTCTGCTTAGTATTTATATTAAGCCCTCCATTTGGGTCTTCCTGTACTCTGTGTCTCGCCCTCGCCCCGAGTATTGACGACGTTTACAAAACCAGAGTGGTGAATGCACATTGCTGTCTACGCCACTCAGTATAGGCTTTCCAGTTAGGTGATCCAGTAAAACTACTTTTACGGATTTTATCGCGGTTTATTAAATTATTTATGTGGTCTGACGTATTAGAAGCTTCACACCATGGTCTCGGGTGGACTGAGTCCACCCGTGACCATGGTTGCTAAGCCGCGATAAAATCCATAAATTATTTTTATTGTAATGACTAACATTCGCGTAAACTTAAGACATCAATAGATGATCTAGAACATAACTTACGTGTCCGAGATATCGTGCAATGTCATGTCCACACTGAAAGTACACTGTGATTATGTATACACAGGAATCTTGGTAATATGCATGACAGTGCAATATTCAGAACTCAGATGGTGGAGCAGTGTAAACGCAATCTTGTAATTGTTGACCAAAATCACAGCTTTCGGAGTGAATCAGACTTGTTATGCCCGAAGTTGTATACTGTTCTCGAAAGAGAACGAAATCTACTGCCTGTTGGACCGTACTGCCTGTTAGCCAAGTCGCAAAGTTACATGAGTACTTTGCGCTTAAAGCGCTTGCAGGTAGCGCAGTACTCACTTTGTTACGCAGATGCTTTGCCGTCCTATCATCCCCGCCCCCAATGGGCTACTAACAAACAGCATGAAACGCGACAGTGACGCTGTCACTCTACGCCGGCATCAAGTGAGCGAGAGGTACCTCCCCGGTCGTATCGGCCCAATTCCTTTGCATTGGAGGATGTAGTGTCATGCACCATGCATGGCTCTACCTCCTCGTATGCCGCATGACAAAAATGAAAGAGGCAATACCAGTTCATAGAAAAAAGATCGTAAATGAGCAGTCTGAGTCTTTTTGTAATTAAACCGAGAGGCATTCACACAGTTGTTGTCTGGCGACTGATTGCCTAAGTTGGCCATTCCGCGTGGTACGCCAACGGTCGCGGGGTTGGAATCCCGACCAGGTCACGCACGACTATATGATTCTAACACGTACTTGTATAGCAGAAATCTGAAATCTAAAACGTCTTTTATATTTATAAAAAGTATTATATATATTTTCGTTATTCAGTACCCGTAAACCAAGTACTTACGGTAATTAGCACAGGGCTAAGCTAACGTGGTGTGATAAATCCACTGATGTTACATTATGTTATTCTGTAGACGTGTTGCCGCCCCTCCCTTTCATTGTCACAAACAACATGAAAGAAATGTTTTGTAAAAGGTAGTGCGAGGAGGGAGGGAAAGCTACCGGGGAGGGGTACTACGCCTATATGATACCGAGTTTACCCCCGGTAGTACACCGGTCGTGCCGGCCCAGTACGGGGACAATACTGACATTTGCTAAAATATGACAAAAATGTAATATTTCTAACTCGTGATCATATTAAAATCATTACAAAGAATACAGAGCTCAACAATGAGAACGCAGAGACGGTGAAATTTCATTTTTCATTTAGTAACGATGTTTTTCCCTGAGCGAGTGCAAATGACGGTTAAAGAGATTTGCGCGTTCACAATGAAGCCAAAATGTTCAGACGTCTTTTTGTTGAGGTTGCTTATAATGAGGTGATTCGTATCCTCATTTCAAGACTTTATTTTATTTAATTATTTTATTTACAGAAATATAACGCAACTGCACGTACTCAAACAATCCACGGTCTTTATCAATATTACCATCAATCGATTATACCAGTGGAGACAGACCACCACGCGACTCGCCCCTATCTCCTAGACCCCGCGTCCTTACCCCGTGGACCTACCTACAGCGATCGCGCAAGTGTCGTTTACCTGCGGGTGACAGTTATGTAATAGTGTTATGATACATTGTGTTGAAATTTGTTACAATAAAAAATAATATTTTGTGACTAAACTACTGAATGTATTTCATAGGTTTTTTTGTGTGTAGGCTGGAAACGTAATTACACACATCTCCAATTTTTCGGTGCATTATAACCCCAAACCCGTATAATAGGTCAAAATTGTGTCTCCAGTAGCTACTTCTATTTTTCAAGTTATACTTCTGTTGGGGCGTTAGGGAAAAATGATGAGAGTAAATTTTTAGGATGTGCGCGCACACCATCACGAAAAGCCCTGATGTTAGAGTTACCATAATGCGTTATAATAAAACTTTCAATATATTAAACACCTTTTTTATATTGTTAGCGTCGTTTTATATACACGGGCAGAGAGAATAAGGCGGAATATAATAATAATACATTTTTATTAGCTTTTTTTATATTGTTGCGCCAAAGGAGTATTACTTATAACGCGTTTACAGAAGTGCACACACACTTTTACTATCTATAATGACACAATCGATATCAACTACCATCTGCAATAAAACTGTCATCTTAATTAGTAAGAGGTACCATGCTTTATCGCTGGCGAAATAGGCCGGCACCATACCCCTGCTGTGTGACAGCTATGTCACGTTTCGTAAAGTTTGGAGTTACTGGTTGCCCATTAGGGGCTCACACATCTATAGAACAACTACGCGAAAGACAATGGCGTCGTAATTATTTAAGTTCCGCGGATCGTTTGTGTCCTTGTTAAAAAAACCATGACTATTATTATTAATGCGTTTAATTTTCTTAGCAGTCCAAGCAAGTACATGAATTTGCAGATTCAGTAATTACAGAACGTCATTGTTTATATGTTCTGTTCCTAGCTCCAATGTCAACTGCACTGGCAAAGAGTTTATCTGTTTTCCTTTGTAAAGCTCACGTCAACATCACGATAGCTTTGCGCGCGATTAGCAACGTCCACGTGAAATAGCGGTACAAATCTCTTTGAAGTTATTCCATAATTATATTCATTAATCTCTCTTGGGTTGCTTTTAAGTTAATAATCTCGTTAGTCAAGCCTATTTAAGCAAAGCAGGCCTTACTCGTAATGCCTGTTTTTTGGGAGAATAACAAGGTTGCCTAAAAGTAATTATCTATTCTATAAATAACTACTTTTTTGCTCCACTAATAGATATATGTAAAATTAATACGTAACATAAGTAAGGAAATGATATTTTTCTTACTTACTCGTAATGCCTGTTTTTTGGGAGAATAATAAGGTTGCCTAAAAGTAATTATCTATTCTATAAATAACTACTTTTTTGCTCCACTAATAGAAATATATAAAATTAATACGTAACATAAGTAAGGAAATGATATTTTTGCTAATCTATTTTGTGGAATTGAATATTTTAAAACGAATATATTAAATACCAGCGTAGAAGGTTTTTTGATATTCGATTCGATCGTGTTAAAAACATTGCCGTTACGTACACTTATGTGAGTACAGTAGAAATGTAGAAGGGAAAAAATCTGCATAGTCAATGTCTAGCCATAGTCTAAAATAAAAATCGGTTGTCCCGTGTCGGTTGTCGGAGTGAAAATTTGAACACGTAGTGTACGTAAGTGCATATACACTATATGTATGCTTGGGTGTACAAATACCGAACTGTAACAGTGTCGCGAGTTCAACGGTTTTTCCCGTCCCAAAAAATAAAAATATAATGCAAACAGCGCGTAGCGATTTTATTTGTACTTAATCGTAATATCGTAGCATCGGCTACGCCGTCACGTAGCGGCCTTATGAATAGTAGTTACAAATCCCAAAGTGTAGCAAATCACTTCCGATGCATTTGCTAACACTTTTCTGATGCTTTTTACGCAGTCACGTCAGAACGAATTTAATGTGTTCCAAGCGTATATATATTTCGATACGACCGATCTTCTGTTGCTTCCATCGCAGACTAGCCACCACTGCAGGGAGATCGTCTTCCCACCTGGTGGACGGTCGACTAACCCTTCGCTTTCCTAAACGTGGTCTATATATATTGCTAAAAAATAATATGTATGTAGAGTTAAAATATAAAAAATATATTCCATGTATATTTAAATGTGTTTAATTTTTAACTAGCGATCCGCTCCGGCTTCGCCCGTGAATCACAGGAAAAACACATAGTGAAAATTTTTACTCTACCTCCCTCGGCTGCATTCAAGGCAGAAACGGTATGCAAATTTGTTCAATAGATTTTGAGAAAACCTATCACATACAGAAAGAGCTATTATCAATTTTTGTGTACACAACAGAATAATCAGTATAGGTATATCTGGTCATTATCAATTACCATCAGATAATGGCCTAAGTAATTAACTACGGGAGCACGAATTTACTTACGCTCTTTTACAAAGAAATTTTGGCCCCGAATAACCTAAACCACCATTAAATATTTACCTTTAAATTCATGCAAGGCCAAAAACGAAGAAAGCTCAGCAGTTATACGGGGACGGACCGAGTCCACCCTGCAGTTTCTGAGATACGACGTTTAGTATTGTTCAACATCATAAAACCCTTTCATGTGCGACGGTTTTACCGGCGATTTGAGCGACGCTGACAAGACAGTTTTCTGTTCAATGGTCTGTAGCCGTTTGCCCATAGTGATAGCGTTTTAGATAGCGAATTATTTAAATTGTAAGAGAAAAAGAACATCTCACTTCCACCTATAGTAATATACGAAAATCTGTCTCTCTCTTTCTATCTTCACTATCTTCCTCTCAACTTTTTTATTTTCTTTATAGGGTGATGAACGAAGTCCTCCCCGGTCGTGCAGGTCCAATCCCGCTACAGCATACGGTGTTTAAGTCAGGAGTGTTAAGTTAATAGGTTTGCTCGACACGCGTGCTATATCTTCGAACGCATCGTCACTTCCCATCACGTGAGATTGTCGTTAAACGCAGGTCTCGTTCACAATAAAAAGAAAAAGGCGTGCAGCATGGCACCACGTTTTACTAGAACCGTGTTACTTTTCCCTCAGACATCATCATTAGTAATTTATTAGCTCTCAATTTCAGGTAGTACCATATATGGTGCGTGACACTACATGCAACGGAATTGGGACGGCTCAACCGGGGTGGTACCTATCGCTCCCTTGATATCACACCGTAAAGTGACACCGGTGTCGCCTTTCGTGCGGTTTGTGAGTAGCGGGTGGCCCATTGAGGGGGGCATGAGAATGGGCGTCGGTATTCCTTGGAAGGCTCCGATTTCTCGTATGTCCCCTATACTATAAAAGAGACCAATTTCATCCATAACCTGATAAAAACTACTTGCCGCTGTAAGTAAGACCACACTGTAACGATAAGGAGCAAAAACTGGTCTCCTGACACGCAATGATATGTCGTCACTCTCATAATTACAATCTGCGCAGCATCCATGTCATCGTATCCCCATTAGTGACGTTACGTTATCGACGAGCTAAACCCACGCCTGCCTCGCCAAAGTTTATTTCTTGCGTAGGAAGTTCGGTTTGCCACAAATGTTACGCTAGAGATAGCGGGTACAAATTCAGAGGTAATAGGTGTTTATATATTATGCAATTAATATTTATTTAGGCCCCGCACCGGAAGGCGAAGTGTGGGACAGCTACCCGGTGGATTAGCGACTTGGTTATGGTGGCGGAGAGACTCGTGACCGTGACCTATGGCCCTCTATGGGGAAGGCCTATGTCCAGCAGTAGAATGTCTGAGATGTTCTAGTATTAGGCATTCTCCAATATTTATGTCCAGCAACTATTTATTAATAAATATTCATTGCCATTAAGCTATCAAACTTCATGGTGGCTGTTAAATTAAAACACAGATTAAAATACAATCACATATTTTTTTACATAATCAATGTTACACCGCAGACATCGGAATTGAATCGGAATATGCATGTCCACGTTTAATTTGCTGTAGAGCAGACCGGCTTATCTGGGCGGCATCACGGCCCAATTACGCTCCCCGGCTCCCCGACTAGATACGATCGCCGGAATGTATTACACGTCGGATTTACTTGAACTATTAATTGACAGTTCTACTTACTATATACCAATACACTTGTTCGATATACGAGCAGTGAATTGAAAATAGAAGTATTGTTAATTGTAAAGATAAAGTAAAATCAAAGAAAAGAAGAAAAGAAAAAGAGTTTAGTGATCTTGTGATGTTATTTTGTTGTCAAAATAACATAAAATAATTATACAATAGACTTACAGGAAATATCTTGATATTGTGAAATTAAAATTAAAAAAAAACTCAACAAAATTGTATAAAATTGTATACGGAAAAACAAAATTTAAAATATCCACCATGTGCCGTCAGGAATCATGTTTAATGGTAAATTTTTATTTGTTTTATTTATATAACTCGCCATTGCCATTCGCCTCCACAGTCCGATTTATGAAAAAAAAACATGGAGCATCGTCGCTTTATTACAAAATTAGTAAATGGTACGCACGCACGCACGCACGCACGCACGCACGCACGCACGCACGCACGCACGCACTCACGCACACGCACACACACACACACACACAACACACACACACACATACACACACACACATACACACACACACACACACACACAAACGCGCGCGCGCGCACACTGACACGCGGGCGGCATTGCGGATTTCTTTGACTCTACTAAACTAACTAACATCTACAGGTAAGAAATTCCAAGGTTTGAGTGTATGTTTTGTAGTTATCTGTGGGGTCTTAACGCGATCCTTAAAATACTTATTACAAGGTACTGGCCCATTACCTTCTAAACGCTGGCACCAATTACTGGATTCAGTTCCATAAACCGAAGATCCTTTCCACCGATCGTCAGTATTATCCCGGCATGGTTCGGGAAGCTATACAAATAAAAAAGCATACAAGTTTCACTCGGTGGATGGTTTTAAATTTTCTGCATCGTGGAACCCAGTGATAAGTAAAATTAAAGCTTGGGGTTTACACTCGGATCATGTGGCAGATACCGTGAGTGTTGTGTGCCGGAACATTTCGAAAAATATAAAACAATCGGATGAAATGGGGGTGGATGCACCTACTTCTCATTCGCAATGAGGGTAGTCGTTGCATCGATCCCGCGTCACAGCAGCTGTCATCACTTCACATCAGTCGGCTATGACCACGGCTGGTGTAATACGATCGAAACGTCCAGCAAGGTATTTACAAAAACTTTTCCAGTACCTTGTAACAGGTATTTTAAGTATCACGTTAAAACCCGATAGATAACTGCAAAATGTGTAACAAACGTGAAAGTCTCAAACAATTATTTGTGTATATGTTTGCTATTATTTCCCGAAAAACTACTGAATGACACAGATCTAAAATTATATAAAAATGACTTTTTATTACGAAAATGGAATGGCTCCCTTGAGATAGCTAGAACGCGTGTATAACTTTGGGGCGAAGCTAGTTTACTCTACTACTACTACTAGTTTACGTTACTCTAACACTAGATTTTTTCGTTACTTATGTACAATTCTCACAAACTCTGAAACAAGTATTTATTCATATTCAAAGTTCTTAAATATTATTTTGTTATTTCTTATATGTAATGTTTCTATTAATCAAATATAATTCATAAAGTATCTTTAAAACTTTAGACCAAGCAAAACACGTGAAAACCCAACCAAACAACACAAGTAAAAAGTAAAAAAGAGCCCTTAAATAAACAGGGCTAATGATGCTAAGCACCAGAAGAATTAGCAAAGCCCCTGATAATTGCTCCCTCAACTATCCCTTCGGGGTGCAAATGGTGGAGCTTACTGTAATTGTGTCACTTTTTAGGACCCTCGCTCATAAAACTAATCTGTTCCCCAAAGGGGAGTGGAAGAATATATTTTTTTTTTCATCATATTTTCAACAAATGAGGGCCGAATCTTTTTAGTTTTGCGCACCGTTGCCAATGAATAGACGTTGAATATAAACATCATGTAGCTACAATAAAAGAAACAACTTAATTTCTTTGATTGTTTCTGTTACCGTACCGTACCGTACCGTAGTCTGTCTACATTTTTAAGAGTCCATTGTTACGGATTTTTGGTGACGTGTCCATAAATTTCGCTAATGTACTTTTCCTTTTTTGTGGCATTAGTAATAAATATGCCAAAATACTTTCTCTAATCTTTTTTTTCATATATCTATTAATTTTATTTCATATATCTACCAGGCCACTCAAACACTATTGCGAGTAAAAGGCCCTATGTATGATTCACTGGCTGGATGTCATTAATTCAGAAATTGTTCACTAGTAGAGAAAGATACATTCTAATTTTAAAATTTTCCTCGAATTTTTTACAACCTATTTAAAATTGACATATGAACGTTATAATAAACAACCTGCCCGCTTGTATCGTCTTCGCCGTCCACGCGGCCGTATCATGATTTTTCGTGAGTGAAAAGACGTAACATCCACCGTCTATTATATAAGCAGTTTCGACTTCAAAAAGTATTTAATTTACCTTTCTTATGAAACTCTCAAGATCTCACATATTACCGGTATAAAGTGACACCTTCAGTGTCGCGTTTTGTACGGTTTATGAGTAGCCGGTGGCCCAGAGCGAGGGGGGGGGGTAAAGAGGGCAACGCATCGGCATAGTAATTATGTCGATGTTCATGGGCGTCGGTAGTCGTAAAAAAAGCTATGATTGCTCGTTTGCCAATGTATTCTAAAAGAAGAGCCACATACCTTCATACTGTTAATAGTTAATAGCGAGCTAATTTGTGAAGATTGTGAGACGCGATAATGTCACAGACGTCAAGCTAAAAACACCGGGAGGGAGTGTCAAATCGCACACACTAGGTTTATTCCCAAACGAACCGACGCGCGACATTTACAGAGTAAAGAAAGTTTTGGTAAAAACTAATTATCAAGCCCATACATTTATACTAGATAGGAGAGATCTTTCACTGGTTCCTGTTAAAGTCCAGCCTGATATGAAGCTAACTTGCAAATTAGAAAATTCAGTTTCACATATTTCGTTAAAAGTGATTAACATAAATCATCTATGTTATGTTTAAGAATTGTGTATCGATCGATCAAAGAAAACTACTTTCACTTATTTTGTCGCGGTTCATTTAATCATTGAACTAACCCGAATATACTATATATGACATCTGGAAATGTTACATCTCAGTCCACCCGTGGCTTTGGTTACTGTAAAGCTTCTGAGTGAAACGAACACGACGTAGTTAAATAATTGAATAAACCGAGAAAAAATCCGTAAAATTACTTTGAATTTAATGACCAACACTGGCGTATTTATGAATGTATACGTGACACCTTTGTACTTATGATTGCAATAAAGTTTGAAGTTTTATTCCATATATAACACGCTTAGTATTGACATCAAACAATTTGTGTGGCCACAGCGGCCAACTCTATGGATACTGGCTATCTGCGCAGGACATATAATAGTGTACAAGTGTACACACTTACACCTACCTACCTACAGGTACAATTCCACTTCCTATTTCATAATCGTCTTGTTGCGATGGGACGGCAAATCCGACCGAGGCGAAATGAGGCGAAGGAAAGACGACTTACGTGCTCTCGGAGGCACTAGGGTATAAGACTGACAACTTGCCGACTTCGGACTGTTATTAGAAATTGAAAAATGTCCATAACACTTTGGTCCGACCCGGCACTCGAAACTCGAAGCACGACCACGCGACTATAGTAGAACATGCTATCATGTATAACATGCTCATCTCTGAGGCAGTCATATCTAACAATTATACTTGGCATAAGAAAGTGTTTATGCAAGAATTACTCTGTGCAGTTTCCCCACCAATCGTTCACCCTAATAAATATTCGTATGGTATCTTGTCAGAGACGTCAGTGTAATTTATGCCGTATTATTACTGAAAAAGGTTGAATTTGGATCGACATATGTTTCATACTTTTGTTTTCATTAACATTGTCCAGAGACCATTCAAAGCCGTGACTCAGCATTTCAATGATAAAGTTGCCAAAACAATACAATCAATATTTATGTAACATCTTTATGAAAACGTATAAATTTGTAGCTATAAACAGTTCCTATTTCCTTGTAAATTTTTTGTCGATGTAAACAACAAATACTTGCATTATGTCGGCTCGGAGGATGAGATACCTTGCGATTTCTCGGGTCATGATAATAATGGTGAAAAAAGGTTTTATAAACATTCTCATGTCGGGATGCATCTCTCTCATCTGCGGGAGAGTAGGGGGATGGATCACTTTTCAACCCCAAAGCTAGTCTTTGACAAGCACTGCAATCCGATGAAGCTCTGTTTGGCTTCTCTTCGCTTCCACAGCATAAGTTCAGGTCCCAAAAAAAAGGACATTTGTAAAAGTTATGTGTGGGTCCAACTGGGACAAACGAGTAAAATATGATGTTGTTGATGGGTATAGAAACTTTCATAGACATTAAAAAAATCAGCAATCTGCGTTTGCACACTCTATGAGGATGTTTGTGGCTAATGAAGCCATGAAAAATTAAGATTCACGTGGCTCGAACTTCTCGTTTGGGGGTCAAATATAAAGCTCCGATAACTTGTTTGTACCTCTGTAATATGAAAAGTAAGAGGTCGTGCCAAGCTGCATTGCAGCGGAATTGGCCCGGCACGACCTGCAAGTTGCCTCTCACTCACACGATACCGGTGTAAAGCGACATCTTCGGTGTTGCGTTTCATGCGGTTTGTGAGCAGCCGGTGGCCTATTAGGGGAGGTGGAAAGGATGGCAACGTATCATCATCATCACGCAATCAGCAAATGTTCATGGGCGTCGATAGTCGTGAAAAGGCTGCGGTTACTCGTTTCTCCCCCTATATTATAAAAAAAATATTTAATAAAAACACAACCCTTTTGCAGTTCGTACATTTTGACGGAAGCCCAATAAACATCTCTATCAATTATTGTAATACGCTGTGCAATCACAATCAGTTACAGCAATTTACTCAACGTTGGCTATAAAAACGCATTACCAACTTTATGACGTAACGAGGGGGGACGGGGACGGGACGTGAATTATTTGATTGCTTCTACATTTCCATGAATACCTTCAATTTCGTAATACGGAGTTATAAAACAAATTAAAACATTAACTCAAAGTAACGATTTGAATATAGTTTGTTCATTGGTAATTATTCTTTGTAGGCCTCCTTGGCTGCTGATAAGTAATTGAAGTCACGGTCCAGTACTGGATGGCTGCGTGATGATGATGACTAACAAAAATTGTAATAGCTAATGATTTTTTACAGTTTATGGGGCCAAGTGAAAACATCGTACCTTGGAATGACTACCGACGCCCACATTCATTTGTTTTGTAGGCATGTTGCCCTTTTTTTCATAGTAGAGGGGACCATCGAGAAATCCTTTTTGCGGCTACGAACACCCATGTACATCCAAATAGTTGCCGTCCTTTACTCCTCCCCCATAATGGGCTACCGGCTGCCCACAAACCACACGGTAGGCGGTACCGAAGATGGCACTTTACACCGGTCTCATGTGAGCGAGCAATGGGCCACCGGAAAATCTCAAATCACACGAACCACACCGATATCATGTCAGCGGGGAGTATTCATAATTTGACTGGATTTCATAATGATACTTCCTGACGATACTGGCGAGGATTATGATGATGGAGTTGACAAAGATGGTTTCTCCGAATCTTACGACTAGTATACAAACAAACCCATTGACCTTCATCGGGCACATATTATCATCATCACCGTTTTTGGCGTTGTTCCACGAATTGATGCCAGTCGAGCATCCCAAAACCCCCCAAAATTCGTAACTACTGGACCGATTTGTAAAGAAACATATCACAATTAGAATCTTATGTTATCGCTTCTGTATAATATTTTCTAAAACGTTACAGATCGTTACGAGAACTTCGATAAAGTAAATCTTTACATTACAGCAGCAGAAATTATTGACAACTGTCTGTCCCGCGAGACGTTGTTCGGTCACAAATTGAATAATTTGTCATGTGGTACGTGTGATTTTTACGTGGAAGTTAAAATTTATAATATTTGTACCTTCACGCCTGTTGTCCCCGAAGAGGTAGGCAGAGATGTGATAGTACGAGGGTGGATCTAAAAGTTCTAAGCCCGACCAAGAAAATGAAAGAAAAGCGGATCTAAATTTATTTTTATTTTTATTTCAGCAGCAATTCGTAGCCACAATCATGGATTACAGACATTGTTTCAACCGAAGATTGAACACGTGCATTGTCTTGATGAAACAAAACTTTCTTACGCAACATTCCCGGTCTTTTTTCTTTTATTTCTTTCCGGAGTCTTCGTAAAATGTTACAATAATAACTAGAATTAATTGTTTGACCTTTCGGTAAGTAATCTACAAAAATAATGCCCTTCGCATCCAAGAAAACAGAAGCCATGAGTTTGTTAGTCGACAAAACGACCTTAGCCTTTTTCGGTGTAGGAGAGTCTGATCTATTCCACTGTTTGGATTGTTGCTTTGATTCAGGAGTGTGGTGGTGAACCCAGCTTTCATCTATGGTATCAAATCTATACAAAAAGTCCTCGGGATCAGTCTCAAAAAGTTCCAAACAGTCTCGCGAAATTGTGTATCGAACTCGTTTTTGTTCGGTTGAAAGCAAACTCGGGACCCAGCGAGCAGAAACCTTATGGAACCCCAACTCTTCCGTTATTATGTGTTGCAACCGGCCATAACTAATGTTTGTTATCTCAGCTATCTTACCAATGGTCAAACGTCGGACACCCAGTATGAGATCACAAATTTTATCGATGTTTTCCTTCGTGGTAGAGGATGTAGGCCTTCCACTCCTAGGATCATCTTTAATGCTCTCACGACCGCGCTTAAACTCAGCTACCCACTTCTTGATACTGAAATACGATGGAGCAGACTCCCCCAAAGTTTCATCATATCATGATGGATGTCTTTTGGTGATAGGCCTTTTTTTAGGTACTTAATGACTGCACGGTGTTCAATTTTCCCCATTTTTGAAAATTGCGTTGGATTGCTTCAAACAAATAATCACAGAAAATTTATATTGTGCAGTATCGGAATGAAACTGCGCACAACAAATCATTATGACACATACTAACAAATGACGGTAGATTTAAAAAGATGTCATAGCTCCATGTAGCCACGAACTTTTAGATCCACCCTTGTACATCCACAACTCGGAAGTCCAGTAGATATACTAGAACACCCACGATTAGCCAAGGTACTGAGGCCCATGAAGTCATTGGTGGCAAGCCTGTGGCCACTTTGGGCACATTCCAATCTCGGACCATGTATTGCATGCTCAGAATAATCTGAACATTTAATAATAGTTACCCGATCTGGGCATCGAACCCAGAAACCCACGCGGCTCACGGTCTTAATAGGCGGAACCCACACCGCTACACCACAGAAGCGATGAAATATAATATTTGTATTTTTGTAAATCAATAAATACATATTGTATCATAAAATCCTGCAGTACGGTGAGTAAGTAAACTACTGTTAAGACTCACAAAGCTAATTTATTTCTGTTCCTAGCACGATACGATACATGGAGAAAGAATGTTCTCAGCTTGAACGCTTAATCACGAATCCTTCAACAAAATTCTCCACAACAAAGATTGCCTCCAAAAGATCAAGTGCCCCAGACTTCCTATCTCTTTTACATAGTACCATAAAACATCATTTCCGTTTTCCTTCAATCATTTAATTCATTCATTTCAATGTTTTATGATTATTTGAAGAACGTATTTAAAGAAATAATGAATTTAACACAATATCATAAGGTTTCATTTAAGTTTGACTCTAATCACTTGAATCACTTATTTAAATATTTAATGAACTTAGCAGTCGTTTGAAGTACTTATTTTAAGAATTAATTTAACACATGCGATTTGTGAAATAGCCGTACGAAGCCGGGACGGACTCCTAGTAACTCATATTTAATTATAGGGTGTATAACATCGCATTGAAGTAAATATTTCCTATTCTTATCTCCCCTAAAATAATTATCTCACTCTTAAGGTCTCAATTTCAGAATTTCACGCTATCCACGATACCCCAATGTCCAAGGAGAAAAAACCCACAAATGATTTGCAATTATGCAGTCTCAATAGAGTTATTACATCTACAGGGGGCTGCGGAATGGACTCTGCGGGGTTGCCACTGACAATTGAATTTTAACGACCTCTATAATACCCCGTACACACGGACATTGTGCATGCAACGTATGCTAGCCAGTGCAGGATGCAACAATTTTAACACCATCACAAGCTTTCACAGATTTTGTGCTTTATTATTATTTCAGTTCTGAATCAATTGTTCCAGCTGAATCGACTTATATTTCGCGAAAAAAATAGCTTACAAATTTGAAGTCAGTTTGTGATTCGCGCATTTTTTCTCGCATGCAATTGTAATAAGATAAAATAATTAAGTATTTACGTGTACTTTTGGGATTAAGTACCAGTAAATACTTAATTATTTTTCCCAATCCATAGGCCCTATCTTCAATTATTTTGGTTTGGTTTTGATTGGTGGTAGAAAGTTTAAAAAATGAGTTGATAGATCTATTATTATTCGTTTCAAGTTGTTTCTCTGCCTGTCCCGTTAGGGAACTTGTATGAAGATGTGTTGTTGTTGTTTCAGAGTTCTCATTTAAACTGTAAAATTCAGTTGTTATTTTAATTCTATTTAAGTTTCTTTTAAATATTCGCGGTGTTAATAATCAACGACCCATACGTAAGCACGTTTTAAGTAACCCCCGTAAAATTCAGCTACGTCCGCACGGCCCGTGTGTCTCAAATAAGATTTGGGCACAGATGGCTAGTCCGGTTCGAGTATGATGAAAATCCTATTTTCCACGGTAGGATCGCCGCGGTCCGCCAAATGTGAAAACAGCCTTACTGTAGGACGTAATAAATTATTTATTCGTATTCTAAATTCAATTTTAAAGTACACATGATAAATATTAAATGTGTACTCGTGTAGTATTTCCATGGGAGCCGAAATACGTTATGTTAAGAGTTACCAGTGATAAAAATTTGCTTGTTGACAGGATTTTGTGATATCAGAATTTACTTCAGTAAGATTATAGAAATGTATGCAATGGAATAGAACAATCAAATACTGGTCAAGATAAACCTATATATAAGTACTGTGTGTATAAAACGTGTTCAACCACAGTCTTGAGATTCTAGATTCAAGTCCCTGTTTAGACCAAATTCTTATTGGGATTTTTCAATTTCTAACGACAGTCCGAAGTCTGGACGTTTCCGGTGTTACAACCCCGTGCCTCGGAGAGTACGCTACACCGTCCGTCCTGCGACTTATACCTCTCCAGACGTATCGGATTGCCGTCTCTATCGGAGTAGGAGAATGAGAGAACCGAGAGTGCACTTGTGCCAGCGCACACACTTGCGCACCATAATATGTCCTGTGCAGCTGGCTAGTCTCTATAGAGATGGCCGCCGTGGCCTAAATACTGCTAGTGTGACATTATTATTGTTATCATTATTATTTCTGCACTATTGTTTGACTTTCTTTCGCACCGGTAGCTGCTACAACAGGATAATAATGATGAATGTTAAAATAATTAAACAATTCACACGCTGAACGCCATAAAGCGTGCATGACTCCTTTGTTATGCATGCCAAGTGTAGTGCAGCGTTATTAAACGTGTTTTGTTCGATTCAATTCATTTTCTAGAACAAAACCGTCTCTGAGTGTATGGGCCCCATTTTATAAAAAATCAGTTATTATACTCAATTAGGGGCCGCGTGTCGCACGCGCCCCGTAATGAGCGCCTGTGATCTTTGAGCCAGTGTCGAGACGTCGGGGGTGAATTTAAAAAGATACTTTTTGTGTATTGGTAACACTATCTCACAGGCTCTTTACACATTTGATGTATAACATCTAACGTGGATTGGGCTAATCGTTGTCATGGTGACGCGTAGGATGAGATGTTTATAGTATAGGTGGGGGGGGGGGGTTTGTTTATAGTATAGGAGGCAAATGAGCAGTTGAATCCTTTTTACGACTACCATGCATATACCCTTGAAAATACACACAATTAGTTTACTCACGCCTTGCCCTCCTTTCCTCCTACGGGTACTAACACACGAAACGCGACACCGGGGATGTATACGCCGATATTATGTGAGCGAGTGGTGCCTTCCCGGTCGTGCCGGCCCGATTCCGCTGCAATGTGACAGTACCAAGATAGCCATATTTCTTAAAAACTAGGTAAAGATAGTATGAAATATATTATAAAGTTTTTTTTATTTTTCTATTTTATAGTAAAGGGGTGCAAGCGAGCAATCGGAGCCTTTTTACGACCACCCACGCCCATGAACATCCATATAATTACTATGCCGATGCGTTTCGCATTATATATTATCGGATCGCTGGATTATAAATATCATGTATATTTTAGTATATCCATAAAATTTGTAACCATCTGTGACCGGTCCAAATATAGGACTGCAAAAGATGGTCTTTTTTAGAAAAAAAAATTTATTTCGGACTACCGACAGATTAAAGGCAATGTAAACCTGAAAATATTCATTATACATAATTTTTTACCATCTCATTTATACATTCTTACATGTTGAGAACGGTCATAAATCCTCCATTGTCTCGTGGTGGTCTAACTTAAAATTACCCCATATTTTATCTTAACATACTCCAAAACATCTGAGATATACTTCAACTTCTAATTTAATAAATTTTATCACACACGAGGTAATATAGAAAAGTA
This sequence comes from Eumaeus atala, assembly GCA_017140195.1. Classification (NCBI taxonomy): domain Eukaryota; kingdom Metazoa; phylum Arthropoda; class Insecta; order Lepidoptera; family Lycaenidae; genus Eumaeus; species Eumaeus atala. The sequence continues at coordinate 159,129 of JAFELO010001028.1, read as the reverse complement.
CACGTAGAGCAAAACATAAACCCTCGATTATTAACTACCTGTCCTTACAGCCCTCAAAAGGGCTTTTAGTCTAAGGGTTTTACAGGGAATACTAAAAGGTAGGAATCTCAACAATCTCAAGGATGGCTTGGGGCCTGTCTAATAGAATCGGTGACAGGCACTTCGATGACACACACACTGCTTTTCATGTCTGTCTAAAGAACGTAAAAAGAAAATTTTAGTCTACGAGTTTCGTAGGGCTAAAAAGAATATTTTTTTATAGAATAAGGGGAGAATCGGAGCCTTTTTACGACTACAATGCCCATGAACATCCACATAATCTGTATGCAGATGCGCTGCCCTACTTCCGGCGGTATTATGCTAAAAAAATGCATGGGAGAATGTCAACAAAAAAAATAAGGCAGGGGATATGGAAAGATGATGTTTTTAGAGCGTAGCATATGCTCTAAATTTCATTCTGACGTACTCAGGTGAAAGGTGAATGAATTTAGCAACAGGTTGTGCCATGCACGTGTGGTCGTGCCAGCCCATTGCAGCTGAATTGTGCCGGCGAATAGGAGGTATCTCTCGTTGACTCCGCCGTGACGTGACAGCTATGCTGTCGCATTTCGTTGTGTTCGTGATTAGCCGGTGAACCATTGGAGGGAATTTGCTGACAATTTTGCTGGATTATAAATCTCCTCTATATTTTTAGTATCCTTCCGGCGGTATTATGCGAGAGGTACCTCCCCGTAGGAGGATGTAGTGTCATACACTATATATGACACTACCTCTTTTTAGGCAGCATGGCGCTACCCTCTTCTAGGCACCATGGCACTACCTCTTCCTAAAGCTTATTATAACAATTGTAAGTAAGATTAAGAATGTAGAAACGATGGGTCGGGGTATTGCCCTCGGAAGGTGAGAATATAAACAATAATTTATTTACAGAATAAAAGGTATTTAGCATATTAACCATGCAACTATATTCAACACGTTATTTGTATGTATAATTTGATAGTTAACAAGATTTCGGTTGCAAACACGGGGAAGGACATCTCGTTCGCTTAACACTGCCGTCAAGTGATTATAGCAATGTATGTATGAGGCATATACCACACAACCAGGTGCGGTATGAAGACTTCCGTAGGCATCGCTTATCGCTTCCTACCAGAGATTCCGGGAATAAGTGAACGAGAATTAGTCTACACGGTTGGATTTGTTTTTTAAAGAAGGGTTTTTAATTAGAAAAATAACAAGAAAGACTGACTTAAATAGTAATATCTGTGGACTTATAGTGTAGTCCTGTGATAAGTACCGTATGGACTTGTGTTACAGGTACTGGACTATGGAAATATATTAAATATATATATTTTTTATTATCTAGGAAATATATTCAAGATTTTCATTATAGAAATACATATAAAAACATCCATGACCTAGGCGGGATTCTAACCCGCGTCCTCAGACTAACACGCGAACTAATCGACACACTACCAACAGCGACAGCCGATCGTCCAAAAATAAGTCGAGAGTTACAAAACGTCCGGTAGGACCGGGCAAATGTGTCAATCGTATGATGCCGCCGCGAACTGAGAGCATATCCGTTAATTTGCGGCACACAACACGTGGGCAAAATAATTATGCGGATGTCTGTGGACATCATACTCATCAAAAGGCACTTCTTGTAATTCTTATAGTATAGAGTGGCAAATGAGCAATCGAAGACGATTACCGACGCCCATGGACATCCGCATTATGGTTGTTATTTAAATGCGTTGTCCTCCCTTCCTCCTACCCTCCAATTCTTATGCTATAACATGATATATAAAAAATACTGACTACGATTTTGATCGGTTTGTAATATATTTGGTAATCAATTTTATTTGCCGCTATCTAAACCCCTTTCAACATTTATCTCTACTCATATTTTCCCCGCCACTGATCGAGAAAATTAACTGCAAATGTTACATATTGCGATGCAATTTGTTGATAAGTATATCGTTAAAATTAGTTCTCATCTACATAGGAAGAGGTAGTGCCACGCATAGTGTATGTGACACTACATCCTCCTATGTAAAGGAATTGGGCCGGCACGACCGGGAAAGTAACTCTCGCTCACTTGATATCTACGTAAAGTGGCAGCATCGCTGTCGCGTTTCGTGTAGTTTGTGAGTAGCCGGTGGACTATTGGGTCGGGGGG
>JAFELO010001028.1:129866-156929 GCA_017140195.1 Eumaeus atala | reverse complement strand
GGGGGGGGGGGGGGGGGGTGATAGTAGGGCAACGCATCTGCGTGACAATCCTGCGAATGTCCATGGGCGTCGGTAGTATTAATAGGGCTCCGATTGCTCGTCCGCCCCCTGATGCTGCAAGAAAAACCATACTAATTATTCATCATTATCTTCGTTTATTTAACCACCGGGTGAAAACATCTTTATGGAGCTGGTGCTTTGGTATTTCCACCTGGTGGACCAACACAGCCACGTCGTATGATCAGCTACGTACAAACACCTCAGACGGATATCACCGTCTGAGATATTTCTGCATTGCAGTGAAGAGGGTAGCCAGCAAGGGGTACATGTAGGAATTAGTAGGAGCTTCTGTTCTGTTCGTAATCGTTTGGTTGAGCTGGCTGGGCTGTATGACGTTATAACCTGTAGGTACACAGTTACAACCGCGGGGCGCTGCTAGTAAAATCTAAAGGGGATGGGTCCGTACATGGAAGATATTCGTAAAGGAATGAATGAATAACGAACCAATATTTGTTAAATGATTTGCCTATTGATCTGTCTGTCTGGCCGTGTATAAAGTGAACATAGGTGAATGGATTTTAATGCCAACTTTACTATTAAAAAATACTGACGCGACTTTATACAGAACGAGAGCGTATCTATAAATCTGATTTAGAAGAACTCTGGCGAATTGTTATAAACCACAAATCCTCACAAAATTGCAGCGCAAGTTAAAACAGTCAAGATTTGTTTTCCGTAGCTAGATTTATGGCATCAACTTTAAAGACATACTTCTATATTACAACTAACAATGTTACGCGTTACAAGATTTGTTTTCCGTGGCTAGATTTATGGCATCAACTTTAAAGACATACTTCTATATTACAACTAACAATGTTACGCGTTACAAGATTTGTTTTCCGTAGCTAGATTTATGGCATCAACTTTAAAGACATACTTCTATATTACAACTAACACTGTTACGCCTTGATCATCCACAGAAAGTCCATTTTAACGGAACATTTTTTTTTTAATTACGTGCTCTTTAGGTTATATGTGGTTGTGTTCTGTATGTGCCAAATTTAATTCAAATCAGTTTATTATATTTAGCCAAGTGCCGATGTTAATGGGCATTGCTGATCCCTATTCCTAATTATCCCGATCCCTTTTTTGGGTCAGCCAACGCTGGATTGACAATGTCATGTTGATGAACGTCGATATAAGAACACTTACGGAACGCGTGAAAGTAATTAGATTTTAAAGTAAGATTTACATTTAGATAATACATTTACATTTGTTCGCAATAATTTAAGCGATGCAACCGTTTGATGGCTGATTAGCAAAAAGTAGCATTTGCATGGGGCCTGGTAATGCTACTGTACGGTGACCATGGCTTATATATCATATGGATTTTAAAGGAAACGAACTTTACATGTCCAATTAATATTATTAATGTGAAAGTTAATGTATGTTATTTTACGCTACAGCTAATAAAAAAAGTTCGATAAAATGGTACAGAACTGGTTTACAATCAGTGAAATCTTTTACGAACAATTACTATTGATCCGGAAGAAATGACAATAAATTTATCCCTTGATATATTTATTATATATCCGCATGCGGGAGATATAGATCACAACTTACTATATAATAAACCTTGACTCTTAACTCAAATCTCACATCATGATCTGACTTCTGAGAGAATAAACACGAATAATATTGATAATAATTATTATTAGTAAATAGATGATAAAAAGTAGTTGAATGCTAATAACAGGTGTGACTGATACTAGAATGAGTATAAATAATGTGTTAAAATATTATACAGTCTATAGCTGTTAGTCTGCATAATATTTAAACACACTGTTTATAACTTACTATTTGTCTATTATATTTTTGGAAGGGGCTGATAAAATTTAACTTTGTTATTATTTATTATTAATAATTTCCATTGTCACAATTAAAAACTCAAGCAGGACACATTACAAAATTGCAATTAACTTTCTAAGTAATTATGAATATTTTGTATTGCTACAGGGTCACCCTAACATTCGCCACGAGTAACGTACGTTACACTCGCTATCTGTAACGCAATGAGTTACATCACAAATGGAACAACAATGTTTGTATTTAGCATTTGACTAGCTCTATCAACCTCTGCCATCTATGCAAATATGAAGAAAATTAATTTGATTGTGAAATTGGGGCACATTAGGTAAGAAATTAAAAAATATACATTTTTTTTCCATCTCTGCTCTTGTTAGAGCTTAGCTTAAGCGAGTTAGCTCAAGGTGACAAAGGAGCAGTCGGGGCCTTGTGCTCATTACCGACTCCTATAGAAATCCGCATAATTGTTATGCACTCGAAGTATTGCCACCAGAAATTGACAATGAATGGGAATGGGCAATGGGCTGGTCACACATTTCGAATATCATATAGTAGTTGGGCCACTAAGGTGCTGGAGTGGAGGCCGCGTTTAGGAAGACTAGGTGTTGGTCGACCGTTCACCAGGGAAGACGATCTCCTGCTGTAGCTGGTCCGAGATGGATGCGAGCAGCAGGAGATCGGTCGTCTCGACGTTTATTGCAAGAGGCCTGTGTCCAGCAGTGGACCGACAAGGGCTGATAATGGTGATGATGATGATAGTTATTAGTAGCTATGCTGTTTAGCATTGCAGCTGCATTGGGCCGGCACGGCCGGGCTGAAATACCTCTCTAGTGTCGAATAGCAATAGCTCCGATTTCTCGGTTATCAGCCATTGCTATAAAAAAGTAAAGAAATGCGGAAGCAGCCATTTGAAATGTGACAGAAGTGAAAGCTTAAAGCTCAATGGGAGTTCTATGACTTTAGTTCACCCAAAGATGCTCCTATTGACCAGAAGTTTTAACTTCAAAAAAATTTAAAATTATAAAATTTTATAATAATGTCGTCCTAGCCGAATTTCGGCACAAGTGTTTGCGCAGACACAACTGCTCTATTTATTCACTCTACTATTCTGATAGAACGGTAATCCGACTCGGCCTGAGAGAAATCAGGTGCGGGACCGACGGCTTAACGTGCCTTCCGAGGCACGGGGGTGTAACACCGCCAACTTCCTAACTCCGGACAGTTATCAGAATTTGAAAAATCCTAATAGCACTTTTTGTATGTCCGATCCGGGATTCGAACCCGGGACCTCATGTCTTGGGCTGAACATGCTTACCACTAGGCCTCAAGGCTCATTGTACCGTCCTATTATACCAAGGCAATATTTTAGTTCAGTTACAACAGTAACAATGGCACAACAATCAGTGCGGCAAATCAGTTTTATCCGCACACCCTATGCTCGGCCCCACCGCGGACTACGGACAGACGAACAATGTGCACTGTACGACCGCAGCATGCAAATGTCTAAACCAACTTTAGTTTGCACGCCACTAGGAATCCGTCTAGGAATCCCTTTCTCACAAAAACTTTTAGTAAAAACCGTATGGAAATCCGTTCTATAGGTTTTCAGAAACTCGATCACATACAAAAATATAGCTTCTGGAGACTTTGTTTTATCATATATTTAGATTCCTCCAATTTAATTAGCATTATCAAGACAAATTTAAAGACACCTCATACGTTAAAATTCATTAAGTTATTCAGGCTGTAGTAGAAGAGAACATGCAATCCACGAACACACATTTTTTTACATTTACAACGTGAATGGTAAAAGATGAGATATTTTTAGGACACGATAGATAATTGTCCTATGTAATCAATAACACTATGAAAAGACCTAAAATATTGTTAAGTTAGATAATTAATAGTTATTGCTAAGTTGTTTGACTGGAAAAAATGAATTCTCAGAAAATATGGGCACCACATGATACACTATCTTCGTAACCAGTAAATGTAAGAATTTCAAGGACAATTAGGTCACATTTTAAGTACTTATTTTTTACATATTCGTAATCATAATAGATATTATTGAATATGTTCTGTGACTTTGTACAGTGTCTTACAGAATAACCTGTATGTATATTCATGCAAACTACGCTCGATAAGTTCGCTTAAACAATTTCCAGACAAAACATTGTTTCATTGTTTTGTCTTAATAAAGGACCGTCTCAAACGAAGGCGCTCATTATCGGCTATTCTACTTCACCTTGTTAACCTTCTCACTTAACCGCTTTGAGGAGAATTCAATTACGAAACCTCAAAATACCTCAAACGAAATGAATTTGATAAATGTTATAATTCTTACAAATCTATTTACGGAAAACATTTTAATTTGGTAACATCAAAGCATTATATAACATCTGGTCAAGATAAAACCTAAATTAATATAGCAGGTCTACTTAGATCTAACTTATTTAATTGCTTTGGGTACCTATATAATTGTACGTACTCTTCCGAGGTAATAAAATTACGGGTGCCACCGGTTACTATTAAAGTATCAAGTAGTTATTCGATGCGAAATTCTAAGTACCACGAAAATCTTTATAATTGTTCATCTATATCCGAAACCCATGAATGTTTGTCTTTATAGCAGGATATAAAGGAAGGCATTATAATTTTAGCCAATTGTATCAGAAGGTGTGTAATGTTTTTCGAGCATACGTATGTATGTACATTACTGTGTTCCGTGATACAGCCTGAACTTATTGACGGATTTTAAGGATTAAGGCAAGGGTCGGCAACCTTTTAGCAGGCAAGAGCCCCAAGGTGGACTAAACAAACTTAGGAATGCCCGCACGTACACAGCATAAGTGCAAAAACACAGGTTTCAAGTCCTTACGATAAGATTTTTCTAAGTCTATCGGGGACAGCAAGCGGCCTCAGCTCTTTGTCGACTGCTGATTTAAGATGTCGTTACGTTCATGTTGATTACGCGAGTGACACAGCATACTCAAGTATGTCGGCGATCGGTTTTTAAAATTTTTCTAACTTGGAACCGATTAAAAAAGTTTGTACATACTTATGTATACGCATTAGAAGTTACAGTTTCGACGAAAAACTAAAATGCCTTGACTATAGCTGACTTTAGATTCTCGATGTTTCCCGAAATTTCTCGAAAAGCAACTATTAAAATCGAGAGCGCTTCTCCTTATCAAAATTAATAAAACCCTCCTATGCTCATATTGGCAGCCCGATTTAAATTACAATCCACTAAAGGCTTTTACAAAAAGAAGGTAAAATGAAAGTCTTAGAAGCTCACAAGACGGGATTGTGCGTTTTTTTATTACTTGCGCTATAAACGGACAGACATCAAAGCTAATCCAATAAAGAACATCCCCACCCGGATAATTTAAGGGGGGTTCTTAATCAACGGAAACTGAGACGATCTTTTACGCAATAAGAAATCTCTTAGGTTTATAAAATTTTCAAAGGCGTCTCTCTAACAAGTTCCTTAAGCGAGTTACGGTTAAGTACAATGAGATCGAACATATTTGAGATTAAGTTTTATATGCTAGTCAGTGGCTTTTGTAACTATTTACGCCCGTAGACACATATTTAATCACAATTTTTTGGCCCTTTTCCTTTTGCCTCTCGTTAATGCAACGTGACAACACAACAAAGACTCACAAACCGCACGAAACGCGACGCACAGCTATCAGTGTGCGACGGCATCGAAAATTCTCGGTCGGACAAATTTGTCTGCAATGTCTAACAAAATCATAAAATTTTTAATTATTTTTTTGAATTTCAAAGGACGCCATGACGTTTATTTCCCAGCTACTCAAATCTACCAGCTAACGCACACAACTAGTATTTCAACTAGGTTGAAATAATTATATTGTACATTTTACTTACATGGATTTTTAACGTAAATAGTCATCACGCCAAACAATAAAACATGCACAATCCATATGGACATTATAACCTAGGAGCATAGTGATCGAAGAAAGCTTGACAGTAAATCCCTTTTATAAGTATATAACAAAAGATAAATGGCGTAAGTCGTAACATGTTTGACAGTGTCACAAATTGGGTATTAAAGAAGTGTATGTAACGCGTTGTGTGGGCAGATGTAGTACATATTACATAAAAATATTAGCATTCGGCACTTCTCGTACACATATACTGAAAGTGTGCTAAACTTTATACTCCTCGGTTCGCAAAATTTCGTAAAAAGTGGCCCAAAGTTTTTGCTTCACGTATTAATATAATGATAAACGATATAAATATCGCAAGACATATCTTACGTCAATACAGCAATAAGTAATAAATGTTATTCCTCCCTCAGTATTCATGCAGTAATAACGTTCTTGTTCTATACTTTTATACGACAACGAGCGAACGCCAGACAGGCGCCGACACCAGTACTTGGTCAACGATTTATATTCCCATGCTCCGATCCTATCTGGAGGCTGGATTGAGGCATTGATTATCTCCCGAAGAAGATTAATGACAGACCTTGGCGACAGCGTTTATTCATCAATCTCGCAAAAAACTATTTTATTGTCTATTCTGTTGCATTTCTTCTTCTATTCTGTTAAATCATCGTCATTTAACACAAAATAAATAAAATGTTGAAGAGGCGGGGACGATGATTGTTGTAATTTATATACTACACGTTTATCTATGTAAGTATGCATGTATTTATTCTTTCATGCAAAATCTTTGTTTTCGCTCATATTTAGATTACAAACTGAAATGATAAAAATAAATTATAGTTACTTAGTACTACCGACTCGTTAAAAGCTCTCTAAAAATTAAAACAACAAACTTTCTAATTTTAACTTTATTATTAGAACCATTTCTGTACCTATTAATAAATAGGCTGAGAACGCTGTTGTGACAAAAATATAATTTTTAATAATAGATCCCTCATCTTGAGATGAAAAAAATATATTTTACGCTTTAATTGTATATGGCGTTTATATATTTAAAGCGAACATGATTTTAAAGGTGCGCAGATATTTACGTATGTCTCGATCACAGTTATTTTTAACCATTTTATATATTAAATATGTTTTCTTGTCGTGTGCGTTAAACCATTTAGTTAGGAGTAAATAACAATTATTTTATTGTTAAATAAGAAATAGTGCCATACAGCATTGTGGCGGAATTGGGCCGGAACGTCCGGGGAGTCACCTCTCGATCACGTAACACCGCCGCAAAGTGAAGGCTAAGTCATCGCGTTTCGTGCAGTTTACGAGTATCCCGTGGCACAATGATGGCCGGGAGGAAAGAAGGGAAGGGAATGAAAACAATGACGTAGATGTTCATGAGCTACGGTGGTCTTTAAAAGGCATCAATTGTTCGTTTGCCCATTCCATACTATAAAACAATATTTTGCCAGTACAGTTAGTCTCCATGAGTATAGTTAGTCTCCATGAGTATAGTTAGTCTCCGTGAGTATAGTTAGTCTCCGTGAGTGTAGTCAGTCTCCGTGAGTATACTTAGTCTCCGTGAGTATAGTTAGTCTCCGTGGGTATAGTTAGTCTCCGTGAGTATAGTTGGCCTCCGTGAGTATAGTTAGTCTCCGTGAGTATAGTTAGTCTCCGTGAGTATAGTTAGTCTCCGTGAGTATAGTTAGTCTCCTGAGTATAGTTAGTCTCCGTGAGTATAGTTAGTCTCCGTGAGTATAGTTAGTCTCCGTGAGTATAGTTAGTCTCCGTGAGTATAGTTAGTCTCCGTGGGTATAGTTAGTCTCCGTGAGTATAGTTGGCCTCCGTGAGTATAGTTAGTCTCCGTGAGAATAGTTAGTCTCCGTGAGTATAGTTAGTCTCTGTGAGTATAGTTAGCGTGAGTTTGGGTCGCCACAGCTATAGCATGTTAGAAAAAACACCAGAAAATAATAAATAAGTTTTGTCTTAAATAATTCTAAATCCGAATATTACGAAAGCATTCGTGTCTTGGCACACTCCCCTTCGTGCGCCCTGCTAACTAGCCGCAGAGACGAAATAAGAGGATTGAATCTGTACCTTTGCCAGAATTACTTAGGAGACCAAACAAACCGCACTCACCACAAACAATAGTAAACTGTGTTCTGTAAACAACGTTTCATGATCATCATCAGACGTATCATAATGACTTTAAATTTACGCTGCATGCGTAGTTAACGAATTCACAAGGCAGACAACTATAGTATCCGATATCACGCGACGTATAAATTCACGCGGATACGGTCTCCCGTCAGGTGGTCGCGCGTGCAGCGGGGCCAGGTCACGTAGATGTGCAAGCGGTCCTTTGTCTGCTCTATTAAACATAGCGCTCGACAATCGAACCACAAACTCATCCAGCGACTCTGTCCGCAAGTCACGCGCGATCACATCATTGCGGACGTAGCGACCGGCACCCGCGATGACCCGTAGGGATATATTTTGCTGGGCTTGCAGGCGTTTCCGCTGGGCCTGGGAGGTTAGCGCGTACCATGCGGGGGCGGCGTAAGTGAGGCGTGACCGGATATATGTCTTGTAAATCCCCAGTTTCGTCCGTGTAGGAAGTTCAGACGCTAGTACCGGCCACAGCAAAGCGCGGGCTGTTCTCGCTTGGTTGACCGCTAGGTCCACCTGCGAGCCCATCCCCAGCGCGTGGTCGATACTGCATCCGAGATACACGACTGGGGATTCCCAAGACACATCCTGGCCTCTGAACTTTAACCGCCCCGGCATGGAGCGCCTCTTGCTGACATATAGCGCCGTCGTCTTATCCACGTTGACGGACATGCGCCACCTGTAGAGCCACTCCCGCAACCGGTCCATCATGCGCTGCATGCGCCCAGTTACGAGCTCCGGCTTTCGGGTCGAGGTTACGTATGCGCTGTCGTCGGCGAACAGCGCGAGCATGACGTCCACCTCACCCTCTCCCGAAGGATCGTTGAGTGTGGAGATGTCGTTGGTGTAGGCTGCGTACAGGCAACTGCCCTGTGGCACTCCGGCACGTATGGCCTTCACCGAGGAGTGCCTCCGCTCCACCGCTACCCGGAAGGTCCTACCTTCCAAGAATGACCCCTCTAGTCTCACAAACGCCAGCGGGACGCCGGCGTCCACCAACTTGTACAAGAGTCCCGGGTGCCACACCCTGTCGAAGGCCTTCTCCATATCGAGAAAGACTGCGACAGAGTGTCGCCTCTTCTTCATCTCTACAGACAAGTGGTGGATCACCCGCGTCAGTTGCAACGTGGTCGAGTGGCCGCTCCGGAAGCCGAATTGTTCATCCCTTATGGGAATGTACAGCTTCAGCCTCCGAAGCAGAAGCCTCTCGAACAACTTGGCGATGTGGGACAGCAGCGTTATCGGCCGGTAGCTTCCAGGCAGGCTTCGGGGTTTGCCCGACTTCGGCAGAACGATGACCCTCCCCTCTTTCCAGGTCTCCGGAAAGTGGGCCGTCCGGAGAATGCCATTTGCGATCTGAGTGAGAGCCACGGGTGCTCGCCTAGACATCATCACCAGCGCTGTGGGGGGCCACCAGCATGTCATCGGGGCCTGGAGCTTTGCGCCTCGAGAGGCGAAGTGCGACTTTCCGCAGCTCAGAGGGGGAAATGAAATCCTTTCCGCTGAGTGGCGGAGTCGGGCTCTGAAGGAGCTCTCGTATGCGGCACTCCACCTGCTCGTGATGCTCTGCGAACGACGGCGCCGCTGGGTGTGGTGAAAACTGCGTGGGTAGATGTGATGCGAGCACCTCGGCACGAGTCTGCGCTCTGTGATGTCTAGAAATGGAGTGATGGTGGTCTTCGGCCTCGTGAGACGTTTGTTTAAGGCGTGCAGGCTGGTGTCGTTTTCACTGGCATGGAAGACTGTACTCTCCCAGCCTACTCCACGACACCCCTCACTTTCTCAGACAGTTCCTCCAGCTTGTTAAGTTGTGCCTTGGTCCTCGGACAGCGGGTACGGGCCCAGAGTTTCCTCATCTGGCGTTTCCTCTGCAGGTCCGCCAGTAGGCTGTGGGGAGCTCACCCCGCCGGCGTGCTGTGACCGGTACAACGGTGGTCGCCGTCGCCCGCGCCTCCCGGATTTTCTCCGTGAAGAGTCGAGCGGCAGCCTCCACCTCGTCCGGAGTAGACAGTTGCCCGGCTATGGTGAAGTCGAATAGGCTATCCTGATAGACGACGGCCCAGTCGATCCTCTCTCTGGGTCGCACTCCTTCTATAAGGATTGCTCCGGAATCAAGTGTGACGAGGATGGGACGGTGTTGAGTGTCGAGGTCGTACAGGACCTCGATGTTGACCGTGGCCTTGAGGTTCTGGTGTAGGGCGATGCCCAGAACGTCCGGGGTCCGCAGGGGATCCGTAGGCACGTGTGTAGGACACGGTGGTCCTTGAACCGTGTATACGCGCTCTTCCGTATCCTCCTGCAGCCTGAAGCCAGCGCTGTTAGTGACGGCCGATCCTCAAGCTGGATGCTTGGCGTTCAGGTCGCCGACCAACAACATCTGGCCGCCATTCCCCAGCACGTTGTGGACATCACCTAGGCCAAAACTGTTCCCGGGATGTCTGTACGCCGCGTAGATCCTGAGCTCCTCCCTCGCCATGTGAACGACTATACCAGTCGAGCCCATGTCGGCGAAGGGGCCCTGTCTCAATTCGTCGTGGACGACGTCCCGCCGAACGAGCACATCCGTACCTCTGTACGGCCTCCCGCTCGGCGACACCTCGTCCCTCCGATACACGATGTAATTCGGTAGCCGGAGGCTCCGCGTCGGACCCAGCCAAGTCTCGCCCAGCAGGATGACATGTAAGTCATACTGCTGAGAGAGCAGCCGGAGACTGTCGCTCTTGCCTCCAATACCTCCGGCGTTCCAGTAAGCGACCCTGAGTTCGTAACGATCCATCACTGCCTCCCCGTTGGTTGGCTCCGTGCGTGTGTGATTTGCGCCAAGATGCGCGGGTCTCTGAGCACCCTGGACAGCTCGTCATTTGCGACCGCCCTCAGACCTGACGATCTCCCGGATTAGCTCCCTGAGGTTCGTCAACGTGGACCCTGGGCTCGTCGCGCCGACGCTGCTCCCCTTCCGAGCGCCTCCGTGTCTGTACCTGTAATGTGAGGTGAGTTGGTGCGCGTGTTGGTGAGCGTGAGTGTTCCGGGTCCCTAGCCTGTGAGGGTACTCGGCGCACTGCGGTCACGGTGGTCTCCTGTTGCGGAGGGTGACAGCTTGGGACGGCCACAGCGTGGGACTTTCTCTTACGAGTGCGCCTCCTCTTGAGCTTGACCGTCTTCACCTGCCTGGGTTTGGGTTCGTTGACCGGGGCGGCAAGGGATGAGCCTGGGCCGTACTCGACCTGTCCCTCCCTCCGCAACGGAGATGCGGGCGCAGGTGCGGCGCGGTGTCGGCCGTGAGGGACCAGTGTAAACTGGTCTCCCTGCACAGCGGGCTTGGGTGGGATGGGTGGACGGATGACCATGCCTCGGGCTCTGGCCTCCCTAAGGAAGGCCTTACACCTCCGGTCATTGGCCGGCCCTTGCAGTTGGCGCAGGTCGGGGTGGCTCCTTTCGGCAGCGGGCAGTCCCCGACTGCATGGACCCCACCGCAGCGGACGCACCTAATTTCCCGGTGGCAGTACGTTGAGGAGTGTCCGAAGAGCTGACAACGGTGACACTGCGACGGTCCCTGTCTGGCCTTTTACCCCTCCGTGACCACTACGGGCATGCGGAGGAGCTCCCTCACCTTGTAGAGGCGTGTGAGCTCATCGCCGTTCAGGCGTTCCAGCTGCGTGTGGTAACGGCAGCCGGGTATATGTCGCACGAAGCGCACCGGGAAGCCCAGGCCCCTGAGCTCCTCGGCGATGCATTCGGTGTCTGTCCCCACTGGCAGACCTCTAATACCCGCCTTGGTGGGGGAGGTCTGAGGGTGGGGAGTAACAATGCTACTGCAACGCCGGGTTCTCCTTTGTCAAGGACGTCAGTAGGGCCTGGACTGCCCGGAACTCCTGAGTCGACTGTGCCAGGAATCTTATGCCCCTCTCAAAGGGCCGGGCGTTGGGTGCGTGTCCCAGCACGTCACGCAGGGTTGCGGAAGTGCCTCTGCCAGTCTGGCAGAAACTCCACAACTATCGGAGGTTACTCCAATAGTCTGCGCGGCGGTTGGGACTCGCTGGGGTTGCGGACAGTGGTAGGAAGGGATGGGGGTGGGGAATAGGGGCACGCCTAGAAGGGGGTACCTTTCGGGGGCTCTCCAGAGCGGCAGTGAAGCTGCGATATCTGGTCGCGTCGACCGATCCGCTGGAGAAGGCTGGCTCGACGTCCCCTGCAGACACAGTAGTCGAAACGGAGGTGACTCCCGGCGTCGTCGACGAGTCTTCCTCGGGCGTCGCTGGGCCAGCCATTTCCGACTCGCGAGCCGCAGGTGACGTATGCGGTGATGCAGACGGAGAATGGTGAGCAGACCGCGGTGATGAACGCGGTGTTTCTGGTGTCGATGATGAGGTGGCGGTCGATTGCGATTCCTCCACTGCGACCACCTTGGAAGGCCCCTCAGCGGGCGAGGACGCCGTGCGCTTCTGCGAGCGTAGCTCCTCCAGCTCCGCTAGGAATTCCTTCCTTTCCTCTTCAGAAGGGAACAGGGGTCTCCTGACTATCGTCCGTTCGACCTTCTTCCGTGGCATTTCTTAGTGGTGATTGGTCCTCCGTAGGACTCGCTGTCCACTGCCTCGACCTTTCTTCAAAAAAGGTCGGGGAGTATGTCGCTCGGTGTGGTTTCGGACCTGTTGGGTCTAGGTCTCCTTTCTATATACTAGACTATACACGTATACAAAAAAGCACGTTGGCTTCGTCTGAGTTCTAAACACGGCACGGAATAATAATTATTCCGGACCGCGTTCCGAACATGGACGAGAGGGCTGGGGCGCAAGCGGGACGGCACTATCGCTCCCTCACCTTCCGGCAAGAGAGAGAGACAGCAAGCGTTCCGAGTGCGTTGGTGTAGATGGACTAAAGTAGAGATTGTATAAAAGGGACAACGTAAGAGGTAGTGCCATGCTGTATTGCAGCGGAATTCGGCCGGCACTACTGGGGTGGTACCTCTTGCTTACATGATACCGCTGTAAAGTGACACCTTAGATGTCGCGTTTCGTACGGTTTATGATTAGCCGGTGGCCCATTAGTGGGTAGGACGAAAGGCAACGCAAATACTAAGTATGTGAATGTTCATGGGCGTCGGTAGTCGTAAAAATGGTCTTCTGGTATTCCCCCCTATATTATAAATGCATCTATAAAATTATCTACTTTTATACTTATGTAACAGAAATATTTGAAACCGGCATCTAAAAATAAACATTCAAATAAATAAGAACACTTCAAAAATGAAAATTTAATTTAGCTGTGTAAATACGAAGTGGGTTTGCGCCAGATAAGCCAAAAGAGCGGTCTGGCGGTCAACTTTGTCAATACCTAGATTTGTTGGCAAAGCCTTTGTTCCCAACTTTTTGTCGGCTTTTGTTTCAGCTCCAGCTTTTTGTGTGACCACAAGAACGCAACACAAACTACATTGTCTGAGTGTTTTCGATTGATTTCAGTATATTTTCAATGTAATAAAAACTTGCAAACTCAATTCAGTGTAGTTTAGTTTTGTTAATAAAATATTAGCTGTGCGTCCCGAATTCGCACGGATATTTCAAAAAATGCGGCAAAAAATAAAAGACTTACAAAAATAATAGATTTTAATTTCGGCCTCGTAAACATTACCATATGACAAAAAATCAATTAATGACAGGACAACGTCATTAGGGACAGCTAGTGGTCGATAATCTATGCAGGTGCGATATAAGGATTTACTTTCATATTTTTTTCACATGAAATACTGGACCGATTAAGTATATTACTTAATCGGTCCAGTACTTTTGGAGCCTATCCAATAGAAGGAAGCTGACACACAATCAAATGTTTCCTCTTTATAATGTAAGAATTGATGTAGAAGTATAGACTAGGGAGCCGGGGGTTTCATTTGACTAAAATCTATGTCAATGATTTTTCCTTTTTTTTTTCCTTGCCAAATTTCAATCCGCTGTTTTTTCGTGCAAGAATAGTTTACAAATTTTTGAATTTATAACATTTAATAGCAAATGAAAATTCCTTATTTATTTGTACAGATGTCGTGTTGCATTTCATGAAATCAGAAAATCAACGATATATCTACGATATACGAAATCTGTACAAATAAATAAGGAACTTTTCTACTACTTTTACCATTACGATCAGCATTGGTATTAAACTCAACCTTCTTCAAAGCTTATTTAACCAAACAATTATTCTGCTTCGTAGTTTATTACCTCGCTCAGATTGTAACAAGCGCGTGAATGAGAATGAGCTCGCGTTACTTACACTTGAATAATAATAATGGCAATATATGGAATCATCACACTACGTTAGGGCAGCCCTTTAAGTACCGAAAGCATTAGTGGTATATACTAGACAACGGAAATATATATAGCAATTTTTGGAACGAAGTTCCTTATCATGTGTTGCGAAGGAGGCTACACGAAAAAAATTCAGACGAAAAGTTGCCCCGACACTTTCTGCTATAGTGTAGTACGCCTAGCGGTGTTCGAATGTTTCTCCGTATATATATATCTCTCTCTCTCTCTCATCATAGAATGCCAATTATTTTTGTTCCGTCTTTCTATTTTTCTTTGAACAGTGTAATGTTGCAAGGATTATTTTTGGTTCGTTAGTTCATACAGTTTTTTTGTACATAATCAATAATAATAAAAAAAAATACAATTTCTTCCCTTAATCGAAAAGAACGTCGTTCCATCCGGGTGTCCCTTAAAACCTCACTTTAGTATTTAATGTAGACCGTGCCGTAGGTAGAAAAAGTATGCGAAATTGGCTCATACGTAATCTTAGCTATATAATTAACGCCATAAACAACCGAAATGTCACCGGATCCCAGTCACAGAAGACAAATAAAAAAGTCAGCTTAACACGGACAAATGAAGGAGCATTTGTGCAAAAAACGAGGGCTGACCCTTAATTGATTTAATTTGTTCGCAGTCAAAATACCGGGAGGTGACAAGTTACGTCGAACGCCAGAACGCCTAAAGCCGTGTTACAATGGAGCATTTAGAGTATTATTGTTGTTGGATGAGTACGTACCCCATGTAAAGGTGCAACTCATATGCATATTCAAAAACAGTTCCCCAGAAAGCAAAAACTCATATGTATTTCCGTAAGTATGGCTATGATTTCGGCCATCATTTTTGCCGGCTTGATTTGCAGTGTACGGTTTAAAAGTGATACAAAGCAAACAATATGGTACTTGGCATTACAATCAATGATGTCTGGCTGTCAACACTGCCTTTAAAGGTAAGAGGAGGTTAGAGGAGAGGAAGAACAAACATATGGAAGCCTTTTTTATTAAATAAAAATTAAATTTTATTTTAGTCCAGAAATAATTTACGCCTGTGCCAAATGTTCATCTAGACTATTATTTACGTGAAATATTATGAAAAACACATACAACTTGTATTTCTAACAAATTTTGTATTTATAACATTAGTTTAGGTAATAATAAAGTTATTTTTATATCTCGTTTGTGATATAACGCACCCTAACAGACTCTTGGTGTTTGTTTTTAGGCTTCGTCCAATTTGTTTTCATTAAAGCATTCATTGTGCTCCGTGTGACGTTTTCGGGCAAGAGATTAAAACTATAGACGTAAGATGGATGTCTGACCAATTGGCGATGCTGTGTTTGAACACATTTTATTAAAGATCTGGTCGCGTCGACTTCTTCCAGCATTAGGAAAACCAAGCAGGACATAATCCAATGCTATGGTCCGACGGCGTATAAGAAGCAGCTGAAGCGACGTTGCAGGCCAGCATACACCTTGCTCAATACCGAACGATCTGGAAATATGTGGTGAAACGTTTATCACACGATAGTCACGTCCCACAGCCATGAGGCTACGACTCAGAAGAAGAAGATTGACAGGCGAGCAATCGAATCATTAGGTAACTACCGACGCCCATTAAAATTCCCACGGTTAATGGCCATGCAAATGCATTGAGGTTCTTCATCCATCCTCCTCAACGGTCCACCGGCTACTCACAAATTGCGTGAAACGCGATAACCATCTCTTCAACAAAGGTATAACTTGGTCGAGAGGTACCTCCGTGGTCGAAAGAGACAAATTCTATTTCGTTATGTATGTTACTTATTTACGTTATGCATACATACCGATTTTATGATCTCAGTGCAGTAGCCGGTCCGGGATTGATATGAGTAGCAGGAGATCGGTCGTCTTGGGGTTCATTGAGGGAGGCCTATGTCCAGCAGTGGACCGACAAGGGCTGATAATGATGATGATGATACATACCGATTATGGGACATTTCAACAAAGTCCAACTACGGCACATTGGGCCTATAACCTTAGCCATATTTGGCATTCGGCCTTTGGTATCCTCAGTGGTTTTGGAGTCCGTCACACCTGGACCTAAGCTGGGGAGTTTCTTATAATATTCCCGCTTAAGCAAAGAAAACGGCATGCAGACAATATTTCTATTGCAGATTCACATTATAAATAAGGTGATGTAAAATTCATGTGTATTTGAATATTGCCTGTGTAAGGACGTATTGAGTCGGCGCTACGAATGCGCTTATGCCAGTATATTGTGCGCCCCGGGGGGATTGCGACAAAGATTGGCGCATCCTGTATTCGAGATCTGCAGTTTTGATTAAAGACTTGTTTATCGTATCTGCAAAATGCAAATATGCGATGTAACATAGTGTTAAATGGACCGATTTCCGCTCCGTACAAAATCCAACACACATAATTATTAATTCATAACTTATACCTCTAAAATATTTTATTTAATTACAATTATATTTTTATGTTCAACATGTTATTCTAAGTATTAAAGTAATGTCACAAGGAGATACCCCCGTTATGTACAAAACACAAAGAACACGTAATAATAATTTCATAACTTATACTTATATCAGTTGTCTAACGGGTTGGCGTAACGCTATCATTAAGAATATAGAAATATTTGTTTGGCACTCGCTTTTAAATAAGCTCGATTCGAATAAACATCGCATCATTGTTTATTCCGCAAGTTTCATTTCTTCAACATTTTCCTGTCGTCTTGCTGATCAATAGCTCGTCGTATTTCAATAGCGTTCTTTAATTGGATCTTGTATCTGTAGGCCGACGCTGCATTACACTCGACTGTGAAAGTAGCCCTCACATGGCACTGTCTTAAAGTGACCCGTTTCTTGGAGTTTGTGATCTTCCGCTGGACTATACGAAGAGAGAGAGAGAGACAGAGAGAAAGACATCGGCATTATGCGAATGTTGCAGAGCGTGAATAGTCATGAATGAGCTGCGACTCCTTGTTTGCCCTCTATTAATAAATAAAATATTGTGAAATTTTACTGTCGTTAATTTAGCTGCTAAGTAATGTCGGAAATTTCCTCATTGTCATCCAAATATCTCCAAATATTTCTCGATATCTGTTTAAGTAGTTTCACGAATAATAAATCTCGCTAGAGTAGGTACCTCAAATGCGGACGTCGCATGTAAGACATTCAATGAACGTCTTGATGGCCTAATTGAATCGGAATTCATCTGTCGCTAAGTATGCTAACCGGTAAATAGACATTTAGTAAAGGAAAATACATTAAATAAAACGTATTTTATTGAATGAGAGTACATGATATTCAATAAAATCTATTTTATTGAATTGAATAAGAATTTTCAAAATGGAATGCTTTTACTCATATGAAATCGAGAAAAAAATGCGATGGAAAATCACACAAAGCAGTGAATTTATTGTCCGGCCCGCATGTCCGACGCAAACAACAGACACATATTTCACACTGGATATGACGGTTTTCACACCTGGCCACGAATTATGTCGTCTTACAGGTTTACTGAGGTATGGACAGAATTAGAATTAACGGAAATATCGGCGAGATTTTTTTTATATATAGTACAGGGGGACAAACGAGAAATTGGAGCCTTTCAACGACTACCGACGGCCGTGAAAGTCAGCATAATTATGTCGATGCGTTGACCACCTCTTCACGGCCCAAATCCGTTGCATAGGAGGATGTAGTGTCACACACCATGCTTGCACTACCACCTTCTATGTGGCCTTGCACTACCTCTTACAAAAAACGTCGGAAGATTTTATTTACAGCATACAGGAAGTCATGTATCCTTTAATAGCTAGACTTTATTAGGGCCAAGTCATCATCATCACCTCCAGCCGGAGGAAAACACTGTTGGAGAAATGCCTCCCCCCAGGAAACAGCTACAGCTAGCACTCCTTGATCATGGACATTAATAATTTGAATTAAATGACATGTGTAATTAAGTGCTATTAAAATGACAGAAACTGAACGCCGTTAAGTTATGTACTTATTGTTATTGTATGTAAATATTTAATTTAATTGAAAAACTAAGAACTGTTGTAGCACTTAGAAATAAACAATAAAATAGATATAAATATTTTAAAATGTTAATATGAAAGGCTAAATTAGCTATGTATTAATAAAATAGTAGTAAAACATCACATTCTATAAGATGTTAGCATTAAATATTAGGAATTAATGTTAGTTTGTAATCCATTTAAATTTTATCGTGCATTATGTCGACTTACGTTGGACACATTTTATAGTTTTATAAATAATTAACCCAGACTAGCGTCCAGTGTAATGAAACGCTTCCAGTAATTTTCGTGGCGGAAGGTGGTCTTTCAGGTAAACAATGCGCTCAACTCCGACAAACTTTCCCTTTGTGGTGGGCCCATATATCGCCATGTACTATCGGCCTGGTGGTGGAGATAGCTTGGGACATGTTTTCATTATTTCAACCAAACTCCATTTGAATGTTGTAGTTGTGTTAAATACATAAAAGGTTACAGAATGCTTGCGTTAATAAGTGTATATAAAGTGTTTGTGTAAATTATATTGTCATTAAAAACACATTTAGAACTAATAAGAATGATCATTTTAAGTTTTTTAGTCATTTTGAAATCAGTTTTTTTTAAGTTAACATATAATGTAATTTTTTTTGTAAAATTCAGTCAGTTTCGTGTACTGAGAGATCCATGCCTTTCGGTAAGAGTGCGACAACTTTGGGCAAATTTCAGTCGATTTAAATAAAGTTCAAAAATAATTTTATTTATCTACAAATAGTTTTTTCAAGATATAGGTCACACATCACATCACAGAGAAAAACTATACATTTCCTATTTTCGGTATTCCCCTTTACTTGAACTGTGATAAATATAAAAAATCCGTCAAATTTTATGATTGAACGAGTAACGCTTCAAGGGGAAATATTGTTTCTCAACGTTTTTAGTTACATTGTCGTATCTTTTGATTGCATCGAGTTCATAGTGATTTTTTCTTTGCCTTTCTTAATAATTTCACGCAATCCTGAGAGAAAAAGTTTTGACAGATGGAGGGATAGGCAGACAGACCGACAGACGAACAGATGACAACAAAGCGATCCTATAAATGTTCCATTTTGTTATTTTGAATTACAGAACCTTAAAAGTGAAAATATTCTAATGTGTTCCTGTGAGTGTAGCAGACTACCAGACGTTCAGAGACTCATTTTTTTATAATACAGGAGAGCAAACGAGCAATCGGTGCTTCTGACGACTACCGACATCTGCGTGTGTGCTGGGCGTCTAATAAAAATAAAATCAAGTTTCCTTAAAAATTACGAGACAATTTTGTGCAAAAGCCGTAAACTTTACGTATGGTACTAGGCTCTCACAAACGACGAGGAATAAATCCGCAGCCGGTGTATCAGAAGTGTCGTCTTTTTAATTGTTTGCTATAAAATGTATACAGGCCGTTTGTATAATTAACTGAACAACTGCTAATTTTACACTTCCGTAACTTCTGTTTTCCGCAACAGGCTGGCTCCGTTCGTAACGTGGCGATTAGTTCGCGTGTTACGCCAAAGGTTCGAATCCCGCCTAGTTCATGGACGTTAATATACGTATTATATGTGTTTCAATAATAAAAATCTTAAATATATAAATTTTCTTAATTTTAATAACGGAAATAATTATTAAATATATTTCCGTTGTCTAGTACCTGTAACACAGCTCCTTACGGTACTTATACAACCGCGGCACTTGACTAACGTGGGGTTAAAAGTCCACAGACATTATATTATATAATTATATATCTTATACACATACATTAAATCTTTGTCAATATTAATAAGTATTAATAAGTAATAATAGATGTTTTTTAGAATGTTTGTATGTATGCACTGAGCTCCGGAAGTAATGGAGAAATTTAAATGGAACTTTTTTTGTTGTATAAGGTCACTATCGAAGATCGCGAACGAAGTTGCGGGCTTGTTTTTAACCCATTTTCTTTAATCTATTCTTTGTACTTTATTGAACAATTTCCCATACAATCATAATTATGCCGATAGACTTCACCGGTATACATAACTTCCTTTTTACATTATCCGCTTTATTATAACGAACTATAACTTGTGAGGGTGGTTCAAACAGATAGAAGGGGTTAATTATGGTCAATTTTCATTCTATTTTCTTTAGTGCTTCTATTTTATGAATCTATAATTGGTACGATCAATTTAATTACTTCCTACATATAAATAAGTAATGAGTCCTGTGTACCTCAACATGCATTTCATGAAGATACAGAAAAATAAATTTTGAATGGTACAGACCACATAGTGTATACAGATATATTACAAACAAATGTACGACGAAAACACTTAGATATTATATACTTATATGTGTTGATGCGTTACGTCAGGATGACGTATGGCGGGCTGTGTGACCATCCTAAGAAGTAGGCTCTATGTGAGGAGTATTGCGTGTACGTTGGCAAGCTCTAACACATCGTTGAGGTACACACCCGAGGTGTCCTCATCTCATGGCCTTCGGGGCCGTACTGGATATAGTATGTGTCTAACACGGGCACCAGCTGTCATAGCTGTCATCACAATACAGACTACGTAAATATCTTGACAGTTATGCAACAGTAGATATTCTTAATACCGATATTCTTCACATGAAATGAAGTAATCGGAAAAAGAACACAATTTACAAATACCTTGCATTTAATAGATTATCACTCACTTTGAAGGTTGACAATATCACTTGCATGTTCTAATACCGATATTCTTTGACGTTGTGACAGTAGCAAATTAAGTTATCTCCGCTGTTCGTAATACTTCCACTTTTTGACATTTTAAAATGAAATAACTTTATGTGGTTCTCCCCTCCCATAGGACAAAGAAATTTGTCATATAAATTAAATGAAATTAATAAAAAATCTACTATATAATTTTTGTTAATTACATAAGAATAAATAATATGATTAGACAATTGATTTTAGTAGTTGCCTCTGCGGCATTGACGTATTCCAAGCCTTTCCAAGATATTTCATATAGTCTTGTAATAAATAATGTAATAAAGAAAAAGAAAATTTCTTAATTGCTAAAAAGAATTTTTTGTTAATTTTACAGTGTGTTAGTTTAATAAACAAATATAAAAAAATATTCGAAGTGGTCTCCATTCGCTGCTATAGTCCTTAAAACGTAGCGGCCAGTTCAGTCAGTAGAAGCACGCATTCTTTTCATGGGGAAATTCTTCACTGCCAATCGTTTCGATTGCTTTAGAGTCCCTAAATTACGCTGTATTTTCAAAACTGACCATAGATGATAGTCCAACGGATTAAGGTCGAGACTAGATGAAGGGTAGTTTTCAGCTCTGATCTAGTCCGAAACGTTCGTTTTAACCAAGTTTGAGTGGATCGAGCATTACGATGTGGTCCCGAGTCTTGCTAGAAGTGGTTCATGCAGCGTGACTGAACCTGGACTGGAAGTATAGATGTGAAAGTTTGTATGAGTGTTTGTTATTCTTTCATGAATCAATTTCTTTAAAACTGTATTCTAAAAAAGTCACAACTTTGAGAACCACAGAGTTATGTTATTTTACCGTAAAATTTTAATAGTAGGTAAATGAATGCGTCATTGTATTTATGTTTCAGTATTTTCAGTACATATGTTTGTAGTTAGAACAAAATCGATTGTATATTAAATATTGGAATGCTCGACTCTAGACACATATTATATTAAATATTGGAATGCTCGACTCTAGACACATATTATATTAAATATTGGAATGCTCGACTCTAGACACATATTATATTTTCCTTTTTTGTGATGAAAGTGATGATATAACCGGATCTGGATAAGACACTAAAATATCTTGGTATTCCTGTACTTATCCAGTAAAATGCTAAATAACTTTTAAAGTCATGACGATATAAATATGTCATGAGCATAGACATGTTTGTCTGAACATGATGGCTGTCATTTGTGACTATTGACTAATATGTACTTGGCTTATCACAAAAATATATCAATGATATTTATATTTCGTGAAAGTACACAAAATTTTAGAGGTTCCTATAGATAAATAAGTATAAAATTAAGTACGGTTTTTTGCTAATGTTGTGTCAATTATGGAAGCGAAACCTTATTTACATAAATGCGGTGTCACACTGTGATCAAACACTTGTGAAACTACTCGACCTATAGACGTGCTAATGTCTTGAAAATTGACAATGACGTGCCCATGCACGATAAAGTATGAGTACACAATCACTTTTATGCATTTACGAGAGGAATCTGATCATAATAACAAGGATATTTTTTAATATTCGAGAGATACATTTTCACGAAATCGTAAATTACCTGGCTTAATCCACGGTGCGGTGCGGTGTCCAAAATTTATACAAATATCAATGGCTGCCATTGATATTTGTATAAATTTTGTATAGAAATGAGCAAAATATAGCACTTAGGAAAACTCAGAACAATTTCGTCGCTTTGTCTCTAACTAAACCAGTAGTTGAAGGCTGATGATCATAAACTGGACTTTAAAATTCCTTGGTAAACAGCCCTTAAAGGCAAACAAATAATAGTTTATCACTGCATACAGCTAAGTATTAGTTACTAAATAACAGATCTCGAGCTCCCCTAATAGATATATTGGAGCGAGGCCTCTGACACTAACTACACACTTGATGCTTCCGTCCCAATCCACGTCATTTATGAAATTATAAGTCTAACATTTCCGTTGAAACGGTATGGAAACGTCGTATGTCCATACCAAAGGAAAAAAATGAACTCTATGTATTTGGTGTAAGTCTTAAAATCGATTATAAGATACGTGTGGAACGTACATTTATAGAGAACGTAGAGGAATACGAAGGCCCTTTGTAGAATTGTAAAAAGACAGAAGAAAATGTGGGAGCGAATGCCAATATTTATTTTTAATTACCATTGTGTTCGAATTGCTTTATAGAACATAACAAGGGCGGTAAGTGCGGTTCAAAAATAAACCTTATTTATTATGAATTTACATTTGTAAAGAATATTTCCTTAGTATTTGTCCTATCGATATCAAGTAATATTCGTATAAATGCAATTGTATTTTTATGAATTTACAACCAGCCAATCAACCAACGTCTACTGGGCTCACGTACTTGTGAGTTTAATCAACATTTTTTTAGGAAATATGACCTGTCACAGGTTTTATTTTGTTTTCATTTTACTGTAATCATTCATAGATGCAGAAATGGTGAAAACTTTTTTATGATTTTCTTAAACTTAAATATTTATTGAGGTTGGTACCCAATTGGTGGATAACGCCCCCCCATAACTATTATTCTTATACAGGTTCAGCTACTTCGTTGCATTCTGTCACCAAATCTAATCCAATGGACCATTGGGATTTTTATTACGAGCATTACAGAAGTTTCACTAGTGGTGCCTGCCCAAGTCGGCCGTACCCCAGCGTAGCACTCCCTCTTCTATACTAATATTATAAAGAGACATTTGATTACTTGTACCTTTGTTTGTTCATTTGCATTGCTTAGGCTCCAAACACCAGTACTTAATTTAAAAAAAATACCAATAGAATTTACATTGTCCGTGATGAACATAGAACATATAGATAATTACGAAAACTTCGATGACGTAATAAAGGCGTGAAAGAAACATCAAAGCTAATCCTCTTTTTACTGCTGAAATTACTGACTACTAGCTGTCGCGGCGTTGTTCTGTCATAAATTAATTTTGTTGTCTTTGTAATGTTTACGAGGTCGAGATTTTAAATCAATAAGTTTTTGCCGTATTTTTCATGCACAGCCAGGCTGGGCTGCTAGTATAGTAATGATACTGTTAGAGGTTGTGCCAGACATAACAATCGCTAACAACTGATATCGGAAAAGTATGTGTCAAGGGTAAAAAAACAGTAAACAGATTGGAGAATATGTCATAATTCGAAGACGCGTTTCAAATTATTACTATTGACAAAGTAGAGTAGAATATAGTGATATAAGTATCACGTGACACATCATAAGTATTCCCCGAACTGTCCCCTGTCCCGTGGATCGCTCACACCTTGGATTGGGCGGTAATATATCATTACGGTAAACAGGCGAACAAAAGGCCCCTGGTGGTGAAGTGTGAGTAATAGGTCACATCGGGGAATATATTACTGTTCCGACGTGGAAAATTTGCGGAAAATTGATAGTCCCGCCCCGATTTTCACCTACATTGTTTTTCGGTGTTACAAAGGCGGGATATAAATTGGTTTATAATATCGATGGGACGTGTGAAATGCGAATGTTCAACATAAACGCTGTTAAGTCAGTCAGTTAATTTACCATGTATTGTATGTGTATTTTAGTTTGTTTAGTGTGTGAAAACTCGAGCAGTTAAATGAGATTTTTTTCGTGTCAAATAATGGTGGTGTATTCGTGTACAATATTAATAATAATAATAACAATGTCGTCCCAGACGAGTTTCGGCTACAGCGGCCATCACTATTGAGAAGAGCCATCGGCGCAAGACATATAATTGTGCACAAGTATCTGCGCAGGCACAAGTGTCCCTATTCCCTCATTTACCTATCCCGATGGCTCGGTAGTCCGACACGACCGGGGAGTAAACAGGTGCAGGACAGACGGCATAACGTCCTCTCCAAGGCACGGGAGCTTAACACCGCCATAGGAAGATGGCGGATTGTTATTAGAAATAAAAAAAATCGTAATAACACTTTTTGTATGGTCCGACCTGGGAGTCGAACCTGGGACCTCATGTCTGTGGTTGAACTTGCTTACCACTAGACCACGAGGCAGTTGTGTTACATACATATGCAATATTACAATACACTTATACATATTTGTGCGGGGTAACGGTGACAGTGTCACGAAATTGATGGTTTATTCCGATTTCAAAAAGAAAAAATTCGGTTGAAATTATTTTTTTTTAGGACTCTGAGGCCAAAAATAACACCACACTTTTGAGTTTTACAGCTCAAGTTTAGAATAGCATCTTGGTAATGTAAAATCGCGCAGACGTCGCTGAGCGGAATTGGCATGCATTTGGCACGATACCTCCATCTAGGTGATATGTACCAATAAAAGATTCCCGTATCTTTATAGTATGTGGGGACAATGGACAAACGGTGCCTTTTGGTTACTATCGACACCAATTACCATCTGAATTTTAACCCCATCCGTCCGGATTATTTATTTAGGTAAATTTTCGTACCGTACGTATTTGTCTGTCTTATGTTATGATATCACGATGTTCATATTTTGGATGCGAGAATGCGAGATTCTTACCTGGATATTTTATTAATCAAATACCCAAAGCTCTCTGCGTGTATTTGATCCGTTGTCTCAAGATTTTAATGAGGATTTTACCAACGGATAGAAGGATACCCGAGGCTTTATCCTTTAATTTGTTAAGGTGGTCACCCGCCCCGTCGTTCACAGCTGGCCATTGACGAAGATATAATTAATACGAAACTTTGATTAGTAAATTTGTGGATGTTTGTTACTTAAACACAACAAAACTAGTGAATGGATTTTGTCGAACTTTGCAATGATGTAGCTCATTTCCCCTTTTTTCTTGTTGACACGAGGAAACGCTTCTATGCGCCTTCACAGACCCTGGGTGTGGTCCAGCGGTGTGTGAGGCTCGCGGCACATTGTAGTGCCGAATACCCACAGAAACCACCGCCAGTTCCAATAGTGCTGGTTTTGGTGAGGTGCCCCGGAAATACAAATCATCAGAGATCACCTCGATGTATGTACGATGTATATCACCTCGATGTATATACGTCTCCCAAGAAACCGGCGCCCTCCACGGAAGGGTTGCCCCGCATCACAGGACAACCCCACAAAAATTGAGACAACGCAATGTGATGGTGAAGTTCCTATCCTCACTCCTTTCCCTGTACGCAAAAGCGCCTCCTCCTCCCTGATATATAATCCCCTCTTCTTATAAGAGGCGTACAAAGAACATCCCCTCCTCCTGCTCTTTAGTCCCCCTTTATTATAGGAGGGTTACAAAGAGGAGACCCCTCGGTACAATTGCCTTCGCCTACGGTGTCGCCTCAGTCAGCAGCCTGAGATGAACCTTGACAGGTCCCAGTAGAGCCAGTCTCTACTGAGGCTCTGTCCACCCGCCACGACTGGGCTTGAACCATGGTGAGAGTGGCAGACAGGCAGGATTTTGTCTGTAGTCGATGCGAACAGAGAGCTTAGTATATATTACTTGGTCTCTGGTTTTTATATTTCAGTTATTGTTAGTCTATCACGAAATACATTTAACTACAAAGAAGATCAATGAGATAAATATATAAGACACAGTAGCAATATAATAATGAAATATTACAAAGTAAGTCATAAACAAGGAGGCGAGGATGTGCCGTGATCGGCGGAGCGTGAACGACGTGAAATATGACGTGCACACCACATTTAACGTGACAAGCGGTGCGAGAACGCCGTGACGTCACGAGATAGTTTCACGCAGCGATTTATAGGATATACTATCTCCTTCCAGTGAGAACGTGAGTCATCTACGTGGAGATGTAGTATTTAATCCATAATAATAGTATAAAGCTGAAGCGTTTGTTTGTTTGAATGTACTAATCTCAGGACGTACTGGCCCGAATTGGTCGCTAGGATCAATAGGACCGAAATTACGCGGTGAAACCGCAAGGTGATACTAGTGTAACATAAAGTCATCATCGAAAGGGTTTAGTTGGGAGATGATATAACGGCCAAGGTTAGTTCCTGGCTCTATACAGGTATTAAAATATATTTAAAGTTTAACTTACGAAATGATATAGTAGGTTGAATGTAT
>JAFELO010001028.1:30361-120169 GCA_017140195.1 Eumaeus atala | reverse complement strand
TGGTGACTGGTTCGGGACAGGGAGATATGGAAAAGTTTGGGAGACGCCGACGCCGCCGAGGCGAATACTGAACACAATTGGTTATATCATCATTGTGTAACCTTAGATAATTTAATACTGGGTAGGCTTTGCTAGCGCATTCCCCTCTGCAGAGGTATAAGAGCAAATTATCCAATGCGTCTATAAAAACTATTTAAAAATCGATTACTACATCACGTACACATTATACATTTGTAATATCGAACGTACGTAAGGTTATTTCCCGTTGACAAGTATCAAGATCATGTACCCATACGAATAGGTTTTAGTGACCTTGCGAGAGTGAAAGTATCAACGCAAATGGCCGTCACTTTTGATTCCGTTGTCTTGAAAGCTTTATTTTCTGCTGCATGGGGCCGCAGATTAGTGCATGTGTTTGATATGAATTTTAGCTTGATCCTATAAGAATACTTCGGACAAAGGATCTTGGCAGATGGATAGATGCAACCCATCGGAGAGGGAAAAAAAAGGGAAAAAATTCTAAGGTAATTTATTTTGTTCTACGTTTGCCACAGATTTTGACCAAGATGAAGACCAGGAGAGCTTAACTTATACATTATGTAAGTTAGCTTTCTGTAAACCTACAATCATGAAAGAAATCTTTGTTCTTGTTTACTTGCGGCACACTACAATGCCGAATAACCACGAAAACTACCGCGATTGCCATCAGTGCCGTGGTGCCATCATTGGTGCCCCGGAACAATACCTCGACGGTTAGCCAGCCCCCTGAGGAACCGACGCCACCTCCACGGATGGGGTTGTCCCGCACCACAAGACAACCCCACTGATTTAGGGACAGTGGAACCGCTCTTTGTACCCCACAAAGAGCGACTCCTCCTCCTGCTCTTTAGTCCCCTTCTCTTATAGGAGGGGTACAAAGAGCAGCCCCCTCCTCGGTTGAATTGGCTTCGCCCAAGGTGTCTCGATTCACTCTAGGCCACTGAGCCCCGACTAGGCTCGAAGCACGGTGGGGATGACAAGAAAACTGAACCCACCTAACCTAACGAAGTAGCCCTAAAATACGTAATCTACACTTATATCACAGAAAAATACCATGTCAAATTAATACTGGAAAATTATTTCACATAAAATGAGTGAATACGCTTTTGTTTATTTTTTTATATAGCAAACGAGCGATCGGAGTCCTTTGATACTACCGACACCCATTAACTCCCCTCCAAGAGGCCACCAGCTACTCACAAACCGCACAAAACGCGATAACGTATATATCACTTTAAGGTGGTGTCATGTGAGTGAGAGGTACCTCCCCGGTCGTACCGCCAGAATTCCGCTGCAATGAAGCATGGGACTACCTCTTTCTAATTAATTTAATGAACTTCACTAGCATGGAGGACATCAACTAATCTTATCATCTACTACTGTCGGGCCTTGTTACTCCCATGAACGAATGATACACGCAGTGATTGGCTTGGAACCCTCCGTGGCTTGGTATGTTATATGGCTTGAGGTTAGTAATTTTACTAGGAGGCTTTCAGCGCAAACAACAGGGTATGTGCATAGCAGATCTTTTTTATGTTCTCCAATGGGCGATCCGAAATTTCATAAACCCCGTCACTTTATCCGCATGACTTTATCATAATTATCGTTATTTACCGGTTTTCTTATAGTACCGGTTTTCTTATATATGGTGCAAAGCAACCATGACACTAAGTAAGTGACAGACTTCCAATTGTGTTTATTCAAATTATAGTGTAAAAATTATCACAAATAATAAAATCTAGTATAGACTTCATTCAATAATGAGACTTTAAATATGAACACGTGAGTTTCTCTTTCGGTTTCGGCCGAAACTGAGACCAGGGCTGAATGTTCGGTTTCGGCTTCGCTTTCTGCTGAAAAAAAAATTTCGGTCGGACTCAATTTTTTTTTTACCTAATTTTGAGTGAAGCCTGTTAATTCTTTTAGCGGTGTCGATATAAAATTATTCTCAATATTTCAAATTCAAATGTAATATTTTTTATTTTTTATTGTAACTGTATTTACAGATCTCAAAGAACAAAAGTGTCTGACATAGCTTGGTCCACTGTTAGCAGTGCATTGGTACGGATTGGTGATGATTGCATTAATCATCTGACAGAATTTACTTAATTCAGAAGCCTTTGTGTTCTACAATGCTACGAATAATTGAAATGCAAATGTTATGTTTCATTCGTTGCGTGTTTGCGCAAAAACTTATTAAACGGATTGGGATTAAATTTTACACAAACCTGGAATAACTTAAAAAAAACCCCACATTTTAGCTTGTAAAAAATAATGGTTAGCTACCATTATATTTTACAGGATATATCTCGCGGACACATATCTCGCGTCGAAAGCTATGCTGTTGCGTTTCGTGAGGTTTGGGAGTTATCCACTGGAGGGGAAGAGCAGCGCAATACATGTACACAATTATTATGCGGATACCTATAGGCGTCGGTAGGCATCAAAAAGCTCCAACTACTTTTTTTTTAGCTTGGGGACAAACGAGGATTTGGAACATTAAGGGTTTATGAGGGTCGATGCCTCTTCCTCCTTTCCTCCAATGGTCCACCGGCGACTTACAAATCACACGAAACGACACATTAAATATACTTTACGGCGATATCATGTGAGCGAGAAGTCCCTCTCCCGATCGAACCGACCCGATTCCACTGCAATGCATTGCAGTGGAATCGGTTGCAACACGGCACTTACTAAATCGTTTGCCCCTTGATAGTAAAAAAGGCAATAAAACACGAGCTGATTGAAATTGTTACTGTGTAACTGTTTACATGTCTTCGAAACTGTACTTTATGAATGTTTTCAAACCAAAATTACATCTCCTTCCTGAGCTCAAGTTGATTAAAACTTAAAAAATATTTTGCAATTTTATATATATTCTTTCGATACTACGTGCTGTTTACATGTTCTTGTAACTGTCATGGATACATAAATATGACAATGTAAACTTTTTATTGACTTTGTATCACCTATATTACTATGAGACAGTGTAAACTTTTGGCCCAGTCAGACGGACGATTAGATAATTTAGACACAAAATGTCGTATATATATTTTTTAATGTTAGGTGTTAAGATGTTTTTGAAACTGTGACCAGTGTATATATATTATTGCTCGTG
The DNA here is from genome assembly GCA_017140195.1 of Eumaeus atala. Taxonomy (NCBI): domain Eukaryota; kingdom Metazoa; phylum Arthropoda; class Insecta; order Lepidoptera; family Lycaenidae; genus Eumaeus; species Eumaeus atala. The sequence continues at coordinate 117,012 of JAFELO010001028.1, read as the reverse complement.
ATTGTACTAGACAATGGGAGTATTGTAATTAATATTTTTTTATAAATTTAAGATTTTCGTTAGGGATATACATTTAACACATAGTAAAGGATCCATGACCTGGGCGGTATTCGAACCTTCTGGCGTCATGCACGCCTTGTTCAGGCAGTGTTACCACTGCGCCAGTCGGTCATCAAACTTCATTACGACAAAATTTATTACTGACTTTCTAATCCAAGTTTTGTTCATTCATGCAAACCCACAAATATTCCTTTTCCTGGTCCGAGATAAAATTTATATAACTGTATCCGGCCGCGTCATATAATTCAGCTGGATCCTTCCGGCGAGGTCTGGACTGCTCCGCCGGCGAGATCCTTCAGCATCCGGCCATGTGAATGAAACAAAATATTCGAGTTACATATTAGTATTTTTTATCCGTTATAAGGAGGGTAATGTTTTTCGATTGTATGAAAGTATGTAGTTATCCCCACTTACACAGGCTTGTCTGAGCACTAGTAGATCCGATAACGTGTGTGACACGATGTCAAAATATTTTCAAACAGTCAAGTTTTTTGTTTTTGTAATTAGCTTAACTTCGTCTTTGTTTAAATATAGAAATAGAAATTTTTCCCCCTGCCTGTTTGCTGATTGATTTGAAGTTGGGTGTATACGGCTAGGTTTAGCGTCTGGTAACAATAAAATAATATTTTATCGCCAATAAATAGTACAAATCTAAGATGGCTGCCGCCACAAAATGGCCGACTTTATATTCTTTCGAAGCGCCTTTGTCATAAAATAAAAATGCTTGCCTTGAAATTACATAACTTAGTTTAAATATTAATAATAAAAAAACAAATATTAATCTCGCGTTTTTAATATGAGAAAGTGACGTCCCCGGTGCAGCCAATTCGATTCGGATTCAAAATAGCCTAAATAATAGTGACTTCTCAAATGTTGTGTGACAATACAGGCTACGAAATTAGTAAGTCAGTGACACATCTGGTGATCCCTGAAACAGCAAATAGAGAAAACAGAAAATAGAACACAAACGTTGGCGTATTCCCTATTTATTTATAGCTTAACCTACTATCGGAATAGGGGAATGTGGCAATAGATCATGTCCTTGTGTCTGTATACTCAGTTGTGTGCTCATGTACCTAGGTAGAGTCTGTATTGTTGGCTATCCTCTATAAACATTTTCTATTTTCTATATGTTTGAAATATTAGCTGAAACATGGTTAAGAACTATTAATATATGCCACCAATATCATAATTACGAAATTGTTATAATAATAAAACATTTACTTTCAGACCGTGGACCGTGGTTGAATTTAGTATTATTACGGACAATTTAAAACTAATGTTACTTCGCTCCATATAGATGTCTTTCTATAATATATGTTCATATGGATATTGGATATTGAAAAAGTAAATGGAAGAGGGTGTCTCCAAACTCCCCACTTAGCAGGCATTAAATCCTCAAAACATACAGTTCCATGAACGTGCCAGTCAGGAATGAATCGAGTCGATCCCCTATCATCTGCAGAACTCTGTTCAAGCTCCGAAAATGTGCATGTGTATTTGTTTCTCTTCCATGCTAAAACTATTGCAAGTATATGGTTGAAATTTAGCACAGATATAGATCATTATGTAGCATAAAATTATATCTAGAAAGAGAATGTGCCAGGATAGATAGCAGCGGAATTGGACCGGCACAACCGGGGAGGTACCTTTCGCTCATACAACACCGGTGTAAAGTGTCACGTTTCGTGCGGTTTGTGAGTAACCTAGTAAGTGAGGGGCCTAAAAAAACTCGATTAAAATGAATACTGAGATAGATTTTGTGCAGTGAATATCTCGGGACACAGCTAGCTGTAACATACGAGTATCAACGCCACTCACGTGAAACACAGAGTCATATTTCCAATTCTATTTCAATATCGCATTAAAGTAATCGGAGTGTAAACGATGAAAGATTCCGAATAGTAGCTCAAGCTGCCACGGGCTTTGAGCTTCGTCGCGATTTTGTGACGTTTGAATTTAGCTTACATTCAAATTTGTATCTTATAGTATTCGGATAAATTTCAGAAAACTTGTATTTCTATTTTGAGATGTTACGCTGCCCTGTTATATGAAGCTTTTAATAATATAGGAAGGCAAACCAGAAATTAGAGTCTTTTTAGGACTACCGAAACCCATTGAAATCCGTAAAATTACTATGCTTTGCCCACCTTCCTTCCGCCCTTCCAATGGCACAATGGGATATTTCGAATGCTCATTTGGTGGTGGTCATCCATCGTGATTACCGCGTACTAATGATTAACGCACGGTGCAAACGTCACATTGTTACTAAGAATTTTCCATCGTGCCAGAATGCTTTTAATAAGGAATACCTTAACCTAATTGTTTTCGAAATATATAATTTTATATTTTTTAAATTTTCCGGTATTCGGCTATTAAATCGGATATGTCCAACTATCGGTCCATAGTATCTAACATTTATCTCTATCTTAGTTAAACTATCCTTTACAAAGATCTTATGTGTTGACAAAATACAAAATAATATATAACACATACGCAAGGCGTATTGGTACGTCTAGACGTGTAAACAATCCGGAGTGGCGTGGTCTGCGAACGTTTCGTCTCTATTTATTCGCCATTGTGGCGCTGAAATGTAAAAACAGCGCTTAAATGGAATCTGTCTAGGCACAAAAGACTCCATTTTATCTTACCAGGTGTAGTACAAGTGAGGCTTTACTCACAGATCCAACGCATAACACGCTACGTTATATGCTATAGTGCAGATCTAGCCACCTGGACTTTATTAGTAACAATTTTTTGCTATACCAAGTAAATACATTTTCATACTTATATTGTAAAGTAAAAATAATATATACAACTGTTTAAGCAGTTAATATCAATGTTATTTCATACATTTATTATTCTCTACAACGATTTGCAACAACTATTATCATAATTTATTGTTATTATATATTATTATTGATTATTATTATTTATATTTCCAAGTTATTATTGTAATTCGTTCTCCCATTTTTATTTTTATTAGTTATAGGCATTGATTTATATAATTAATAGGTACTTTTATTTTTTCCTTTCTGACATTTATCTAATTTGTTATATGTTTTTTTAATCCTCTTATAGATTATCAAATTTATATGGTATTGTGAAGTGTAATCTGTGCAAGTTGTGCCACCTGTGAAAGTGCACTCATCAGACACTTTACTTTTACTCAAATTGTATAATTTGTAATGTTTTTGTGAGTGTATTGCTGGTGTCGTTGTACTGAAATAAATAAATAGACAGTTATGACAAGCACGCACGCTACTTTCGGTGTTATACTTCTTTTGGCGCGTTAGGGAAAAACGATGAAAATAAATGTTATGATGAACGCGTAAACCACCACGACAAACCCGCACCCTGAAGTTAGCTACAGACAACATTTTAGTTTTCCTCTGGTTAGGCCATAGAAATATAACTCGTAACGCGTGTACATAGGAACACACGCACTTTTCATTTTATAATGGCGCAAACGAGCAGCCTTTTCATGACCACAGACTGCTTAACATGGTCCCGCGTTAGTGAGGCCTGTGAGATTCTGGATGACTTTACATAATTACAATACAGATATCATCCCCGCTAACATTTGAAGCTCGTACAAGCCTTGACAAGAAGGTGCTACTCGTAATGAGTACTAAGGCGATGGCCTATATTCGTCAAGTTATTTTACGTCTATGTTATTTGAAAGTAACTTATTCTCTGGAGCTTATGCTCCGATATTTTTTCGTGTTGCATAGCCTACTTTATCGGCTGTACAACATCACGGTTCTACCAACAGGTGTGACATGCGTGCTTATTGCAGGCTAATCAGCGAGGCACTAGTTGTTTAATATGAAATACATTTGTAAAATATTACGGCGCCGTATGAAAAGGCATAGATGTATCCGCGTAAAGTTCCAGCGAAGTACACTTCAATGAGTTATGAAGCCTTTCAGTTGAGTTTTTGTGTTCCTCGCGCCGGTGTGCTCAAGGAGTTGTAATTGAATTACTCGACAGAGAGGTCGGAACGTCGAGAGTAGTGGAGCGGGTTTGTATTAGTTATATTATTAATAAGCAGAGGCGCTATGCTGCATTGCAACCGAATTAGTCCGACAAAACCGGGAAGTTACCTCTCGCTTACACGATATCTACTACACGAAGAGACTGCTACGTTGTCGCCTTTCGAACGACTAGAGACTTTCTGGTGGCTTATTGTAGCAGCGGCGCAAGGTGGACAAACACGCCTGTATCACAATAGGGTATTAGTAATCATCTCGCGATCGCGTTTAGATCACAATAGAAAAACTTTTCATAAAAAAATAAAAGAAAGGAAGTAAAGAAAGTACCTTAGTTAAAAAAGTTAAAAGGTAGGCTGACGTGTGCTAGTACATCCACAACTCGTAAGCCCTGTAGATAGAATAGGACACCCACGGTTAGCAAAGGTACTGAGGCCCATGATGTCATAGGTGGCAAGCCTGTGGCCACTTCGGGCACATTCCAATCCCGGACAATGTAATGTATGCTCAGAAGAATCTGAAAAACATTTAATAATAGTTGCCCGACCTGGGGATCGTACCCTGGACCCTACGGGGCTAATACCCGCACCGTTACACCACAGAGTGTTTATTGCGTTTGAAAGTTGATATTTTCATTTATGGAAAAAGTCAAGACGGCTCCTACACCAGTGCACCCGCACTGGTGTAACACCTATGTGTGCATGCTGCATAGTATGTATCCTTTTATATAATTAAAGTAATAAAATCGAATGCTTATTTTGTTACAATGTTTTAACATGCCCGTTTTCATCGTATAATCTTCAACCGTATTAGAATTCAAATTCCTCCATTCGCACAATTATAGTATTTTGTCTTCGCGTGTTAATAAATATAGACGAAGTATCATGCGAGCGAGAGACACCTCCCCGCTAGTGCCGTGTCAATTCCGTTACAATGCTGCACGGCATATCAAAGGTAAAATGTTAATATTATCAAATAAAATTGTAGACGCTCCTCCACATATTTTTGTTCCTAACCAGTCGTAGTCGGTGCAAGCTCCGCGGAAGAATATTCGTACGGGTTCCCGAAGGTGCTGAACTCTGGTAATCATGGCTCACATTTCTCCATTACGGGAGAAATCAAACACTCCCGTTATCACGTTCGCGGATGACTTAGCTGAGCAAACCTTTTGATCGGCGTTTATTTACTTACGTAAGCCTTATGTTTGTACGGTAGCGCGTTTGGTGAGGCATGTGAGATCTGGATGACCTTACCACGCCAGAATTAGGTAAAGAAAACTCGTGTCTCACTGTCCTTTTTCGTGCGGATATGTTTTAATGAGTATTTTTATAGTACAGGGGACGAACGAGCAATCAGAGCCTTTCTAAGACTACCGATGCCCATGAACATCAGCATAACTACTATGTCAGTGCGTTGCTCTTCTTTTCACCTTTCCCCCAATAGACCACCGGCTACTCACAAACTGCAGGAAGCGCGACACCGTAGATGTCACGTTACGGCGGTATCAAGTGAGATAGGGGGCAAACGAGTAACTGGATAGTGACTACCGCCGCCCACAGGTTATACCATTTGTAAAACTAGCTGTGTTGGAGACAAAAAACATGTTGAAACAATCATCAACATCGCCATTAACGGCCCTTATGGGTCCACTGCGGGCCACAGGCCCCTCCCAATGGACGCCAAGACGACCTATCTCCTGCTACTCGCATGCATCCCGGAGTAGCTACTGCACGGAGATCGTCTTTTCACCTGGTGAACGTTCGACCAACACATCTTTTTCCTAAACGCGGCCTCCACTCCAGAACCTTACTCGCCCATGCTGCCACAATGATTCACAAAAATACGATTACATACAGAACTGTCATTCCAAATTTTTTTTTCTTTTTTTTTTAACTTTACATTAAATGTGTCTATGTACAATCAAGGACTGATTGTACATAGACACATTTAATGTAAAGTCGATCCTACGCGCATAATATTCACCAAAAAAGCAGATTCCATTTGAAAGAAGTGCACAATTTAAACATATTTTTTGCTAAGTCTACATTACGCACCGATTTAAGTCGTTTTTACGGTGAATAATTCTACAATACGAGCACGCACACATCTTGTATACGGACGATTTTGAACGCTGACCGTATATCTTGGTATATTTGTAAATCATCGGCGACAAATTTTTTCAATATTTCTTTATAATAAATATTCCTTTATATTCACTAATGATTATGCAAGTCGGACAACACGCTTACATCATAAGTATAGGCATAACAACAGCAACACATCTTCGCTCTATTTCACTATTGGGGTAGGCAGACCGAATGGAGCGCCATATATCTGTATCATTATGGTATCTGTCAACAATACATCCATTTCTTTAATACGCGAATTGGAAAAGGCCTACATGAAAAGCGCAGTAATTTTCACCCCATACATACTACGGCTTCCGTCTTTCGTTGCAATCTATGAATACCATCATCAGACGAGACGATTATCATATTTCAAGTGTACAGCCAGATTAAAAGAGCTCGCTTGTTTCCCATTATAGGCTCTATGTCATTTGAACAAGGTGCGTTTAAGAGAGCTCTGGAGGGCCAATATACACGGCGTCGACATGTTAGGGAGAGTGGAACAAGCCTTAAGTCACCCCTGTCAATCCACCCTCGGTTTGTGGTTTGTCTCATAGACGAAATATTTGCGGTAAGTATTAAAAGCTACGGTTCCATTGTTTTTTTCATAAGGCGGGACAAAAAGTTTAATACATTACCGAAAAGGCGAGTCTATAATTTTTTATATTACGTGTTGTTTCAGCAGATTTGTATTCGTGTTATTAAAATGTAGGTTGCACTTTACGTATGATAATTTTTGCCTTAGATAAGCAATTTAATCTAAACTGTATTCGAAAAAAATATGGTCAGCCAATGCCGCTTTTCAACTGATTGGTAGGAGCATTAATTTACCCCGGATCCAGTTGTAGTGCACCAAAAACTTAAATACCTTAGTTGGCGCTCCGAAGTCGCATGCGTTTTTTTTTAAATATTTATCATATATACGTTTTTATGTGTTTATCATATATAAGTTAAGTAAATATCCCAAAAATTTCGGCCTCGTAAAAGTCACACGTTACCTACCATGACAGGAAGTTGAATTTATGACAGAACAACGTCCGTCGCGACGACCAGTTGTCATGGTTGTTATATAACTTTACGTTATGCTCTTGTTTTATACGGACGGTTTTGAGACGCTGACTGTGCAACTTGGTATTTCTGTAAATCAATGACAGACAATTTTGGTTTCGAGGGGAAACGAGTTGGCGACACTGTAGTGGAAATGAAATGGAACTTATTAAAATATAATATTTATTAATTGTAACATTAGATACATTCTGTAAGAGGTAGTGCTATATTGCATTGCAGCAAAAGTGCCGCCGTAAAGTGACATCTATGGTGTCGCGTTTCATACGGTTTGTGGGTAGCCGGTGGCCCTTTGGGGATGGGAGAAGAGGGGAGGGCAAAACATCGGCATAATAGTTATGTGGATGTTCATGTACACCGGAAATCGTAAAAAGGCTCCGATTGCTATTTTGCCTCACTATACAAAAAAAGATAAGCTTTAACTTTAATATCGGTATTTTAACTCGGACTACTAGTTCACCCCCGCATAAGCAGAGGCAGTCGATGTGAACTGAAGACAGAAATCAAAACATAAAAATATATTTATTGGTAACGCATTCGGTGACGAGCAGCGTGACGAGACGATGACGCGAGTTTCATGACTTGTTCACCAAGACAAATATAAAAATGTCTTTATTATTTTCTCACTCCAGAACCTTACTGGCCCATCTGTCACCAGATCCTCTGAGTGTGTAACCATTGCAACTTCAGTGAGCTTATTCTTCGCGTGATATTGAAAACTTTAGTTCTCTGCCTTGAGACTTCGTAACGAATTTCATCGGACAAAAAAAGAAACATTTCTCTTACATGTCATCAGGGCAAACATAAAATGATTGTATGAAAAGGATTTCGAAACAAAGAATCAGTACGTCGGGAGCATGTGGTACACTTTTCCGAACAATTACCATAAAAGCGCGGAGCGGTGCGCTCAAGTACCGCGCTTTCTCCTTGTCAAAGTGAAAGAAGGACATGCATACACACAGCGCGGTTCATTCGCCGCCATATTGAGCGTTTATAATACGAACGGGTAAGTTTGCGTAGGATAAAGAGCTTTGATGTTTTTACCTCACTCCGTCAGAAGGAGGGTAATTGTTTTCGAGTGTATGTATGTAGATTTCTGTGTTTCTTGATACTGTTACCAGCCTGAGCGGCATGTATGATTTTTAACATATGATGAGGGGTCGCCGCTTTGTGATGATGTTATCGCTACAGACAAACAATTACTTACAAGAAGGAATATAAATTAATCTAAAACATAATTATTGTTAAAACAATCTTATATTGCCTCTGCAATTTAGTATGTATAAAATACATTCATCTTTATCGGATGAATGTATATAATATATTTAACCTTATATAGTATACTTTCATATTTTACACATAAATAAAATTAAATTCTATACACATTTCTGTGGGCGTCGGTGGTCCGACTACAATTTTACCCCCTTAAACTTGAAGAAAAAAATAAGGGTAAGACATAACACGAACATAGATACTTATATATTTTATATGATATTATGTGAACACTAAACCGCGGTAAAACGAAACCGCAGGTTATCACTAGCTACAACACTGACACACCATTTAGGCTTCATCCACGTTCATATATTCAAGTACATTATAATTATTATATTAAATTAATATTATATTAGAAAAAACACAAGGTAGTGCCATGCTGCATAGGAGGAGGTAGTGCCATGCATGAATATACATCCTCCTATGCAAAGGACTTGGGCCGGCACGTAAGGTACCTCTCGCTCACACAATGACGCCGTAAAATGGCATCTTCAGTGTCGCGTTTCGTGCGGTTTGTGAGTAGCCGTTGACCCATCGGGGGGACGAAGAAGGGCAACGTATCGGCATAATAATTATGTGGATGTTCATGGGCGCCGGTAGTCATAAAAAGGCTACGATTTCTCGTTTGCCCTCTATTATATATAAAAAACAATAATGACACTTTCCGAATATCAAGAACCAAAGTATGACTAAAATGAAATGCATGATTTTTCCCCTCATAAAACAGTTCCCATTGTATTCACATACAACAAGCACAGAATGTTTAAAAAAACATTCATATCCATTAGTTGTAATATTTTAAAACCTCTAACCCTTAGCCCTTGGCACCCGACTGCACATTTATAACAGTGCGCTGAACACTCGATTAGTCTTCGGAATTTCTCTGCACTAAAAGCTTAAAACTCAATCCCTTGCATCAAGAATTCAAGTGACGCCATCGACAATCCTACACACCTGTCGACCAGAAGTATGGTGCAAGTAATCGAAGTTGACCGTTATTTCGAACAAATTTCAAAGATAAAAAATATTAATGGAAGGAATCAATTTGACTTTCTAACGTACCTACTACATAAGTAGGTTGTCAATGAGTTGTATGTCTGTATATAACTGAATTTACACTGAACTGAACTGAACTTTTCAAGCAATAATTGTGAAACATATTGTTAACATTTGGAGCATAAAAATTTTAGCTATCTAGTAGAGAATGGTCGAGAATAATATCATCTTAACGAATCGCAGAACGTGATAATCGTTACCTATAGTTGGAGTTTCGACTAAGTACGTAACGTAAAACATGTAGCCCAAGAACCTAAAGTTAAACATTGATAAAGTTTGTGTAAATTTTCTTAGCACTTTGTCATACGGAATGCTATTGTAGGGTTATGCTGTTGTCATCAATACTATTTTTGTGTTACAGAGGCAAACGAAAAATCGGAGCCTACTTACGACTACCGACGCCCATGAACATCCACATAATTACTATGCCGATGCGTTTTCTCTTTTGACCCACCCCCAAAGGGGCCAATGGCTACTCACAAACCGCACACAACGCGACAATGAAGATGTTACTTTACGGCGGTATTGTGTGAGCGAGAGGTGCCCGGTCATGCCGGCCCAATTTCGTTGAATAGGAGGTTGTAGTTTCTTGCACTGTGCATGGCATTACCTCGTCTTTTGCAGCATGACATTACCGCTTCCTTAAAAAAAGTTCAGAAGCATAAACTGTAATTGTGTAAAGTAATAAGTTAACGTATTGTTACAGTTTTATGCTATTCGATTCTATAATTTTCTATAAAGAGGTCAACAGGAGAGTAAAGAGACTATAGAGGTTTAATTAAACTTCAGATACACATTTATTTCAATTGATCCTACCCACATTCACAATCTAGGATAGACTTAAAATAGTACAAGAACAACAATGGAATTAATACAGTTTTTGATATTGGTTAGCAAAAAGATGAGGGTATGGAGTCTTATCTGGTAGTTGTCCGAGACTCCCGGCTGCAACTTGGATGCTCCTTTATATATAATTGTTCCTCCCAGATGGATTGTTTTTCAATCCTCATACACCATATTTGAAGAATGTTGTTAGGTAACAAAAAGAAAAATAAAAGGAGTAGAGTTCTGAAAAGGAACACACAATCAATAAGATTCCGTCCCATTGTCTTAGCTTCATGAGCCAACTGGAATTAGGAGAAATATAAACACAGTTATAGTTAAATATAATTTAGCATCAGAACAATAATGTGAAACGTGGCATCGGCAAGAAATCGTGAACTCACCCTTTTAATTAAATATTAATTCGTGCATTGTGACACGAATGTGTAGGTTCCCGGCGGAAGAGAAAAAAATATTTTATTATTATTTGGCGATGGCAGATAGCGTCAGCCATCTCAAATATATCCATCCTCGCCATCGGCAAAAGGAAAAAGAGTGACATTTCTGCATCACAGAGAACATTAATCTTTACAGTCAAAGATGACAGATATACTTTTATAAAATATTTAAGTTTCAAAACATAATTATTAGAGTATGAGAAAAATAGTTTTCAATAATTATCCCTAACTTAACTTGTCTTAACAAGATTTTTTTACAGCATAAGGCGGGAAACGAGGAATCGTAGCCCTTTTATGACTGCCGACATCCATGGACATTCGCGTGATTGTTATGCCGATGCGTCGCTCTGTTATCACCCCCCCCCACCCTAATGGACCACCGGCTACACACTAATAGCACGAAACCCGATAGTGAAAAGAAAAGTTTGTTCTCTGTTACTCGACATACAAAATAATAATACCTCTTGTAACTTGTACCACACTCTGCCCTTTGTTTGCAGCCAGGAGTGAGATGCGGGCGACAGGTGCGCACGCGCCGTACATCCAAACAAGGGACAGATTGTAAAACGCCCTCTCGCTGTTTGCTCTTAGTCTTTCTGCCATTGCAGCGAGTACCCTTTGAGAACCATTGTGTGACTTGGGTTTAAAGGTTTCGCTTACGTTTATTTACCATTTCATTTTACAATTACGTAAATGAGGTTTTGGATTTGACACCTGCTTGTTTACTACGAGATAGTGTATTGTCACAAACACGACGTGGAATATTGGCTCTGTTCTGTGCGAGCTAACCACTGATTATCCATTCATATACACATTAACATGTGGGGAGAATATTCGGATCTGATTATGAAAATCCTGATCCTGAGAGAAAGCTACACTATTTTGTTTGTGTGTTTTTACATTGGGACAAACCAACTGTCGGATTACAAACGCCCATAAATATCCGCATATGTTCCTTTACGGCGGTATCTCGTGCGCAAGAAGTACATCCCCGCTCGTGCTTACGCAATTCAAATTGATTTCATCGTCCAGAAAACGTTTTGAAGATAAAATTGACTCTTTTATGTAAGTTTGTTATGTAGTCGGGGTGGAGGAGGAAAGGAGGGCAACGCATCGGCTTAACAAAAATTGGGACTTCTGTGGGCGTCGGTAGTCGTCAAATGGCTTCTGCTTCGCGTTTGCACCCCCAGACTACAGTAATAAAATATTTAAAATAATTCTTACGATTTTATTTTTAATGTAGGTATGAAGGAAGGTGTCGTTGTAAAAATGAGAGAGGGTCTGATCCGTTGGTTCGGGCATGTGGAAATAATGGCAGGTTACGTTGAGCGTGCGTGCGTGCGTGCGTGCGTGTGTGTGTGTGTTAATGAAGAGGGCATTAACTCCTTATTTTGTTTATTATCTAAAACATTCAGACATAATATAACTTTATCTCAATAAATCTGTCCAATTATTACGATTACGAAAATTATCTAAGTATCATAAAATCGACTCAAAAATAAGAAATTTCTCAGATCTTCAACAAGGGAACAAGATCTCGCTCGCTTCATGTTAAGAATTTAAATTATATGAAACCCAATTTAAAACTAATTTATTATTCTCTATTCCGTATAGAGAATAGTAAATTACCTTAAAATTGTGGTTCTTAAACTATGTTGTAAAGAAAGAACTTCGCCATTTTCCACCGTTAGGGTCCGGATAGGATATCCAGTGGAAGTAATAGACAACGATTAGCCCTGTGAAAAGAGAAAGCAAAAATGAACAGTCCCACAATACTACAAGGTTTACATTCGTGTGAATGTTAGAAATTGTAAAGATTAGAATGCATGTTAGACGAGTAACTGCACACTTGGTGATTCATGGATATTGTTGTGCATCTAAAACCTAATAGCTTGGAGTTAGAGGCTATTCGGCGAACGTCCAGAAGTTTTAAAATGCACTTTGAATTGGTTAAGACTTTTATATGTAGGTACCTGCAGTCTACACATTCCGAGAATTTATTCTTACATCTATAATAGAAACTTTCCAGCCTATATGTATAGCATGACCTTACACCAGTAATAAGCGATGTCCGGTCTATTATTATTACCGTATTTGTTATAGTCCGACGACAGAATATAAAACGGAGATTGGTAGTTAAGCTAAGTGGTAAACGCAAATATAATTTCTCGGGAATTTTTCTTTAGAAAATATGTGAACATAAATGTGAACTAAAAGAAATAATGATGCGAAGATTATATTTATCATTTCCGCGTCATTATCCAACGTCGTCATATGTTTGAGGTTCTTTCTACCTCTCGCTGTTTACAGAATAGTTCGTGTCTAAATTGAAGAAAGACTTCTTCAATTTAGAAATGAATAAGCAGTAACCAAACATCTACATTTTTAAGATTCATTATTTATCCTCGCCTGACGAAATGTCAGAGGGTGTCATTGCATTTGACATGACAATGAGAATGAATAGAGTTCCGAACATGCTGAGACCATCTGCCCGTGACAAACTTGAGCTAATCCGAAACACCACAAGCGAGAATAAAGCACAGACGAAATTGAACTTTGTTCCAAGGGCACAAAGATGTAGATCGGCTATAACGACCAGAACAATATCTTAGACGTTACCTATAAGTATTGAATTGGAGTAATGCGTCATTAGGTAAGTCGTGAGTTTGGCATTCAGTACTCCCCTCGGGAGTGGAATCCGAGGCGATTGATATTTCCGCATGCAACCCTCCCCCTTCAGATTGCTGTTTGTCAACTTATTTTATATCATTTCCTAAGATACCCTCGGTTACTTCCACCAATGGTTTTGTAAGACAGCGTTGCAGAACTCAGCTTGAATTATATTTATGCTGATTTTATTTTAGTATTATCAATGAACAAAATTTAACGCGATCATTTGTCTTCTTCATAACCTGCCTTTTTAAATTACACAATATATATACATAAATATGAACCAAAATTCCTTAAAAAAATGATCAATTTTCTCAAAATGTACTGAATGGTTTTTTATGCGATTTTCACCCATGGACAGAGCAATTCATGACGAAAGTTTTAATGTATAATTGGTTAAGGTCCAGTCCCTGATTTTCATGGGCAAAGCTGGGGTGCATGGCTAGTTAATAATATAAACAACATGCGCGAACAGTACGTTTGCATTATATTGTTTACAGACTCCTATTGACATATCTATGAATATTATCATATGAAACGCCGATATTCGCACTCGTGTCCAATTAAATTCTTTTAAATGAAAAGAACATACATTTTCGACTTTTTTTAAAAGGTAGTCCCATGCTGCTTTGCAGCGGTATTGGGCCGGCACGGCCGGGGAGGTATCTCTCGCTCACTTGATACCGTCGTAAAGATATCTATGGTGTCGCGTTTCATGTGGTTTCTGAGTTGCCGGTGGCCCATTGGGAGGTGGTGAAAAGGAGGGCAACGCATCGGCATGATCATTATGCAGATGTTCGAATGCGTAGTCGTAGAAGGCTCCGATTTCTCCCCCTATACTACAAAAAAATTAGAACTAAAGTGCTGACCATTCGTTTATTGCTCTTCATACCTGTGTTGCGGCACCTCAGTCCTTGGGACATCTTTCAAACCATATGAAATACTACTATCGCAATCACTAAAGAGGTTATCAATACTCTTTTTGAAGTCGGCAGTGAGCGCGTGGGGTAAGATCCAGGGTACTACCAGTTAATTTCAATCGGAGAGAAGTCAATCAATGAATATATTTGAAATTCGCACACGCCCGAACAGTGTCGCCGCTGTGGAGTAATTAATGATATCAGGGCCATTCTGAGGGATCCCTAATTGGGTTTAATCAATCGCCCTTAAAGATGTATTTAATGATGCAAGTAGCTTTTGGGATAATACAATTACTGGTGAAAGTTTTACAGTTTTTAACCGACTGCTGAGGAGGAGGTATATTTCTTTTACGAGAGAACGTTTTCGTCAAACCGCTTAATAAGGGGTAGTGCCACGTTGCCGAATTTACCGTTAATACTTCATTTGGAGATAGAAATGTTTGAAAAATTTCAGATGAACAAAATTTTATTTATTTTAGTTACGCCCACAGCATTATATCTTATGGAATACTTGTGTAGGAGAAGATTGTTGATGTAAACACAATATTTGTTCTGCAGAAGCGAGATATTCTTGCAATCTACAATCTAGTCTGTAGTGCATCACCAAGAGATAAATTTAGGGAGAACGTTTTACTGATTGTTTATTCTCAGTATATTTTATATAATGTCCTGTATGTGCGTAAGAATATTAATGTTTTGAACATGAAAATTAAGCAAGAGAAACTGGATATAGCCGCTCATATACTTAGTCTAGTAAGCAATTCCTTTCGTGGTCCAGATATACGCCTCAACAAGAGAACCCCCTCACTCATCTAAAGATTGACAATTAATAAATTTTAAAAGTTGTAAAGGAATGTCTGTATGATTAATAAAATAAATATTTGAAGGGTGGGACGGTGATACAGTTTATGATAAATATCACACTTTAATTTCACTAAATTCTAAGTCATTGAATTGTTTATAGTATGTAATGTTTATAGATATTTTATTAGTCTTTTAGGCAACGCATCCTCATAGTAATAATATGGATGTGCATGGGCGTCAGTAGTCGTAAAAAGGCCCCGATTGCTCGTCCCCCCCCCCCCATTCTATAAAAAAAGATAGTTGATTACAATTGATGACAGACCCGCTGCAGCGGCGGTACATTTTATATAGAGGTAATTTTTAGAATTCTAGTTTGATTAAAAACATGTTCATTCATTTCATTCCAATCGGCAATACAAATCTGAGGTGGTACCTCTTGCTCAAATGATACCACCGCACCTCCAAGTAATAGTTATACAATTCGTGTGTTTCTGCAAAATAATAGATGTCTATCGGCTTCGCCAAAATTTTTTGTATTAGTATTCGCCAACTTACCTGCGTGATCCATTGCGTCCAACAGGCAGTATGGTACACAAAAAAAAAATCGAAACTTGCAAGAAAAAAAAAAACAACAAGATATTTAAAACAACGTTTGAAAAAACTCTTTTCAGTACAAGGAGTTCTGTAAAGCTATTTCTAGCCTTACACTTCCGCTAATGACCACAGCACCGCCACTTCAGACTTGTTTGAACAAGCACACGCTTTGCGTTTGGATACGCCACCAAGAATGTTATCCTACGCTGAAACAACTCTGACAGACTCACTTCAAGAGCGCTTGGTCGTCTTTTAAAGGTTGATTTATACTCCGGTGTTTTACTTGGGAATTCACACTCACAGTATTTCCAGTTTGTTTTAATTACGACATTGGTTTTTTTTTTCCATTTCTTATTTTACGTGTAATCCATTAAGGCAATTAATAAATATTTTATACGCAGTCGCGTTCAGGTAGGTAGGGGAAAAGGAGGGAAACGCACCTGAATTACAAACTTGCGGATGCCTGTTACCATCGGTATTTGTCACTAGGCTGGATTGCTCGTTTACTATATCATAAAAATAACAACAACAAATCTTCACCCAAGTTCATTAATGGGGTAGGCAAAACGAACGGGGTAATATAAAAAAATACCTACAAAAATGGCATAACATACTTGCTGGTCCGAATATATATTTTTTTAGTTGATATAGATACAGTTAAGAGTTTTTATGTTTATTTTTTAAGTGTCCTATTTACATAAAAGTATTGTAATAATATAAAGCTGAAAAGATTGTTTGTTTCTTTGGGAGCTCTTATCTCAGGAACTATTTGCCCGAATTGAAATATTATTTCTTGTTGACATACAATTATCGAAGAAGGCAATAGGCTATATATCGTGACGCTACAACTAATAGAACCGGAGCTACGCGGGGTAAACTGCGGGTAAATGTTAATTAAGCTATATATCTAATCATGTTCGTTTTGTTTGCATTTCTGCAATTGGTCTGACATTAAGTGTTTTGAGTGTATGCGTATAAAAAATGTTTTGATAACTAATTCCGAACCGTCCAAGACCTGTACCTGTCATCATCAGTTCAGTGACATGAAACGATGAGTGCCAAAGGCAATCTTTATTACGCCTATTGTAGTGGGATCGCATTCACCTTACTACAAAAATATGATGACCATTAAAATGAATTAATTTGGATAACTCTGTACAATAAGGAACCGAGTTATAGCTTTCATTGTGAGGGCCCTAGGGCACGATATTATTTATCCAGAGAGCTTCTCATCTAAGCTGCTTATAAGAAAAATCGATTTCATTTTGGTGTATTTGTTAGAGTGACTATGATTTTTTGAATAATTTAATTACTAAAAAAAGTGTAAATAATTCGTAGCATGCATAAAACAACCTATAAACATTATAAGTAGGTGTAATATTGGAATATCATGAAGTAAAGGAGGTGTTCCTTTGGCTTATTGGGTTCAAAATAAAAAACTCCCAACAGTTTAAATGATCTGAAAAAAAGAATTACTTTGCCCTGTTCAATTGCAATTAGTTTGTGTTTCTTTAACTCATGTATATTGATAGCGTGATTCAGTACAGTGTTACATGCGTATTACATTATATCTATTAAATTGTAAATATTTTTTTCATGTAATTAGAATTATTAATATATCGGACCAATTTTTTCCGCATATATTAGTTAGCTTGTCCAGTCAAATAATCGTATATATTTTTTCACTTTGTTCACCTACAAAGTACCTCTTAGCGCACTACAAAAAATATTATACCTAGATCTACTTCAAAAAGGTGTATTGTCTAAAGAAATACCAAAGTCATATATCTCCATTGCTAAAATGTTTAGTATTTCCCTCTATATACGCGCATGTGAATATGGTCACCCTACCAGCTTCCTGCCTAACCCTACTTGCGTCGACAGAATTAATTTCCTGTCCTATAACTCTCATATATTGCAGGTTCGACGACAGTTGCGAGTGCCTCCGATTTATGGTATTTGTGTCGGCTGCAGGTATAGCCGGGATGCCATCGTAAGATATTATATTCTCTGTTGCCTGTTGTAAATAACAGTCTTAAAGCTGCAGTGGTAAGGATCAAATTACCTTGACGCTCTTGAGAAGCTAAATGGTCTCTTATGTTTCAGTTTTATTGAAAATGAGACATAAGCCCACCTGATTTTAAGTTTAATGTCACTAAACCATTTAAATATGATACGATTAAATATTTTGGAATGGGAATATTTTCCACAGTTCTTCCTAAGAAGTCTGCCTTTTTCTTGACCCTTTAAGGAGTGGCGTATCGTATAAACGACTGACACTTTATATTAATCCCCTAAAGAAAAAGGGTACCGTAGCCGAAACTTGGCCGGGGTACTCAGCATTCCCTTGTAGCGCTCTACATCTTTGCTACGACGATGTAACGAGCTGTAGCGCTGCTACAGGTAAATATACCTACAGTTGCAGCTACACTGTAGCACATATTTATAAGTAAAAGATAGATACTGTATGTTAGGTATTATTTCACGCAATACCTACTGAACAGATTAGACAAAATTTGGTGCCAATTCTGGAATATGTAAAAATATTATACTTTCGGTAAAATTTAAAGGTTCCCGTGAGACAGGATTTACGCGTAAAGACAGCGAGGTGCTGAGGATATATTTTTGGTTTTTGAGGTAAAGAATTTAAGCAGTAAAAAAAAATGATGATTACATTCGTGCGAAACAACTACGGATCAGTCGAGTGTAGCATCAGCGTAACGCTTCGCCGCTTTCATGTCGCCTACATATTTTGTACGCTTATTGCTACAGAATCTCGTTTTATTTTAAGAAGTATACTCTACTCACATGTCGGGGCTGTCACGCACAGTTTTTCATCCTACAGCTTCTTTTTTGCTGTTTTTATTGCTCTCATGATGTATATTAGGAACGCCATATCAATTAGACTAAAGTCGTTTTATGATTTTCATGTTTCCTTTAACAATAAATGCTGAAAGATACAAATATAATACCCAGCACTTATGAGCTTGAGTGATGGCTTAGCACATTAGCAGGCTTTTGGGAATTAATTAATTATGATATACCAGACGGAGCGCTGAGTCTGATTGCTCACAGCAACTGATGTCTTTGAGCCGTGTTGATCTAGTAATTAACAACTCATAAACTCATGTCCTTGAGGGAGAGTTACATATGGCCCTTTGTTATGTCAAATAGAATCTAATGTACATTACAGAAAATTTATCGAAACAAAGACCTTTCCGACATTGGGCTGCAGAGTTAAAGGATATTTCTATTATAGGGGCACAAACGACAAACCAGGTCGAATAGTGGTGCAAATGCAGTACTCTTCTTACCCTATCTTTTCAAAAGAGTAGCAGCTGCTCAAAAGCGGAACAAAACGTGATATCACAGGGGCGCCTTCCTGGCTGTCCTAGCACACACACAGATTCAGGTGCAGCGTAGCAAAAGCGCTGCCTTCTACTAAGTCGTCATCATCAGCCGGACAACGTCCACTGCTTGACATAGGCTTTACTAAATAAATAAAAAATAAGCCTGGAACTCATAACCCTCCTCTGTTTCACACAACATCGTCTTGTGTCTATTAAGAGTTTAAGTTAAAACCCAATACGCAATTGAGTAAATCCCTTTATGAGTTAAGGTCATGCGACCTTATTATTTTACCGACCTTATTATTAGACCGGGATTTAGACTCATACATTATTTTGGAAGTGTGTAAAATATTATATATAATAATGTATACCCGGTGTCTATTGTTACTAAAGAGGAGATAGCTATATATATTTTTGGGCGTTTGCAAACTAAAAAACTAGTTGCAAAATTTCAAAAATTCGTTCGTTATTCGTATGTTACGTTATCCCAACAATCATAGACGGTTACATATTTCCTGCTATGAAAAAAAATGGAACCGAACAAATCCGGGGGCGGTCGTCCAGTTAAGTGTATCCATACATAGTATAAAACAATGTCCCCAGAAGCTGGCTGTCTGTATGTGATCGATTTGCTCAAAACTACTGAAAATATCCTGATGTGGCTCTCGTCTATGGAAAGAATTAGGACTCGAATAAATAAATACCATTTATATATTTTTACACAATTACTTATGTTACTATTATGTTTATATTTTTTAAATAATTAGTATAATTTAATATAATAAATATTAAATTAAAAAAACTATTATTTATTAAATAAATATATGTGGAAAAAGTGTATAAAGTTTATTTATTTATTCAAGTGTTTACATGATTTTCCATCAAGAAGTGACAATACATTAAATAAACTAAATGAATAGTGTAGTCCACAAAGAAAGTTTTACTGGGCTCTTCCCGTGAGAAACAGAACAAAAATGCGTTTTTCACGGGCGAAACCGGGTCGCTAACATAGCGATGGAATAAATAGTCTTAGTATAGAAAAGTGAATTTTGCTATATTCTATCTCGTTTCATATAGTTAGACAAACGAAAAATTACTGTCTTTTGCACTAATTTGATGTCATTGCTTACTTCTAGGACATAAAGAAGCATGTGTTTTCTCTTCATACACAAAGCTACTTTAATAGCATTATGTTGTACGCGCGAATTTATATAAAAATATATAAATCAACTCTAATAATGTAAAGAGTTGACATTTTCTCTCTCGTGTAAGTATGTGTGTACGTTTACATATGTGTGGATGTTCACGGTGTACGGGTGATGCGATGTGATGTGGGCGCAGGTGCGAGACGCACGAGGAACACTTATACTAATCTACGCAGAGACAAACAACATCCCATCCTGGGAACACACGCCATAGACGAAAGAAAGAAATCATATAGAACTAACATGTGTAAATATTTTCACTGTCGTTCTCTTATGCTTAATTTAAAACGATTATAGATGCCAGACAAAACTAACAGATCCCGGATATTTGGTGTGCTCAAAGTAACTTTTATTTAGAAATGGAAATAATCCAAATAGTTATATACTGTGATGCGAACTGGGAATCTGACCACTGATGTTTTGCTTTTTCTATACTATAAGGGGACAGACGAGCAGTTCATGCCATTTGATACCTACCGACGCCCATAATAATACTTACGTAAATGAGATGTCTTCCTTTCCACCACCCCTCCAATGGGCCACTGGCTACTCACAGACATCATGAAACCCCACAGCAAAACTGACACTTTCTGGGGGGTATATTTTGCTTACTTACTACATTTATTTCTCACTAAGTATCAGATTCAGGACATTTTCCTCAAAAAAAAAAAAACATTATTTCGTCATTGTTAGCTTGTCCTGTCTACGCGTCTATAAGTCCTTCTGCGAACCCTTCAGTTAACGACTAACTTGGGAGCCTACTCGTGAGGTCTCCGAATTTATATCCCTATTTATTTAGAAAACACCTTCTGACACGTTTTCGCTTCCTTTTGAACCGCCAACAACTTTCTAAATGATTATGAATTAATATTTGTAATTTACTTTACTACACTTTTTGCCTTTGGAACCTAATTGGGCCGGCATGTAGATCTCATAAAACTACCGGTAATCTATCAGGCTGTCGCGTTTCGTTTAGCTTCCAGGGACCGATTGGTGTTCCGAAAGAGGGAGAGTCACCAGATCCGGTTTCGATAGCTTGTTTGCCACCCTGCTACTATAAAAAAATATTGTGGGCATCGGTACGTATCAGATGGCTCGACTGCTCGTTTGTCCCCGTATATTATAAAAAAAGTTTTCAAATAAACTTAAAGCACTTTAAGCTCGTAATGAGTCACTATTTTTGCGGTCGGTAAGATCCTTGTTCAAAAGCGAAGAGTTTCATTTCATGTCATTAATCATTTACCCGTGCGCGTGCCTCGTAAAAATATCCCAACCTCTCCGTATTACAATTGAAAAAGTTTGGTTAAGTTTTAATAAAGTGAACCGAAGTTTAACACATACATTGTGGAATTTACATGTTTAGTTGAGGCTTATAGCACCTCGACTTCGCACGCTGATCTACAGTCCAGCAAAATAGCCTTAAAATTCATCGGCTAAGTTCGCCAGTGTCAATGTTTAAATTTAAAATGCTTTTGCATTGTAATTTCAAGTCTAAATAAAATGTTAAAGGGTACGTATGTATGATTTTTTTTGTGCTAGGGAATTCAGGAATACCCAAGAACGTCCTATCACAGTTTCACCTCGATCTTGTTTATACGAGTATCATACGATGCTTGTCATTAATCTTTGATTTGAAGATTTCTAAAATTATTAAATATACAGCGCTTGTCAACCAAACCGGACGTTGTATTATAAGAGATAAAATGTTATATTGAAAAAATGCTTTATTTCTACGAATGATACTGCCAACAAAATGAAAAAGATAACATAGAACACAAAGGAAATTAAAAGAATCAAGACAATAATTAAAATAAAATCAACAAAATATTATAGGAGGTAGCATATCCCCCACACCATGGTTCAAGCCTTGTCGTGGCGGTGGGGCTCAGTAGCCTGGTGTTATCCGAGACACCTTGGGCGAAGCCAATTGAACCGAGGAGGTGGCAGCTCTGTGTACCCCTCCTGTAGAAGATGGGATTAAAGAGCAGGTCGAGGTATCGCTCTTTGTACCCCTCCTATAAGAAGAGGGGACAAAAGAGCAAAAGTGGCGGCGCTCTTGCGCACGGGGCAAGGGAACCTCACCCCATTACACTGTTCCAAAGTCGGTGGGGTCGTCACGAGATGCGGGGCAACCCCATCTGCGGAGGTGGCGTCGGTCCCTTCAAGGCCGACTTGCCGTCTAGGTGCCGTGATGATTCGCTGTTCGGGGGCACCTCTCCAAAGGCGGCACTGATGGCAGTCGCGGTGGTTTCTGTGGGTATTCGGCACTATCATGTGCCGCGAGTCCCACACACCACTGGATCAAAAAGGTAGTTATGTTGTGTTCTGGGCAAGTAATAAATATTTTTTGTAATTAACTTCCATATTGTCTTTAGTGCGAAGTTCACGGAGTGGAGGGGGGAGATTTAAATTTTAAATTAAAACAGATTTAAAGCAGCCCCTAAATGTTGCTGTGCGATGTTTGACAAATAAACCGTGACCAAAAGGCTCCAACTACTTATTTGTACTCCTAAAATTTTCAAAAAAAAAATGCAACGGCCAAAAACCACGGTACACCGCTCGCCTGTGTGTCACCCATGTTACGGTGGCTCGCATCTTAAGCGACTTCATCTATTTAAACGATGGTGAATTTACATGTTTTTCCCGTACACCTCAACCTTTGATACAATTCAATTTTTGTTTCCTATTGTGTACTCCACAATGTGTGGACCCGAATTCCGTCCCAACCCTTCAAAGATAAACTGCCTTTTGTAAATGATATTAAATTCTATTTTGTTTTGGCGTTTTCCTTTAAATCTGTTTACAAATTCAATTTTATCATGATAATAGGATCGACGCCCTATTTATGGTATACGGGGCTCCACGGTTTAGATTCTATTCTTCCTCACAAACTCACCCATCAAATTCAAAAGCAATAATCGCGACTGCTTAAAATATATTGAAAGTATTACTCACGTTGTTGATACGCATATAACGAGACCCCATACCCTGAATCAGTCAAACCATTCGTCGGAAACTTCCCGGATTCCATTCCCGAGGTACACGAGGGAGATCGCTAGCACTCTGCCGTGCATCCGTCTGGTCCCGGTGCCCTCTTCTCACTCTGGAGGCGAGTCAGTATCGCCTCCATTTCAGCCTCCGTGATGGTTGGCGGAACACCCTCCTCATTGTCCGACGTCTGCCGAGCCATCCTGGGCGCACACTGGTTCCCCGACGATCCTCCGCATTTGGCCCGGCTGGAGCATCGCCTTGATGGGAGCTAACTGGGCGCCGAGCTTGTTTCACGCCCATTTGTACGGTCGGCCCCAGGGATCCCTCTCGGGATCCCTTACGAGCTCCAGCTGGGCCTCATCCTTGGCTCGGCAAATGGCCTGCTGCAGGATCTTCACTTTCTCCACAAAGATCCTGCGCGGTGGTCAGAGAGTGTCTCCACCTCCGTCTCCACCCTACACCCCTCCACTCTGCGTGCGATGTACCGCCCACATCTTCACCTCCCTCCTTTTCGGGCTCGTGACCGGGTTACCCCAAGCCGTGGACTTGGCATTGAGGTCCCCTTCCACGAACACCTGGAGAGGGAGTTAGCTGCCGCACAAGCAGAACTTCGAGAAATTTTTCTAGGGCCGCCAGATTGCGGTTCGGGGAGAAGTATACCCCAACTAAAGCAACCTCTCCCCGAACTGCCGCCACGTACCCGTGGCGACAGACTCTGGGCAACAAAAGTACATAATTACTGATCATTCGAACTGTCTAGCTAAGACGGAAAGACGGTAGGACAGAAGGAAAGACTGACAAACAGACAAACGGACAGACATACAGCGGAGTCTTAGTAGCAGGTTGAAATTTTCACAGATAATGTATTTCTGTTGTTGTTATGACAACAATAAAAATCTGTAAATTATAACATAGTTATATAGCTGGAAAAATTAATTACAAGCTGTAGTCACGAATGTGGAGTTCGTTTTATACACAATGTATGCAAATTTAAGTATGTCAAATCATATATTTTGAATTCTTTTTATCTCTCGTTGGTACGGAAACTTTGTGTACGTTTCCGGTTCGCACTTGGCCAGCTTTATCATAAGCATTCAAAAGCAATCTACATAATAAAACAACGGGCCGTGATTCAGCAAATAATGATTGCCAGAGGCGACTGCTGTCGCAAATTTTATGAAATTATCCGTTTGGGAAATAATTTCTGTGTTCCTACTTTTCTACATAGACATTTACGGGGATTTAACATCCCTAAGGGGATTTTTAAAAGACATGTGTGTTTTGAAATAATTTCAGATGTTTTCTTCGGTATGTATTGCACTTAAATTGGTTCGGCATAGTAAATCAGGTATTCCCTGTTACGTAAGACTGGTGTGAATTATCTGTGTTTTTTCACGCTAACTTCAATCTGAGAAATCCTGTCTAAAGACAGTATAAAAATAATTTAAGCCAAGAAATAATGTAGTCTATAAAGTGTAGTAGATGGAATGTATTGTAATTTTTTGATGGAAACTCATAATATCACTTGATAAATAAAAACTATTTTTAACACAATTTCCGTAAATAGTAGAAATTATATAAAAATATAATTTATGCTTCATTACCTACACCATAAACTTTTAATAAATGTCTAGGTGTATTTATAACTATTAAATTACATTCTACGTATATTTAACAAGTTATTTATTTACTTTTAAGATACAGTGTAATTAAATAGGTAGTGTTGTCATTCGTATTATTAATAGTGTTTTTGGGACATGGGACGATAATTAATTTAACATTTCCCCTGTCATTATGTGAATATTCGATTGAGAACTATCCAGAAAAGTAGAGCGCCATCTGTAGCAAATTAAAATAATTAACACGCGATTTCTGGACGCAACATGCGTTGGGACTCGTTGTGGTAAAATTAATGTTAGTGTGTAGTTTTCGTGTAAACTACGAGATGTCGCTATAAAGAATTTATTTAATATCAACTTACGTTATATAAACCGAACCGGTTTTTCCGATTTTTCACCAAATTTCACATCCATATTAAGTAGGTCTGAGAATCGGTTACTGTCTATATTTCATACTCTAAGCGATTAGAATGGTTCACCCTTAACATTTTTTTTTAATGTTTACATATTTACGGAATATTGTATGCCGGGACAGCTAGTAAGCATATTAATTGCGTATTTTTTTTGCATAAACATAATATAGATAGAGTAGGTAAGCCAACGTAAAACGCGTCCGTCAAATCGAGAGTGAAGGCAAGTATGAGTTGTCATGTCCTTATAGTGCCGAATACCCACAAAAGCCACCGCGAGTCTTTGGTGAGTTGCGCCTGAACAATAAAACATCAGGGACCGACTCCACCTCCACAGAAAGGGTTACTCCGCACTAAAGGACAAGCCCACCAACAGTGCACTGAGGTGTGTTCTCCGGGCCGCCTGCAACGGAGCCAGGAGGCAGTATACCCGGAGCTGGCGGAGACGCCCACAGGACGTCGACAAGGACAACAGGCAGTGTTTGGGACAGTGCAATGAGGTGAGGGGCGACCCTTGTCCCGTGCGCAAAAGCGCGTCCTCCTGTTTCTTTTTTGTCCCCTCTTCTTATAAGAGGGTTACAAAGAGCGATCCTTCACCGCTCTTTAGCCCCCCTTCTTATATGCAAAGAGCATTCCCCTCGGTTCAATTGGCTTCGCCTGGATTCAACCCAGGCCACTGAAGTCCCACCACCATGATAAGGCTTGAACTATGGTGGGGAGGTAAAGTTACACTTGATTTAGCAATAGATTTGACGATCATCAACAGCAGCAGCAATCAGATCGTTGCTGCTACAGATGTGCGTCCCGTCCCGTAGTGCCCGCTAGTCACGGTCACAAGCTCCTTGCATCTACGGATTTTATCAAGAGGCTCACCGTATTCAATTTGTATGCAGGCAAATTGGGCTGCTGCACCCGGGGAAGTACCTCTCTCCCGCTTAATTTGTCAACAATGATGTTTCCCAAGGTTGTGTTCTGCCTCTACTCTGCTTCTTCTGTATATCAATGACTGAACTATTGACCTTCAATGTTACATAACTGACAGTACAGGGGCTGCTTTATACACTGCTGGAACAAACTTATGCCTGAAGTCGAGGCTTTGCTATCCAATGTCTCGGAATGGGGTTGACTGAACTTAGTCCAATTTAACCCCCATACGACACAAGTTTTCGCGTTTAGCGCTAAAAAGTTACTCTTCATTGTATTTCTTCGTTTTCAGAACACCTACCTATCGGCCTTAGCTAGAAAACACTAGGTGCCGACATACTGAGTAACGTTCAGTGCCGCGGTCATTTGGAAACGAAAGCTAGATTGGACTCAAAGAAGCTGCGTGCTCAATAGGGCGAAGAGTACTTTAGTACAGAACGTCGGATGCAACTTTCCAAGGCGCAGGCCCTATGGCAGGCCTAAGGGCAGGGGCCCCGCAATGGTAGCTTGTTTCATTTAGCCGTATACAACGTAGAGCGACAACTAATCGTTGACAACGAAGTTATTTCCGGACAGCTCGATTCTTTGGTCCTATGAAGAGATGTCGGTTCGCTGTACGTATTTTATCGTGTTTTCTGTGTGGAGTGTTCCGAGGAATTGTTCGGCCAGTAGCCGAATTCCATCTTCGGACTTCGCGACAGAACTCTAAGTTCCACGTCCATTACCTTGATGTCCGCAAATCTACAACAGTACGGTTTAAATGCCACTTCTTACCGTGCACAAATCTACATTGGAACCAGCTGCCTCCCTCGGTATTTTTGATTCCATAAGACTTAGAGGTTTTCAAGAAAAGAGCATAGCTATTCCTTAAATGCCGGCTACGTGTGTGTATGACACCTGGTCTTGCAGATCTCTATGGACGGCGGTAGTCACTACCCACATGCTCGTTTGACCCATATCTCATTAAAAGGGTATCCTCAAGATCTTGACCAGATCCATCTAGGAATCAGTCCAAAGTGTGGGAGGCCATCCAATAATTTGAAAATAAAGAATGGCAAAAAGTAAGAAAACGGAAGAAGAATCATTATGGATATTGAGGCACCTCGGGAATCGCTAAAGATCGTGAAACTTTTTTTTTAGTTTATTTCATGATAACTTACACAAGTGTTGCAGCTTAATTATCCTGGCCCTTATAGTAAAATTAAATAAAAAAGGGTTTTCACAAACCATTTTATTACTTTGTCTGTGATATAAGTGTTTCGCTTCTAGTTATGTTACATTATATTAGATATTTATGTATTATTTGTCTGGTACGTAGTCGAGTGGTAAGCATGGGTAACCTCAATCGTAAATTCCTGGGTTCGAGTCCCAAAGTCTGGCCGTCAGGAGGTTCGCGGTGTACACCCCTGTGGCTCAGAATGCACGTTAAGCCGCCCTGCCGTTCCTGCGCCTAAATTCTCTCCGATCGTGTCGGATTCTCATCCCATAGGAATAAGAGAATGAGGGAACAGGGAGAGCACTTATGCCTGCGTATATACATATATAGATACGGCCGCATTGGCTGAAATTCAGCAAGGATAACATTAAAATTGTCTTATCAAAAACAACTCACATGCACGTGATTTATCAACTTCCAACCAATGAATCGAATGACAGAAATCTAGCTAGATTAGAAAGGAGTACCATGCCGTATTGTAGCTGAATTGGGATGGTGCCTTCGGTTGCTGTATTATTAAACTATATAAGCAATGTTCGATTAAAATATAATACTTTTATTGTTTTCATATCTAATTAATAAACGTACACTGTTTCGTACTGAATTGTCTCGAAGCACCTGTGATTGTACATAGACACATCAACATAATATCGCAAACTTTAGTTCTGTCTTATGACTTCGTTGCGAATTCTATCGGACAAAGAAACATCGAAGATAGCACGTTCTATAGCCCGCTGAGTTATGGCAAACTTGCGGACCAGTCATATTTCGGCCCCGTAGGCCATCACCGGGAGAACGCATTGGTTGAAGACTTTATCTTCAAGCTCTAAGGTACTACAATAGTTACCTGAAATAGACGTATTCGTCTACGACTCCGAGAATAGCACCATCAACGCTGACCGGCCTAGGGAGAACGTGTTCGTTGAACATGACCATAGTCTTGTCCAAGTTCATCCTAAGGCCAATACGTCGAGAATTTACGATATCACGCGAAGAGTAAGCCCACTGTAGTGACAATAGGCCGGCCACACACTCAGAAGATCAAATGGCAGATGGGCCACTAACGTTCTGAAGTAGAGGCCGCGTTTAGGAACACGAAGTGTTGGTCGACCGTACAGCAGGTGGGAAGATGATCTCCGTGTAGTAGTTGGTCCGGGATGGATGCGAGTAGCAGGAGATCGGCCGTCTTGGCGTTCATTGAAAGAGGCCTATGTCTAGCAGCGAACCGATAAGGGCTGATAATGATGATGATGGCTATATCAACATTGACAAAGTCAATGTTACGTGCATATTTTTATGCCGTTTTTACATTGTATAATTTTATGCCGTTTTTACATTGTATAATTTTATGCCGTTTTTACATTGTATAATTTTTCATTGTGCACATAAAGTGTGTGCACGGACGGATTTGAGAGTGAGAAATAAATTCATCGTCAGTTTGTGAGTGTAAATATTGTGTATGCACACCTAGGCCCTCCCCTCACGTTGGCCAATGGGCCAACAGTAACTCGCGAACCACACACAGCACAACTATCATTTTGCAGCAGCACCATGTGAACGAGATGTACCGTTCACCGTGAACAATTCAGCTGTCATGTAGCATGATACTTCTTACATAGTTTTTTTCTCGTCAGTTAATCCTTCCATCTTTTTCCCTGGCCTTATCCCGTTTCCACGTCAGGTGATGTCGGGGTCGGCTACATACTCGTAATCTGGGGGATTTGACGAGGGCGCCAGTTTTCACACGACGTGATTTTTTTCCTTTGTTTTACCTCTGTAACCCAGAAGGGAATCTCAACCCAGCTGTAGATAAGGTCGAATATCCAATACACGAATTCAAGTTTCATCACGATGTCTTCCTTCACCGTAAGAGCACAGAAAATGAACTTGAGTTTGTGACACACAGTGGTACATTACCAGAATCAAACCTGGACTAGCCGGGTGAGAGTCCATAGCGCTAACTACTAGTCCACTAAGGTATTTTCTCGTCAGTTAATAATTTGCAATAATATGTAAAGGAAAATCTGAGGGGAGAGCTTGTTCTAGAAGCTGCAAAACGATTTTATTGATGGAATTGGATAATGTCATTTGATGAATAATTTATATTAAAAAACTACCACTGACTGGCGTTTTAAATAACAGGAAGTGACAATACAATACACCGACTTTATTAACGGTTTTTTTTTAAATTTTAACCTTATTTGTCCTCCGACTGCCTTCAGTACGAATAATGTTAAATCTTTTTTATTGAGGTTTTTATCACAATAAGATATATTAACACTATCGCACTATACAAAGCATTGTATTATATATATATTTAAATAAATGTGAGAAAGAAGGTCACTGACTGGATAAGAGAGAGAGAGAGAGAGAGAGAGAGAGTCACTGATTAAATTGCATAAAACTTATCCATTTACATCTTTGGATTAGATAAGATGGTCTACAGTAGACCATGCAGAACGAAATTCTCTAATCAGAGACTCCCTTAAATTCGTTCTTGATTTATTAGTAAATGTGGAACATCTTCAGTTCTATTGCATACTTCATACATTTATGATGATAAATAATAGGTGAAGTAGTATTCATAAGGATAGTAAATTTTGCCGGTGGATAGTGCCCAGAACGAAGTCCTTAAGATAATGTCACATAGTTCCTACCTGAATTACATTCATCAACACCAAACAGTGCGCAGAGGCTCATTCTGTATAACTTTATACCCTGACCCTTTTTCTATTGAGATATCATTGAAACAATTTGTTTCAACTTGTTAATATTTCGTCTTTTAGGTTGTGTGCTGGAGCCCATTTCAACATAGCTCTCGCCGCATCTTCATTGATCATATTAATAATTTTGAGAATGTTATAGGCTATCGGTGCAACTCTGTAATCAGAGAAGCACCAAACCAAATGCTGCAAAGCGCTTTTACTACCCGAGATACCGCGTAACTAAAATTTGTCTATACAAATAAAATACTGTCACCATTTAATTCTATTCTAAGAGATAATAATGAGGATAAAGGGTCTGTTACAATGTAATTAGACTTTCATATATATTTATTCAAAGGTGGTGGTCTTTCCACTTTCACAATCACGAACAAAGTTTTTATGTGTGACAGTTCATGACAATGAACAGCTGTACAGTTTTTAATTAGGGTTAGTAAAACGTGAGGGTATGAAGTCTTATCTGGCAGTTGTCCAAGAATCCCGGCTGCAACTTGGATGGTCCTTTATACTGTTCCTCCAATCCTCAACTATTGAAGTTGAGGATTATAATGATATCTTATCTTCATTTTACATACAAATTTAAAAAGGGAAATAGAAAAAAAGGAAAAGGAGTAGAGCTCCTTTTAATGAAATATTAATTCGTGCATTGTGGGACGAATATGTGGGTTTCCGGAAGAAAATAATAGACTAATTAATTATGATTTGACGCCAAAATGAAAAAGAGTGACATTTCTTCAACACAGAGCACATTAAGCCTTATGGTCAATGATGACAGATATAATTCTTTACAAAAAAATAATTGCTACACTACCACATATTGGGGGGACATGACTTAATGCCTTTAATATATTTAAAAAATAGCTTGAAACACTGTATTTTGAAAGGAGTAGGCTCCTACACGAGTATTTACACTTTTGGGCGCCTCTGTATAGACCCCACACTAATTGCTATAGTTGGAATGCAATTCAGTATCCACTTCGTGCAATAATATATTAGGTTCATAATGTCCTTTTGAACATCTTACACATTGCAATTAGGTTTTTATAGATTTTTTTTATTTCAATATATGTTATCCAGACATCAAGACTAAACATTCTAAGAACATTAGTACTAGAAATTCGTTGGACACTTAGTTTAATGAATATTGATGGATGTAGTGCTTTCTTTTTATTTTTATTCTAGTTAGCATTATCACTTATTAATACCGTTAGCGAATACCGAAACGATGTTTACGCCTATGTAGGCATTGCATGCTAGTCTTAAAAATAATGGTAGAATATTTAATTAACGCGCCGTTGCTAGTTAAGTCACTTCAACTTGGCCAGTAGGAAAGAACCAGTCACTAGGATAACTGTGGCCCTATTTACACCTCAACACTTAAAGGAGCTTCAGAGATAGTCCCCATTGAAACACATTATATATGTTGGAGTACAGAAAGTAGAAGATAACAAAAGAAAATTTGATATTAATTTAATCAAATAATATCAATGAGTGTGGTTCTAAAGATAAGAAGACGAAATAACGCTCATAGAAAACCGAGCTTCCAGCATTCTTTGAGATTTACTTTCCAGCTAGGTATGAACTTTACATGGATCTTTATTGGTATTGGTATATGATATTACACTTTGCGGGTCCATAGGAAATAGAAAACGAAATGTAGGGGATATTTCTTTTGGTAGAAAAAAGATGGAAAAAAAAGGAAAGGGAAGATCAGACTACTTATGAATATAGTTTTACATACCAGCCCTTATGTAATGATTAACTCTTGTGATACTATTCAACCACTAATTATATAACCTGCTATAAAGTGATCTCTGTAGGCATTTAAGTTATTAATTTAACGGTTGTTCCTTAATTTTAAAAGTAGTGGAGTGTGTGAATTTGATCAATTTATACTCGCGAACAAAGTTAAGTATATTATAGTAAAAAGAAATGAAAGCGAAAGGGATCAATAATTGTTTAAATATTAATTCGCGTTATGTTCAGGGCCCCGGAGCATGGGAGAAGTGACGCGGGTTTACAGCTAGATGGTCTGAGGCACACTGCCGGTGCGGGGTGCCCGGCGGCCGTAAGCAGCGGGTGCGCGAGCGGCTTGTTGAACCGGTTGGAGCGCGCGACTATTCGGCGTGCTCCCATAGCCGTCTACTTCAAATTTCAGATCTTAGATCTTAGATCAACTAGGTAACAGTAAATAATTTTCAACACTCGACTTGCATCCGGATTTCATGAAATACTGTTAAATGACGCTGGCAAAGCCCAAGGCGATGTAAATAACGAATGGGAGGGTTTATCAATGTCTCCCATTGACTTTGATACAGATTTAAATTTCCCTGAATTTCAACATGACATCCTTGATTTATTATCCATTCCCAATCGAACAACCCAAAAAGTTCAATAGCCGGAGTGTGAACTTGAAACGAACACCGAAGTTTCCTATCTGCCTGGAAATACAAACCCAGTAAATGAAGAAACACTTAATGTTCAGCCTCCAGGCACTCCACAACAAAATACTTCTCCGATGCCTGAGAATACTAACGTCATGAACGAAACTTATCCTAAATTTCTCAAATCTTCTACAAAGACCTTTAATACTTTATTCGTAGAACTTAATGAAACCTTACGTAAAGCGACTCAGAAATTAGCTTTCATTGACTTAGGTGAAACTATACCATATCATCATTATCATCATTATCAGCCCTTATTGGTCCACGGTAAGATATAGACCTCTCTCAATGAACGCCAAACAACCGATCTCTTGCTACTCGCATCCATCCCGTAATCTATAAGTAAGTGTCTTCAACTATCAACACCCACCGTTCTCCAATAGCACCTTTCGGCAAAGGCCCGAACAAATCCACAGCGTTGACCTCAAAGGTCTGTGCAGGGACTGCAATCTGTAACAGGCTTGCAGGTTTCTCATTTGAAGGTTTGTAGCGCTGGCATTCGATGCAAGTCTTCAAATATTCAGTGACAAAGCGTCGCATACCGGGAAAAAGAAATCTTTGACTGATGTGATGCAGGGTCCTTTCTTGACCGGACGTAGCTGAGCCGTGACATTCAACTAGAACTTGTTTCCTTCGGTTCTCTGGAACAACGAGCTGCGGTTCCTCGATATCGGCATCAAGACAGTACCGGCATAGTACACCTCTGCATAAATAATACCCTCGGTCTATCCAACGAGTAAGTTCTAACTGAGCCTTTAAGTTTTTCCCTACCTCTGGGTCTGCGACCTGATCATGGCGAAGAGCGACAGAATCCCATCGTGGTGGATTTGACGTACACAGTACAGACCTCACAGGAATCGCGAACCTCCTCCTCACACGGTGGACGACTGAGCGAATCCGCAATGACGTTTTCTTGCCTTCTCTAGTGTGTAGTCTACTTGGAGATCGAAAGACTGGAGTTTCATAGCCTACCAGACATCCTGAAGGTGATTTTAAGGTGATGAAGGTCATTTCAAAATTTTCGGAACCAGGAACAACTTTGCAGAACCGATTTTGAATGTTTGATATTAGTGTGTGGTAGTGGAACGTTAAGTAACAGTATAGCATCGACCTTATCAGGATCAGGCAACATACCTTGAGTAGTGATCATGTGTCCCAAATATTTATCCTTTTCTCAAGCAAACTTGCACTTGTCGCGGTTAGCTCGGAGCTTGAACAAACGCAAGCGTTCAAATACAGCACGTAGTTAACGTAAATACTGGTCATATGATTGCGAAATAAGGACTAAATCGTCGTTGTATACTAGAAGAGTCCTCCCCTGTAGAGACAATGAAGACAGAAATCTGTCAATTAAATGTTGAAAACGTGGCGGGCGCGTTACGTAGCCCGAACGGCTTGCGTTTAAATTTGTAAATACCTGGTGGTGATACGAAGGCAGTCTTCTCCTGGTCTTCTGGTTAGACATTCACATCCAGATTTTAGGTCCAAAGTACTAAGGAAGAACCCCTTTCCAATATAATGCTTCGCCTGGTTTCACCCCAGGCTACTAAGCCCGACCGACACGACGAGGCTTGAACTATGGTGGGGATCCACCACCACCACCTTGAAACAGCGTAGCCTGCTTTACTCCTTCTGACGGAAACCCAGAAATCTTCTCCGGTTAATTCATCTTACCTTACCTACCCAGGGGAAAAGTTAGAACAACTATTTATAGTACGGGCTGGAGTGTGTGTGTTTTCTTCGGAGAAGATGTATTCTATCGCCGCCTATTCAACCTTGAAGACAAGGATCTACTCATCATTTCGCTGCGTTTAGATAGCTGTGACCACCCCCGCGTCTATGTATGCCTATACAGATACATAAATACCGAAAAAGACCGACTCCTTGAGCACATAGAAATGGCTACAGTATCTGTTGTGAAACAGATTCCAACCGCAGAGATTTTAACGCTCATCACGCAAATTTCTTTGTTCACTTATCCAATATGCGGGAAGATCTTTTCATGACTTTGCATATGGTTTTACACATTTGGTATCATCGCCCACGCGAGTCCCAGACGTGGAAGAGCATACTCCCTCCCTGTTGGAACTTCTGCTGACCTCCCATCCGGAAAGCTACCTGGTTTCCGTCAATTCTGCTTTGGGCTTGTCGGACCACTGCGTGATACGGAGTACAGTGCCGATTAGACGTAGAGCACGGCCTGATTTTGTATCCGTGCATTCTGGTCCTTCATCGAGGCTGTTATAGGGAATTTTGCTAAGCCATCCCTCCCTACTTTGCATTGTAATGATGAATCGCTGGGCCATGCCGCAACAGAGAAAGCCGAACTTCTGGGTTCTTTTTGTGTGTCGAACTCTTTTTTGGATGATCAGGGATTTCCGCCGCCTACTATAACGCGGTGTGGTTATTCGATGCTGAATATTATGTTTCGGTGGAGTGCCGTGCGTAAAGCACTTCTTTCCGCGGACATTCACTAGTCGAGTGGGCCCGATGGTATCGCTCCGATTGTGCTGGGAAAATGTGCTCCAAATTTGGCCCCGGTATGGATGCGCCTTTTCTGATTCTTCTACTCTGGCATAGTCCCCAGCTCTTGGAAGATAGCTTTCGTGCACCCGATTCCTAAAACTATGGAATCTATTATCATCTGCCAGCTCCTGCAATACTTGGAAGATCATCAAACAATTAGTGACCGCCAGGACGGTTTCCGCCGTAGATGTTCAGCTGGTGATCTTCTAATTTATTTATCGCACCAATGGGCGGAGGCAGTTGAAACCAAGAGGGAGGCATTGGCAGTTAGTCTGGATGTAGCGAAGGCCTTTGATCGGGTTCGGCTTCAAACCTTTATTCATACGGACTTCGGGACTACGGGAAATTATGTGATAGGAGCATTATGTTATAACGGTCGTGGTAGACGGCGCATGCTCCGCCCTTAAGTTTGTCAACGCTGGCGTTCCTCAAGGCTGTGTTCTATCTCATACGCTGTTTCTTCTGCATACCAATGACATGCTGCAAACTAGTGGCCTCATTGATACGCGGATGGTAGTACTATGCTAGTACGCGGATACTTCCTACACTGGCCGTACCAATATTTCCCGGGAACACCTCAACGAGTATCGGAACAAGCCTGTGTCTAAAGTCGAGGATTTGCTATCCAACATCTCGGATTGGGGCCGACTAAACTTAGTCCAATTTAACCCCCATAAGACACAAGTTCTCCTGCTAGTAGTGGGAGATCGGTCATCTTGGCGTTCATTGTGAGAGGCCTATGTCCAGCAGTGGACCTATAAGGGCTGATAATGATGATGATAAAGACACAAGTTTGCGCGTTTACCGTTGAAAAGTCACACTTCGTCTTATCTACTCGTTTTCAGAACACCTACTTATCGGCCTCAGCTAGCCTCGGAATACTTGATGTCAACATATAGAGTAACGTTCAGTTCCGGGGTTATTTGGAAGCAAAGCTAAATTAGCCTCAAAGAAGCGCGCATGCCCGCGAAGCAATACTTCAATCCAGCCCATCGGCTGTAACTTTACAAGGGGCAAGTCCGTCCGCATCCATATGCGGGAGCAGTACTCCATAGTACTGCTCCCGCCTTTAGGCAGGGGCCCCGCAATATCAGCTCATTACATTTGACCGCTTACATCGTAGAACGACTCGAATCGTTGACGACAAATATCCGGTCAGCTCGATTATTTGGTCCTACGAAGAGGTGTCGGTTCGCTGTGCGTCTTTTATCGTATTTTTCATGGGGAGTGTTCCGACGAATTCGGCTTAATACCAGCAGCAGAATTCCACCTTCGGACATCACAACAGAGCTCTAATTTCCACGCCCATCACCTTAATCTGCGTAAATCTACGAGTACAATATTGACGTCTTCAGTTTACGCGAATGTTAGACATTACAATAAAACTACTTTTACGGATTTTATGGCGGTTTATTAAGTTATTATTTATGTAGCCCGATGTTTCAAAAGCTTTACAGCAACCATGGTCACGGGTGGACTGGGATGACAGATGTCCAGATGTACCAAGTTTTTAAAAGTACCCGAAGAATTATCATATTATATGTTTGCGTTAATTGGAACAACTAAGAATATAATTATTCGGGCACTTTTAAAAACTTGGTACATCAGGACATCTGTCATCTCAGTCCACCCGTGACCATGGTTGCTGTAAAGTTTCTGAAACGTCGGGCTACATAAATAATTTAATAAACCGCGATAAAATCCGTAAAAGTAGTTTTATTGTAAATCTACAATAGTGCGGTTTAAACGACACTTCTTTTCGCGCACAACTGTACTGTGGAACCAGCTGCCTCCCTCGGTATTTCCGATCCGATACGTCTTAGAAGGCTTCAAAAAAGATCATACATATTCTTTAAAGGCCAGCAATGCGTTTGTAAGACGCCTAGTCTAATAGATGCCTATGGATGGCGGTAGTCACTACTCACCTATTCGTCTACCCCCTATCTCATAAAAAGAAACTTTCAATCCTGATCGCTGTCTTCGAAATAAATAATTTCTTTTTTAAACCCTAAATCCAAAGTCGCGCATAACAGTACGTCCACTTTTAAGAATTTTTTTCAACACACCTTCAAATAGTAAAAGTAAATAGCAATTCGTTCACAAATTATTAAATTTTAGACTGACACGGTTAGAGACTTAATTCCTGAATTTTTTACTTTGCTTTTAACTACTAGTTTACTTCTGACACCATGTTTTATACTTATATGTGTTGATGGGTTACGTTAGGATGGCATACAGAGGGCTGTGTGGCCACCATAAGAGATGGACTCTAGGTGAGGGGTATTACGTGTATGATGGCAAGCTATAGCACTTCATTGACGTATACACCCAAGGTGTCATCATCTCATGGCCTTCGGGACCGTACTGGATATCGTATGTGCCTAACACAGGCATCAGCTGTAATCACAATACAGACTATGTAAATATCTTGACAGATATGCAACAGCCATGACATAGAGTTGCGTTTTTTGAGATACTACAAGATTGCTATCTTTGATTGATCTATATCATCTGGAACGATTAGGAATGGCCGATCAATATGAAGTCGGGAATCTTGTGCGCATATTTCTTATGGTATAAGGGGACAAACGGAAAATCTGAGCCCTTTTATGGCTACCGACGCCCATGACCATCAGCATAATTGCTATACGCATCGGGCGTTGCCCCCCTTTTTATCTCCCCCCCCCTCCAATATGCAAAAACAAAATTTGTAAATCAATGACTTAAATAATAATGTCGTCCTAGCCGAATTTCAGCTATAGCCATCTCTATTGAGAGAGCCATCTGCGCGAGAGATATTATAGTGCACAAGTGTTTGTGCAGACACAAGTGCACTCTCTATTCCTTCATTCCCCTATTCGGATGGGAGGGCAATCCGACACGACCGGAGAGAAATCAGCCGCAGGACCGACGGCTTAACGTGTTCTCGAGGCACGGGGATGTAACACCGCCAATCCCAAAGCTCTGGACAGTTTTTACAATTTGAAAAATTCTAATAGAACTTTTTGTATGGTCCTATTCGATTCGAACCCCGGACCTCACGTCTGTGGCTGAACATGCATACTACTAAACTACTAGGCAGTTATGACTTAAATAATATGCATGTGACCTTCTCGAATAACTGTCACCGCCGATAAAAAAGGTCAAACACACACATTGACTTGTATTACGTGGGTAATGATACAACTACGATACAGGAATTCGGACATTGTTGTCGGCCCTGTCAGCCCTATCAGACCGAGCTAGTGCTCAGGCGAGTTAACTTGTTTCATAACTCTCTCTCGATATAAATAAGTGATCATAGTAAAACCAGTAAAGTGAGTCAACAAGAGGTCTGGTGTGTAATAAAGCTAGGAACATACATAATGTATATTTACTTCATATTGTTACTTGTGATTTGCATAGCGTGTGTAGTAAGAGTAAGAAGAAGTAGATTTTATAAATTGTTATTTAAGTTACCACCGGCGTTACCGGAGATACCAGTAATTGGTATCATTCACCATTTTCTGGGAAATACTGAAGGTATATCTTAAATATTGTTACATTTTAATGCATTATTATTTTAGTATGGGATATCTTTAGCATAGTTAAGTAAGAGGTGGCACCATGCTGCATAGCATGGAATTGCGCCGAAATTTTTTGAATTATGCGTATTTCCATGTGCGTTAATAGTCGCAAAAAGGATTTCTCGTTTGAACCCCTTGTACTAGATAAAAGGGCTGAAATATGACATCGAAGAGAAAATTGGTGTGGTAAAAATAAATTAATAGAATCTTTGCATCATCGAAGAATAAAGCAATCGATTGCACATACTTCACACACACGCCTAATTGAGAATCAATTAAAGCTCCGTATGGTAGATTTGTCATATGATTTAGTATTTTTATTTAAATCGGGCCTCTTAGTGCATTAATATCAATATTACAATAAAACTACTTTTACGGGCTTTATCGCGGTTTATTTAATTAATTAACTAGCTCGACGTTTTAGAAGATTTACT
This sequence comes from Eumaeus atala, assembly GCA_017140195.1. Lineage (NCBI taxonomy): Eukaryota > Metazoa > Arthropoda > Insecta > Lepidoptera > Lycaenidae > Eumaeus > Eumaeus atala. The sequence goes on along the minus strand of JAFELO010001028.1, from coordinate 77,762 downwards.
GCGACCGTGGACACAGGTGGATCATGGTTTCTGTGAAGCTTCTAAAACGTATTGCTGTTTTGTCACTAACTCTTATAAGAGAGGTTCAAAGAGCGATCTCCCACCCGCCCTTTAGCCCCTTCTTCTTATAAGAATATCCTCCTCGATTCAATTGACTTCGGCTGGGTTCACCCCAGGCAAAGCCACGACAAGGCAAGCCTTACTCCAGTGTAAGATGATTAACTTAATTTTACAGATCTAATGAAGGCCTTAACGACAATGGCTAACAACATCATAAAACTCGGCAGCGCAGTCCGGCTGTATACGGGTCACGTTACTTATATAGGTAGTACTTTTTAATTTCTATAAACTTATTATATCATAAAGTTGATGGTACCGAATTCTACTTCTCACGACTCGGTATTATCTGTATATTTCGATTCTACCATACACTGTTCGTAAAAGGTAATGCCATGTTGCATTGCCGCTGTAATACGACGGCATGACCGGGGATGGGGATACCACTCGCTCACAAGACACCGCCGCAAAGTGCAGCATTTCGTGCGGGCTGTGGCCCGTTGGACGAAAGAAGCAGGGCAGATATCCTTGACGATACTGCGAATTGAAATTCGCGTCAAATGGCGTCGGTAGATGTAAAAAAAGGCCCCGATTGCTCCTGTGTCCTCATGCGATAAAAAAGATGAAATTGAACCTATGTGCCATCTCTATGTTAAATTATTTTCAAAAAAAAACAGTCCAATTAACAAATTAGAAACAAGTTTAATTTTAATTGCCCGAAAAGAAAGAAAATGAAATGTATATTAAATTTTATTGTAGTCTACCAATCAAATTAGTAAACGTAAAACACAATTTATTAAATGAATCTCGTCGCTTCTAAAATGTTTGTTTTATACGTACTATAACTAAGCATTTAATCCATTCTTAAATATTACCAACTGTTTCCATGTGTAAATAACAATTTAAGTATAAAATAGTACTCAAAATAAAAAAATAATTGGTACAGGTATAATATTGGCAAGCAATAATTAATTATTCTATCTAAAACAAACGTGACATATACGTAATAGTGTGGAGTTGTAATAGTGGAATGTTTCTATAATGCATGCATAATCATAAAAGGACTTAAATTGACATAATACTGTAAATAATTCCCAGTTGGATTTGTTGAAGCGTGTAAAATTTAAATTCATACGAGTAGTTAGTGTAAATTTTAAGCGATGGTGAGTACATTTATATGATAACATAATTTGTCAGCCTTTTGCACATAGTAGTCAGCACTGAGACACATTTATACTAAAATATAAATTTTATACTAAAGGAACTAAATGCCATGGAAGTTTAGGCCAGCGATGTGCGGGACACACTGGTCAGTGTGTCCCGCACACGAGCCGCGACAAGCAGCTCCTCGCGCAAAGGACGGTGAGTTTAGCGCATCACATACTGTCGGCAGCGGCCCACGGTGCCACCACCTTTTGCGGTGCAGTAAAGCGCAACAACGCGCTCAACGATCCCTACAACAGAGAGCACCAGCACCACCCCTAACTTCGAGGTTAAATTAACAGAAACAACAGTAATATGTCAAATTAACAGAAACAACAGTAATATGTCAAATTAACAGAAACAACAGTAATATGTCAAATTAACAGAAACAACAGTAATATGTCAAATTCCTGGATTCACAACCAAAAGCTTTAACCAAAATGGTGTTGCAGTGACTCATATAAAAGTAAGCTTATGTGCAATTGCCTCCGAGCTAGATATGTCTGAAGCCAGTGGGCTTTTAATCAACGTTTCAATATCATTCTTCATAATAGGAATCTACAGATCTTCTTTAAACTACAAATCAAGCTTCATACTTTCATACATACTGTATTAAGAGATTTGTCTACCATATCTTCACTAATTATGACCGGCGACTTTTACTACTATTGACTATAGTATTAACAAACTAACTATACTTAGCCTCTTAAGCCACCATGGCTTCATTCTAGCCATCGACCAACCCACAAGACTAAACACTTGCTTAGAATCATATTTTTGTACTATAATCACCATCAACACTGATGAGTGTCGTCCGTGACGCAGACATTACATACCACTAGCCTGCTATTTGTGGCTTATATCAGACAGCTCCAAATCAAATCCTTATAAAACTGTGATCGATAACTCCGGCTTTTGTAACGTACAACACCTTAGAAAAAGTAGAATGGATATCAATATTAGGACAAAATTGAAATGTCAGTCGTATATACAAATACGTTTCACTTGGTCCAAGTACACATAAATGCCGTGGTGTACTTCTGATCTACTACGACGTATTCGCTACCGAGACAGACTTTACACAAACGCCTTCAAGTCCCCCTGTGACGAGATAGCTCAATTAATTTACAAAAAGTAAAAAATTCTGCAATTCTACTATTGAAAGGGTGAAAATGGTATATGATTCAAATAAATTCAAAGAAGCGACTTCGTGGCAGCACCAAAAATGTGGAAAGCAATGAAATCAATTTGTCATCTTAAAAAAAAACATAACTCCGACTTATGAAGAACTAAATCTTACCTGACTGATCCTTTTAGTTTTTGCAATGAATGGTTTTCAACAGTAGAATCGAAACTAGGTGTAGTAATTCTGAACAACTCGAGTACCACAGAAATAATATGAGCTACCACCAGTCAGTCTCTAACTGAACTCCTCTAAATTCATTCCCATTTAGGACAACTACACACTTTTAGCGTACCAGGCCTGGATACTATAACAAAAAGCACCTTAAAATATATACCCTAAAATGTAGATATACAAGTTAATATTACAAATTTGCGACGACTGGACGTGTTATTGGTTATTTGTAAAATAAATCCTTTCGCACAACGACCTTAGTCTTTCAATAATTAAGATTAAGAGCCATTATCGTGTAACTCACATATAGAAGTGAATATCAGACGTTGTCAAAGATCACTCACTGTGCAGAAGCGGACAATGTTACGTTCACCGAATAAACAATACGGTTCTAACCCTAAGTTATGCAAGATGATTGGAAATATAAGCAGAAACAAACGTTAGTTTGATGATGAATTTACCGAAATATTTGAAGTTTTCTCGGTAAGAATTTGGAACTCACTTAATAACTGGAAAATACTAATGATAATCTGAATAATTTTGTTGAAGCCGAATTTAGCAAGCTAAATGATTTTTTGTTTTATATCAAATATGAATTAACTAATCTCACAAAGATCACACTGATTTGAAAAAAAACTTCCAATCTCTGGCACATGCCAATGAAGAAACTGTTAAGGACGTAAATACATTGCGTCAATCTTTACAACACCTGTCACGGTACGATGAATTTCGCGCAAAGATTAATTTGTTAGAAGAAAAAAAAATCTAGAAAACCGGTTTGAATTATTAATAAAAGAAAATGAAAACATTAAATACTAAATGAACACAAATAACCAGAGAGATTAACTTAGAATTAGTGATCATCCCAGAAGCTAATCACGAGAATCTCAATGAACTAATTGTAACTATTGCTAAGCAATCAGGTCTATCTTTATAGAAGACACATTAGAAGTGCATCGTGTAACTCCTAAGTTGAGACAACATGTTAGGCCAAAGAATATCATTGTTAAATTAAAATCACGTGTAGTTAAAGACAACATTATCTCTGGGGCCAGAAAAAGCCTCTTAACAACTAGAGTCATTAATATACCTGGAGACGCAAAACCTATATATGTTAATGAACACCTATCCCCGGCTAACAAGCAAATATTAAAAAAAAATAATGTCGAGAGATGGCCAAAGCCACGCAGTTTCGTCTGGACAAAAAACAATTCAAACATATATAATTAAACCTTAAACTATCGTGAGGACCGGAAGAGCTGGCTAATCTATCCAGACTAATGTAAGACACTCTCTAGGTCGCCGTAGTTAGCCTATCCAGTACAGCGGCATGGAACGTTATAGTCGAATTTTCATGATATTTTTTACCTTCACTTTATAGGTTTGGCTGACGCTACAGATATAGCCGAAGTGCTATCGCTTTATTTAGACAAGAGCTATTACTATTCTTTTCTCCAACCTATTGTGGGGAATGGCAGTGTATTTGCGCCAGGTAAATATGACATTTCATTATCTTTTTAAATTTATCACGCTAGAATTTTCAGAAACAGATATAATTAGTTTGTGTACATTTTATAAAGTCATGGTTACAATAACTTAAAAAAATATGAATTCTTAAGAAAAGTCTTTTTTTTTGGAAAGTAAAAAATCTATGTGTATTTTAAGTTACCTTTACTTGGAAGCTAAATGAAAGAAATAAGATCAGATTTTTTTGGAGATGATGATGGAGTGCTCGTGTGGCGACGAGAGTAGGCCTCCCTCCAGCAGGCAGAAGAGATCCTAAAATGCCTCTAAACAATTAATCCGAATATGAGACTCTTTATTACAGCTAATTTAACTATCGATATCACGGCCATAGTAACAACAACTTTTCTGTCACGTATATACGACGTGAGCATACTGGATGTGTCAATCAAAATAAAATTATAGACAAGTTGTCTGAAATCTGAATCCATGTGGGAATAGTTAAAGCATTTAATGAACATTTTAGGTGTGCTATCTCAAGTCAGACCTAGCGCCACAGTTAACATTATCTTTTGTTTGCCGTTGTTTTCAGAACAATATCAGCCTCAGTGGCCTAGCGGTCTCCGAGCACCTCGGACTTCCACATGGGTTGTCCTGGTTTGAACACCGCCATGTATCAATGACTTTGTCTAACTTTAGTACATTTTCTGAGTGCTGTTACAGTGAAGGAAAGAGATCGTGAGGTTTCCCAGATTCGTGTAATTCGACCTAATCTTGGGTTGGGCCTGGTTTTCCTTCTAGATTGTAGAAGTCAGATGGCAATTGCCCTGTGTAGAAACTGGCGCCCTCGCCAAACTCCTACATTAGGTATATGACCCCGATATCATCTGATAGAAGCGGGATGAGGCAACGGTGAAGTAGTATCTCGTATTGTAAACATTATCTGACTCTTAATGTGAATATTTTTATCTTTACCTTCCATTACTTCGAAAGTTGTTGTAACCACATGTCACGCCATTTAGAAAGTATTACGAGAAAAATGTTTTGTGTATGAGATACTGACTGGAAATTTGAGTTACTGAAGAAAATAACAATAATAGGATTACTGTTATTTTCTTCAGCTCATATCAATAGTTAATTAGTGGATACCTCTGTCCTACCTATTGGACATGAGGGGCAGTGATAGGAAGAAGATAAAAAATAGGACGCTGAGTGGTGGGGCAAGCCCGTTAATAAATACTGACTGGATATAATTTATTCTGAAAAATTTACGCTCCAATTTTGTTAAGTTCGGACATGCAGAGAGGATATTAGATAACACATATATAGTGCGTACGTGGAAGGCTGTAGGTACCGGGGAAGACCAAGGCTGACATACCACGATTAGATGGATAAGGTACTGTACGAAAGCGTGTCGAGAGTATTTGTAACCGGGGTGTCTGTATGAAGAGATTTATGAATGTTGTGATGGTGATATGTAGCATTCCGTTCCTGTAAGCTGACCTATAAGGTAACTGGCGTAAAGATGTCTTGTTGTTGTTGCAATGGCTATGTAATCGGGACCCCGTGTGAAAAGTGTTTAACAAACAAAAAGATAGGCTTAGATGTGTTAGAAAGTAATAAAGCGGTTAAATTTACAATGCTAAATACTTTTCATTTACAGCTTCCATTGCAAAAGTACGTCGACGGATCTACATGCCTTCTTTTATTCAGAAAACAATAAATGGTTACGTAGACATTTTCTGGGAGGAAAGTGTTAGACTGGCAGAAGTATTGGCACCTCATGCTGGGAGTGGACCTTTTTGTGTAGGAGAATACCTCAATCTATTTGTATTTAATACAGTTTTAAGTAAGTAACATGTCAATATAATGTGTGATTAAGCATAAAATAGCTAAAACGAGAAAGAGTGTAGAATGATTACCGCAACCCATAGAATTCTGACATGCGAATGATCATACATATTAATGATCTTACAGCGTATCTTGTTCGTCCTTTTTTTTAAATATCAAGGTCCGCACTAGGGTGTGATGGTCCCCACCATGGTTCAAGGCTTGTTGTGGCGGATCCGAGACTCCTTGGGCGAAATCGATTGAACCAAGGAGGCTCTTTGTACCCCCTTTTAAGAAGAGAAGACTAAAGAACATGAGAAGGAGGCGCTCTTTGTACCCCTCTTATGAGAAGAAAAAAGAAAAAAAAAACGAGGCAGCGCTATTGGGCACGGGGGAAGGGGTAAGGACGGGAACATCACTCCTCTGCAATGTCCCAAAGTCGAAGGGGTTCTTCTGTGGTGTGGTACAACCCCATCTGTGAAGGTGGCGTCAGTTCCTCCCGGGGCTGACTAGCCGTCGAGGTGCCCTGATGATTTGTCGTTCCGGAGTACCTCACCAAAGGCGGCATGGCTGGCACTCGGGGTTTCAGTATGTATTCGGCACTTTAATGTGCCGCAAGCCCCATACACCACAGGCCCCCATCTAGGGCCGGTGAAGGCTACCTCTAAATAGTCCACCTGAAGTACGAAGCTTCATTTTACTTTGACACGACTGCTTTCCTACTAACGTGAACCTGATGCCTCCTATAGGAGGCCTGGCCTCTACCTAGGCCTAGCACCGGTTTGGGTGGCAAAGAACATAAAAATCTGAGTAGAAAACCTCAGGGTTCTGCGTCATACCTAGAAAGTGATGGCCATTAGAGTCATCAGGGAACACCGTACAATCGCATTAGCGGTGGCGAGTCTTCTAACCCGAATTTCTTTGATAGCTACGGCCCTTCCACCATTGTATCAGTGGCGTAAAGAGGCGCTAGTGCCGGGTCTTAGGCCAGGAAATTAAGAGCAGCAGTAGCAGAGATCACAGATAGACCTGGAACGTAAACAGCTATTTGGCCTGCAAAACGATTAAACGGTTTGCCGAAAGGCAATAAAGACCCTATATGAATAGTCAGCAGGAGAGGCAGCACGATTGTCCTTCCTTCTGGTTTACACAGGTACTAACTGGGGACGGATGTTTTGGAAGGTATCTGTGTCACATACGCCGAGAGCCTACATCCACGTGCCACGACTGCGAGACCGGTCCCGAAGATACAGCGTTGCACACCCTAGCAGAGTGTTTTGCATGGGTGCAGTAATCAAGACCTCGTGGGAGTAATTGGGGAGGAAAACCTCTCGCTTGAAACCATGGCCATGATCGGCATCCAGAGTAATGTCGCATGGAATGCTGCTGTATTTTTTTTTTTGTGAGAAAGTGATAAGAGACCTTGAAAGAGACTGATAAGAGGTTACGAAAGAATATTAACACTCTCCATGCCATAGAAGACACTAGGCGTGGGAAGGCGACTAATAGCCTCCGGTCTCCGTTAGCGATGACCTGGGGGCGTGTGCTACGTGTTTCCGCGCGCCTTTCTAGCTGGAGAGAGGCTCTACATTACTACTACCGAGACATCCAATAAGGTGGTCAAAATCTGCCCAGGTCGCCAGGGCTCATCCTTACTAAGGATACACCTGGGCACCTTAGCACCGACTTCTGTGAGCGAGCACTTGGTCAGTCAGCACTTTAGTCTGTTCAAGTTCAACATAATCATCTCCGCTAGAGCCCATACGGAAAGTGTTTCCACATGTTACAATAAAAAATAAAAGTTATTTTAAATGTGAACAAATCGGTTAGTTATTAAAAATAACGTTATGTGAATAAAATTGTATTTTAGCAAAAAAATATAATTGATTTATGATATTGCCTAACATACTTATTTTATTTTTAAAACAGGTTCAGCCGGTGTAAGAGATCTTGGCCACGGATATTCTGGAACAGAATTTTATTATACGCTTAGTCAATGTACTAAGCTGGTCACCAAAAGAATGACTAGTGTTTGGTTATATCCAGATATTTTACACAAATTCTCATCGAATTATACCGAAATGGAAAAGAATTTAAAGAATTTGAATCGCAACGCTTATAGGGTAAGTTATGAATCTCTTATAAGTTCATCGATATTCTGTGAAACTGTATCTGACGCAAAATTGACGAATCCGAGGACGATTAGTTATTTGGCGTAAAAAACGAAATATCGTTAAAATTCAAGTTAGCTAATGCTTTCCTGCTGATTGCTGGTGTGTTGACTAAAACACTAACATATCAGGTCTGGTTATGCACACAAATTATATATTTTTTGTAAATGACTATTTCTCTTCTTAGGTACTAGAAAAGCGGAGATATGACTTAAATAAATATAATCAAACATTGGCAAAACAAGGTAAAAACTTTTGTTAAATGTTAAAGATCATACGTACTTATTTGATACTTTGATATATACGCTGGGATCTCTGATATTGCAGCTCCCGATTTCCTGGCCTAAGTCCCGCAGCGCCTCCTTGCGCAACTAATACAATGACGTAAGGGCTGTGGCTAACAAGTCCCATAGAAATTCCGGCTCGAATACTCACCACCGCCAATGAGATCATACGGTATTCCCTGATAACCCCAATGGCTATCACTGACTACGCTTGACGCAAAACCCTAAGGTTTCTACTCAGATTTTTGGGTTCTTTGTCGCCCACACCGGTGCCCCATACAATGCCTAAGTAGAGTTTTCTACAGGAGGCATCAGATCCGCGTTGGTTGAGAAGCAGTCGTGTTAATGTAGCCGCTGACGGTCGTATAGATCAAAATATTTGGTGCTCGTGACTTAGATATAAGATAAGCCCCTAGAATCAGTGCACGTATTTAAACGGAGTAGTTAGAATTTGCATTCTTTAAGATACACGTGATTTCTTTATTGGCTATAAAGGATAATGGGGTATTATTTATAAAGGACTGAGCTATATATTTGTTGTATGGAGGCTTGCAAGGAGCCGCTACAACATTTAGTCATCGTTATTTCATTAATAGCATCATCCCACAGTTTCACCCGCCTAACTCTTTTCCTGTTAATCGTAGTGTCATGATATTGCTATAGTCGACGTTCCTCGATAAATGCTCATCACGATTTTTTTTAATTTAGGCAATTAGTTCCTGAGATTATCGCGAAGTACAAACAAACGAACAGACAATGTGTTCAGTATAATCTTTCGACTGTAGAAGCGGCTACTAACTAGCCTTGTTTCATTTTTTTGGGTTATAAATGTTTGATACAGCCTGGTTTTTTATTTTTATAACATTTTTTTATATCATAATTTTAATCAGATTCTTAATACGCAATATTTCACAAGCGTGTACTTTTAAACCTCGATGAAACGCTACATGATAAAAAGATTTGTATATTCACCTCATTCTCTCGTACATTTCCTCTACATACCAGTATTCTGTATTTCGATAGTCAAAATCGAAAATTAATGTTAAGCAAATTTTTCGTCTTATTTAAAAAGTGATTAAAAACCTGACCCATATAATGATACCCACATGACATTAATGTGATCTTTGATTTTTTTACTTTTGCAATATATGACCTCGAATCTGCGCTATTTTAAAGCGGTTCTATTAGTCTATGTTTGACGAAGATCAACCCACGAGTTTGGCTAATATAGTGCATCAAGGAAACAGACATATATGTATACATACGCGAAAAAAATAAAAAAAATCATACACAGGCAGCTAAACACATAACCTTCCTTTGCGTTGAGCAGTCTCGTAAAAGGGGTAAATAAAATATTAGCACGGGTGTATCGAGATACCATACTTGACGGTAGTTCAACACCCTACATAGGAACCAAGAGTGGTCCTTTCAGCGAGATTTAATTGGATCCACCCAATCGTTAGAATACAGCGTTCCAGAATCCATCAAGGCTGAACGCTGGCCGTCATTTCGTCCCGATCTTACTATTCACTTTTGTGAATGGAATATTGGTAAATTTTGGACAGTATGGTTTACTATAAGCCTTTAATATCATTTCCAATTTATTTTATTCTTAAAATGTATTAATAATTTAAAGTAAGGCAATAAAGTCGAAAAAATATCTAATAGTTTCCTTAAATAATTATTATTTTTAGACGTACAAGAGGGCATTTTTGATAATTTAGTTAATTCTAAATTAAGTGACGAGGAAATCAAAGAAGAAATAATTGTATTATTAGGTGCGAATGACCTGACAAGTATAGCTCTTGGCTATGCTTTAACGCTCCTTGGACTCTATCCATCGGTGCAAGATAACATTTGTAACGAGTGAGTAGTTGTTTTGTGTATAGTATGTTTTCCAAATATCATGTTCCCACCAAACCATACGGTTAGCAGGACGTAGGTGTCACATCACTTTACACATGACAGATGACTTTAGTTCCGTCCGTCGACGGCAGCGCACAGAAACGAAAAGTCTCATTTTCGAAAGTAGCGGCCGGCTGCGAGCGCATTCACTAATCTCAAAAGATTTTATTTTAATATTCTCACTTCTCATATATCTCCGCTCAAAACATTAATTAAGAGACAATTTAGTGTCAAATCACCGAGATCAGTTCAACGTGGGATAACGCGTGCGTTCAGCCCACCGTACCACACCTCCGGAAGACAAGGTCGGTAAACCAACTTTTCCTAATCAGCACTTACATCCAACGAGGGTGGGACCACCGCACCCATTCATCTGGCGCACGCATATCATAATCATCATCATCAATATTTATCGGAATACTGCCTGTCATAAGCATCTTTAGATGTACGCCTAGACGACGGATGTCCTGTCATTACACCCATTTTACTGGATACTGCTCTTTTCATATTAATTGACACTATTATTTTGGATGTCGGCATTGACATCATTGAACTGATTGACCTGAACTATCGTGTAACACAACTGGTCGCAAAAATTGCCTGACACATTATGAGTAAAATTTATTAATAACGAGTATCAGGAATATTTCAGCTTTTCTCAGGCCCAACGGTAATATAACATTAGAACATATTGTTAGCTCTAACATCATATTTATTGATAATTCCAGATTAGAAAATATTTTTGGTGATTCTGACAGACCATTAGAGAAAAATGATTTAACGAAGATGAATTATTTGGAGCGAGTTATTAAAGAAACTTTGCGTCTTTTCCCACCTGCGCCTATAGTAGCTCGTGTAGCAAACAAAGAAGTTACTCTGTGTAAGTATTTTGTGACAAATTTTTACTTCTACGATTTCTAATACATGTGCGCTGGAATTAAAAGATTTTCGAATACGCCTTTGTAGTTATACTGTAAGTTAGACTTAAGGCTGGTATATATATAATATAAACTTTTGAGACAGTGCAGGGTCCTCGCCTGCTCGCTCCCTTTGCTATTTTGTACCCTCTTCTTGTATAAGGAATACAAAGAGCACCTCCTTATCCTTCTCTATTATTCTCTACTATTCAGACTGATCTTATGTAGAATATGATTCAGAGTGGCATGATGCCAATAGAATATGATAGGAACTGGGTCATGGGGTGGAATCAAGTTAATGAGACTAGCCCATCTTTTTAATATATTCTATTCCAATCTTCAGACTCATGCAGCTATTACAAGGGACAACACAAGGTTATCTAAGGTGTTTGGTGTGCACAAAATAAAAAAGTATAGAGCGTCCTACATAGCGTTTGATGTCATTGTCGTCAAATAATTTGATGACACTGAATTTTGCAAAGTTATAATAAGCTTTTAGTTTTGTAGTGTTAGTCAGTACTCAATAACATCAGTATCATATGTTATGTTTGTAGCATCTGGGACGATTATTCCGAAGGGTGCCGGAGTTGCCGCGTTTATTTGGGGTCTACATAGAAATCCCAAGTATTGGGGTCCTCAAGCGGATAATTTTGATCCGGACAGGTTCCTTCCCGAACGTTATGATAAAGTGAATCCAAAGGCCTATATGCCATTCAGTTATGGATTACGTAATTGTGCTGGTGAGCGTAAAATGTTTTTTACTTTTATATAAGGCGGCAAACGAAGAGTTGGTGCGTGACTACACCAGACAACCAGAAGTTATATCAATAAATGGCCTCCCATTTTCCCCTCCCTCGTACGGTCTACCAGAGACATACGACACGACACGATACGATACCAGACAGATCACGTAATTTTTTAGTTTCTTTGGCATAGAGCACCGTGCTGACGGGAGTGTCCAGTGCAGCTTCACCGGTTACTATAAGACACAGCGAACTACGGTCTAGGTTGAATTGTGGTCGCAAGGACCCCCGTAGACCTCCTCCTTTTCCCCCCAGATGGCAAGGATGCGTCCTGATATTTATTTAAGACTAGGTAAAGTAACGTACTGGAGTGCAGGACGTGGTTAAAAAAAGGAAGTGTTGGTCGGCCGTTCACCAGGTGGGAAGACGATCTCAGTGCGGTAGCCGGTCCGGGGTGGATGCGAGTGGCAGGAGATCGGTCGTCTTGGAGTTCATTGAGAGACGCAACGTCCAGCAGTGGACCGACAGGGGCTGATAATGATGATGATGATGAAAGTAACCTCATTAGGTAACTATACGCATATGATGTTTCCTATGCGTTAACACGGGTGCTGGAAGAGCTATCATTAAGAGGGCAGCTGGTAGACAGCGTAGCCACTAACCTGTACTTGAGCTATCTGTTGGTCAAGTACATTTTACAGGTTAGGCTTTCGTTTCGGCGTCGAAAAAGAGGGCTTATATTATGTTATGTAATAGGGCAAACTTTTGAGGCTTATGGAGTAGTGGCTTATAAGCCACCCATACACCACCACACACACCGACCACAGTGGCTACTTTCCAATAATCAGGGTATGCGTAATCTACCAGTAGCGCATGGAAGACGCACACTAGGCAGTAGGCTCTTTAAATCATGGTTGGTTTTACCGTCTGGACCCGAAGCCCGTCGGGTTACAAGGGTTTTGATGAGGTCACTGACTTCATCACAGCTCGTCAGTCGCATAGGGTCAACATCTGGTGATAGAGAAATTCGGTACTCTACTTACCTATGGATCTCCTCCACATGGGAGGGGACTACTTCGGAGATACTTGCAGTTCATTAAACCTCCAAGGTATCGGTAAATATTTCGGCTTTTCCGTCATTGTCTATTGCAGGAAGAAGATGTAACCATGCACGCAGTGCAGTGTTCTCTTATAGTTGGTAACCGTACTGCCTTTTATGGCGTTTAAATTATCATTATATATTAAATTGTAATTACTAATCCTACGGTTACTTCTAGCGGGTTTTAAAAGCTGCTGCAATAGAAGCATGTCGTAGTGTTTCTGTAAGAAATCACAGATGTCTAGTTTTTTTGTGTGATGAGAGACAGTTTGAATTGAACGTCACTATCTCTCTCTCGTCATCATCATCAGCTCTAGAAATTGGTCTCAGTGTTGTTGATCCTATACACTAACGCTGGGTCCTTACGGAAGGTACACACTCGCTCGTCTGTGCTACCGTAGCGGAGGTTTTCCGCTAGGATAGCATGTTCTTTCGGTTTATGTTTAGCCAAAATCGCTTCTATGTAAAACCAGTCACCTTTATTTAGTCGTTGATTGCAAGGGCTTCGTGTTTAGGCAGCCCGCACTCACATATGGAGCCCAAGGGGGGACCCCTTTCTTGGGGCTTGACTTACTCATGAAGGGGGTTAGACAAACACCCCACCTATACAGGCTCCTATCCTTGTACAGGTGGGGTGTTTGTCGGAGGCACGAGGTTCTCGGGACCAGCCGGGTCCGTAACCACGGGTTTGTATCCGGGATGGGAGCCAGCACGAATTTCTCCTGCCTGGCAATGAGGGTTACGTGTAATCTGGATTAAATTTTGGCTTTGGCGCCGCTTGTCATTTATCTTTGTAAGATTTTTTTTTTGTATTTAAGCTTCGGAGCCTCTGAGCAACCCTTGCAGATGGCAGCATGACCTGGCTTTTTACACAGGCAACATTTCGGGGGGTTATCACATGGTAGCCTCCGCGGACAGCGGTCCCTATTGTGGTGGGTGGGACTTGCAACACCTGGTCTTCCCGTGACAGCTACCCGCTCAGTAGCCGCCCGTATTTTTGGCAGTTGTTACACTGCCACGGGCAGAATTTGGGTTGTGGCTTTTCGATGTCGACGCCGAGTAGTCCGCATACTCCTCGTACATTAAATATCTTTCGCCCTCCGTGTTGAGGGGAAGGATGCACAATATTTGTGTGCACTCTGCCTGTGCGCAAGTTTTTATGGCTTTCGATATTGTCGGCGCTGTACTCGGTAGGGCCGGGGAATTTGCTTGGCCCTTTTGGCCGGGGACGGCGGGGTGGCGGGGGCCCGGGGAACGAAACTATGCTCTACTATAGTGTTTTCTTTTTTATGTTTTCTTAGAAAATACTCCGGTAAATTCTTTAAATCCGAGGCCGACTCGGCGGAGATTATTCTTGGGCAAACAAATGGATGGAACACATCCTGGTGGACTAGGTCCGCCCGTTTGTTTGCCCGAGTTACATGGAACCAGCGAAGAAGGCTATGGGGCTCTCCGCTGAGCCTTCAGATGTCTACGAAGAATAAACGAGTCTAGGTAGCGCGTAAAAGCGCATTTAAGTGCTATTCGATGTCAGGCTGAGCCCGGATGAAGCCAAAAGAAAAGAGTTCATCAAGCTGACATTTGGACATACTGACTAATATAGTCTCGAAGTACATGGACCTAAATTCCCCGCCGAAGAAGGGGGAGTTGAAATAATAATGTAATAATGTAGAGGTGTATAAGAGAAGTTACATGCAGCCACATACAACTGAATCTACAGTTTTTCGGAGAAACTAAAATACCATCGCGACTTTAAGTTACTTTAATATAAGAATTTTTTAAATTTTCAAGAACTTACTTAGCGGTTAGTTAATTACATATAGTAATAGTCAAACCAACCGCGAAATTAATAGCGAAAACGCAACATTTTTACTCTCAAATGTGTAAATATTTTGTGTTTGGACACAAAATATAACGTAAAATGCACTTTTACATTAACGGCCGTACACTCAGGTACGCGACCCTTTTAACCTTCCAAACAGTCCCCTCCTATGTGGAGGATGTCCATAGGAGTACCACCCTTCTCTCCCACCTGAACGCACGAATGTCGAGCTCTCTGACGGTCAAGGACAACATCAAACCGAGGGAACTCGAGCACAGACGTTTAACAAAACAGGTCCTAAAGAGCCTAGCGCCAACTCTTATAAACTTCTTCAACGCCCTACTGGTAGATTACGCATACCCGGACTGAAGGAATATAGCCACTCTGAACGACATCCACAAGCCGGATAAGCCCCTTACCAAACCCACAGGCCACATAAGTTCGTTAGGCCAGATCTATGAGATAATTTTACCTGCGCCCATAATGGGTGTCATGATAGAGAAAACGCTGTTAACCAGCCGCCTTCTCATAGCTGGTGCCCCTCAGGGCTCCGACATATCGTCAGCACTATACAACATTTACACGACGGACGAGCCGCGTCACCCCAGTGTAGAGCTGACGATATTCGCGGACAACACAGCTTTGTACAGTCGAGCCCGGACAGCCCCTCTCGCAACAAAACATCTTACAGAGACCGTCATCTCTAGTCACAATGGAGAGTCGAGGTTAACTCTGAAAAGAATGAATCTATATTATTTGGAGGTATACACTACAATATTGTTTACCCATACGGTAATGTTATCTCCAGGGCACATTCAGCCAGGTACATGGGTGTCACGCTAGACCGTGCTTCCACCTTCAAACCGCACATCGAGCGCGTTAAAAAGAAAGCACATGCACAAGTTTTACCCGCAAATGAATGCAAAGAGCAAAATGACGCTTACAAATAAGCTAACATTATACAAAACATGCATTAGATCCATAATCTCATACTGCCGCGTAGTTTTCGCTCACGCACCCCCTCGAATACAGCTATTTCGCAACGCGTGCAAAATAGATTCTTGCGAATTGCCACAGGTTATCCCTGGTACATTCGCACATTAATTCAACATAGAGATTGTGAGTTCCCCACTATCGTGGGGCATTTTAATAAGCTTCCCAAAAGACACTTTGACCGAGCTACCGCTCAATAAATAACCTTCAAATCAAAATGCAAACGGTTACAACACCACAGCCGAGGTGCACTTGCAATAATTGTGCGAGTGGAGGTATTCGAAAATTGGCACAATTTAGAATCAATAGGTAAATAGGGGCAAAAGGCTACTACTTTGTATATGCACTAGATTTTAATAATTTATTTTTAAATAAGCCGACACGCACCCTACGGTGCGCACACACACATTCACGAGTGTGACACATGATATCCTATGCGAATGGGATTGTTTGACGATTAAATAATTTGTATTTATGATATTATTAACGTTTTAGGCTACAACTATGGACTAGTGACCATGAAGGTAGCAATAACTGCAATCTTAAGGAAATACAAAATAGTGGGAGAGCCAGCGAAAGGACCAGTTCCTGATATAAGAACAAAGTACGAAATATTTATGAAGCCCGTCAACAACTTTGAAATAGAGCTTGTGAATAGAACTAAATAAAGTAGCTATATATTTTCATATAATTTTATTTTGTGTATTGAAAGTGTTAACTTTGGGCCTTAATAAGATCAGGTGGATCGTTGGACCTAGCCCTGATGGCCTGTTTTTCCCTTGACACCTCAACAAAGGCGGCGCTGATGGTACTCGCGTTGGTTTTTGTGGGTACTCGCTACTATAATAGAAAATGAAATACGGCTACTTAGACAACCCTACTGCGACAAATGGGTCACTATACTCTAATCGAATTTAATAAAATTGATGAGTAGTTTCTATTGTAGAGGGCTCAGAGGTGTGCAATTTGCAGGTTTTAGTTAGTCGTAAATTTATATTAATACGTCATTTCCGCTCCACCGCGTCGACATAACATGATTAAAATGCATGTCACATAATTACATCATTCTTAAATATACGTATAATGACTTACTCTATTAATTCAAAAGGACACTTAACATTAACTCATAAAGACGTGACTGATGAACTGTGAACCGACTGACAGACTGACAGATAACTCACAGCCGAAACTGTACTTAAATAAAATGGTTTTCGTAGAGTGTAAGGGGGAATTTGAAATAGAACATGAGCGGATTTTTGGAAATTCCACCCTGAAGGGGGCGAAAAACTATTATATGAAATCTTTACATCGTTGAAGTTAATAAACGCGAGTGAAACCGCGAGGCACTGCTGGTGTAATATATTATAAGTATTGCTTTTGTACTTAAAAAAGATGTTTATCATCCGCTTGTCCCGCGTGTTCATCACGCAACTAGTCCCAATAGGTCATAAAACCGCAGATAATTCATTAATTTACAAAAATACCAAGATACACGACTTCATTGTGAACTCTCATTCTAAAGAGTCCTTGATTGTACATAAACATATTTTCATATAACTTAGTTTACGCGAATGTTAGACATTGTAAATTATTTTTACGGATTTTATCGCGGTTTATTAAATTATGTATGTAGCCCGACGTTTCAAAAGCTTTACAGCATCCATGGCCACTGGTGGACTGAGATGACAGATGTCCTGATGTACCAAGTTTTTAGAAGTACCCGAAGAATTATAATTTTAGTCCTTCCGATTAACGCAAACAGTAGTTATTATATCTTGCTATCTTGAGGTGTTATGTTTACTTTTGATTTGATTATGTTCACCACTGGATCCCAAGCAGAGGAAAGAACCTAGCCATCTTCTCTATAGAAATTTAGATGTTTTTTAATTTCTATAGCCTCACGGATCATCCTTGGAAGGAATCGGTGTTCCCCGGTGAGGACTTGCGGATTGTGATGTGGCACTCAGTTGTCTCTGCCTACCCTGTTAGGTAACGGGTAATAAACTTTAATGATTTAGATCAATCTGTTTAGTCCTCCGGTCGGGGCCAGGCGTTCTGCGCTTCCATATCCCGGTCCTGTACAGGATTTTCCTCAGATTTATCTCCTACTCCTTCCCCTAAATGGTTTGTCAATCCTGTATTAGGGAGCACGAGCCCTTGCGTTGTCCGCTCCGTCGGGCGTTATACTACCGGAACTGATGATTTCTATTCTATTCCTTCTTCGCCACTTTCGAATGGTCGTCGGCCAGTGGTGGGCGGATTTCGGATGACAGGCGGCTACCCACTAACTGAACAATGTTGCTCTGCAACACAGATAGCTCCTCAGTCGTCGTTGGGATCGACTTTTGCGTAATTCTCTCCTCTTCAAAATCTCGACGATACGCCCGTACTACCTCCCTTAAATTTGACATCTCCACATTAACCGCTCATTGTCCGCCCTGAGATGGCGTGTCTCCTCAGCTTCTGTACGACCTGAACCTCACGGATGTTGCCCGCATGTCGACAAATTTGTGCTGCGTACCCACCCTTGAGGTCGGTGCTCCTCCCCGTGAGGTTTGATATAACTTCTAACCTCTCTTCTGCCGCCCTCATCAAGTCCGGGGCGCACATTTTCCCCTTCAAGCGGCCCGAGAACTCTGTTTCACTTTCGTCTTCTTTTTTTTACGCGCCTTTAGCGCTTTACGGGAGCTCGTTAATCCAAAGGACACACCCTTCGCTTTTCCGCAGTTTGGCGGAAACGGCGTCCTTCCGATGTCTCCCCCTGTCACCGTATCAGAGCCATTGTCGCGCTCGGAGAAAAGGCGCTTGCCTATTCCGATCTCGGCCCCTAACGTCGATGCTACCGACATTTAATTGCCATGCCAGAAAATTTCCTCCTCCTCAGACCTCCCCTTGATTCTTTGCGCGTCAGTAGCTCCCCCTTTAGAGATCAATTCCCCTCCAGCTACGTTATCTTTTCCCAATATCAGTGTACACTAAAGCTACCATAAATATTGTATTATAATACAATACGACTCGATTGTCACAGGACACTCTTTGGTAAGTGTACCACCACCGTACGCAAATCAACGTAAAAGAAAGAAGAATAAAGGGATCCACCGCGGTAAGCGGTACCTCACAACTCCCCAAATCGTTCCAACAAGACCAACTATTGCCTTATCCAAAATAATTAATTCGTCCACTAAGACGACCCGGAGGTCTACAGTAACAGTGCCGTAAAGACAAAGTTTAACTTTAAATTTCTCCGCTACCCGAGGGCTCACGATAAAAATTCAAATCTTTAAAACTAATCTATAAGACAACACCAACAAGAATCCTACATTAAACGAAATAAAATACCACCAAATAAAAAGTATGTTTTTTTCTCATAAGTACCGACACAATACGTAAACAAAGATATTAAAATGAATATCATTCCACACCAGAGACGTACAAATAAAATTCACATGAAACAAAATACCTAGTGAAACATAATAATAAAACACCACTAAACTCAATAATAAAACTCAATAACAACTACGAAACGCCTACTAATATCAGTGCGGAAATCGCCTGACGACTCCCAAAGAGTACGTAGCTACATTGTGCAAAGTTTATTTATATTTCATAGACAATATATAGCTTTATAATACCAGAGGTGAATGCGCATTGCTGTCTACAAATGTGTTCGAGATGTCGCGCCATGTCGTGTCCACACTGTAAGTACGCAGAGACTATATATATGCTGGAATCTTGGTAATCGATATGCATAACAGTGCAATATTCGTAGCTCAGATGGTTTAGCAGCGTAAATCGCAATCTTGTCATTATTGACCAAAGTAGCAACTTTCGGAGTGGCCCCACACTGAGTCAGTCTTGTTATGCCCGAAGTTGCATACTGTTCTTAACGAGAACGAAGTTCATATTACTGGCAACAACAACTTGCCTTGTACTGCTTGCCTTTTGCCGCACTCACTTTGTGACTGACATTCGGCTCTACGATGTCCCGTATCTCCTTATTTACCGCATACCATTTCGTTTGCTTTACAGTACTTTTCTGGGTGTCCATATTGTTGGTGTTTGTGGCAGCAAGTGATACGTAGGTAGTCGCATATATCAGCTTCGTCCCACTGGAATGCCCAAGCTGCCCACGTTTTAGTGCCTTCTGCAGCTCGGCTTCGGTGATTACCGGAGCTTGGTCAGTTCTAGTTGTATTTTAGTTTTGTCGCTGTTACTTGGTGTTCAGACTCGGCAATCTTCAGTTCTAAGGCAGCAACTATAGCTACAACGGTATCGCTAGCCTGGTTTGTTGCGTCCCGTTCTGCAGCATTAATTTAAATTTAGTTGCGCTGACCATTACGTTGGATACTACCGCAATGCGCCGCAAAATAGTTCTGCACGGTATCCAGCATCTGCATTTGCATTAGCCATCTCAGATTCGGCTGCTGTGACTGCCGCTGCTGCCGCACTAGAACTCTGTTCTGGCGTAGTACCTGTCCTTTGTTCAGTAAGGATCCCCGCAACAGCTGGAACTAAAGCAGTTTGCAAGACTGTGCGGCGCTCCTCACCTCTTCTGGTCCGTTCCTGCTCTTCCTCAGGCGACGTAATTGGTCTCTTATGAGGCCGCGCCTTTCCGTACTTAATTCCATGGTGACGGCTGGAGAGCTGAATCCGTGTGGAGGAGTCCGAGCAAGTGATATCCTGGAAGTAAATCCCGCCTCCATGCCGATCGATATGAGCTCCTCAAGCCACTGAGACTAACGATGGTGAATTATATGGAGCGTGTTATAAGAAAAATTTTACGTCCTTTCCCACCTGCACCTGCAGTATGTCGCATAGCAAAAAAGGAAATGAAACTGCGTAAGTATTTGCACTACGTCCTAACACATGATAGGAAAGGAAAGAAATATAAAATAATATATTTGATAAATGGAAATGTGTATCATTTCTTTCGCATTTCGTATGTCGTTCACGGATTCATTTGCTAAAAAAATTGTGGGTGCGAGAATCAACAAGTTCTTTATAGACATTTAGGACTACCTTATTGGAGTTGTTTTTTTTTTCGGACTATATGAGAAAGCTAAATTTGTTTCCGATAAGATAACGCGGAATTCCTACATTATTCATCTCCTCTACAACTACTAGGATGGTGATGAGAATTGCCGTTTAGATACCGATCAGTACGGGTATGTTTTCTATACACCGTATGACTGAATGTTGTTGGGATTACGGATGATCAAAACGTCTAAGAAAGCTAATGAATTATGTGCCTCTAACTCCATTGTCGGGCTAAACGTCGGGCTACGTAAATAATTAAATAAACTGCGATAAAATCCGTAAAAGTATTTTTATTGTAATGAAATTCGGTCTTACTTTGAATGTACGCCCTAGAAAATACTCGCGTGCAAAATTTACAACCTTTAGTGAGTGAGTGACCTGACTAATTAATGTCGTCAATCATCCACATGAAAATATCGAATTTATAGCCGAGCATATGTAGTGCTGATCATGTGTCAATATCATGTTCTGTTCTAATTGCACAGAACGGTGTCTTTTCTGTTCTGTTCTAATTGCACAGAACGGTGTCTTTTCTGTTCTGTTCTTTATTGTGTTCAGATTATTTAAAACATCATATAATATTCTGGTTCCAGATTCTGGAACGATTATTCCTGAGGGCGCTGGAATTGCTGCGTTCATTTTTGGTCTACATAGAAATCCCAAGTATCGGGGTCTTCAATCGGATAGTCTTGATCCGGGCAGGTTTCTCCGGAACGATTTGAGAAAGTGCCTAAGATAGCCTATATACCATTCAGTTATGGATGGCAAATTAGTAGTGACATTTTCAGTGAATACCGATACACAGACAGAGGTTATACAGGGGCATTATCCTCCCTGTCCTTTTCCCATCACAATTTATCACCGCGGATACCCCTTGTGACCCTTTGACATGATCGCAGGGAGCCCGAGGGAATGTTATAAACTGCCTTAAGACACGAAACTAATTTAATCGGAATAAAGATAGGAGTTGGTAGTGCTCTTAAGTTTTTCTCATAAGAAGAAACTAAAAAATAAATTTAAGTACATACCTTTAAATGCATTGAATATACTTTTCCATAATAATGATCCTTTAAGAATGCTCAACAAAGACGGTGGCAAAAAAGGTCTGAAGTGATGAAACTCCTTTGGATGTTCTACACGAAGCGAGGTAATCAAATTCGGTTTGGCCAAAAGCTCAGAGTGCCAGGTGACAAAAAACAAAATAACCGATGTAGCAGAAGGCGTAATTTTTTTTTTTTGTGTTGTGTTGAAGTTCCGTTTTTAAATGTTTGTTTATATCAGTGTGTCTAACATACAACTCTTTTTGTGTCTCATCACATATTATAATAACCCTTAGCACGGATGTTGCACAAAATATGGAAAAAAGTCACACATTACACGTTACCTACCATGACAACTAATTCAATTTATGACGGTATAAACACAAGTAACAATAAATAATCATGGAAATCGGGTGCATAACCCAATGCCGATAGAGCACAAACATGATACTAGATCGATGTCTGCGGGCAGGTACGAAGTACCCCCACTAGTTAATAACCACTTTGGAGAGTATACCTTAGATAAAGACTTCTATACGTTCTAAATACTTTGCCCAAAGATATCCGACTTGAGTCAAACGAACTCAAAATAAAAAAGCATTAAAAAGGCATCTACTAATAATAACTTAGTAATTAATATTAAGCAAATAGTCTTAAATATAAAGATTAATATCCTTATTCGAATAGTTAAGTTACAATTATATAGATATAGAATTACATAAGAGACTGGTACCTGCAGGCGAACTGTGCAAACAGTTTTGCAGGGAAATGTTATGAAATATGTTTTATATTTATGGGTAAAATATTAAAGAATAAAAAAATAAAAAAATAAATAAATTTATTAAAAACAAACTGTCATCTTATTGTTACGATTTAATTCTGTAAAAGGAGTCATGTCGGAGGGTTAAGGGACTATTAAAGGGTCAGTCAGTCTTTTAAATACATACAAGGAACAGAACGACTATGTCGCCCACCATTTGGGCAACCTCTTTCATAAAGTCGGCCGAGTTTGGGACACCACCTGTCACTTCGGCCGACTTCTTCCTCCTTTCTTCGTAATCACGCCTGTAAGCGCTGACCGCCTCTCTCAAATTTCCGAGCTCCCTCTGCAGACGCAAGTTATCCGCCTGCAGGCGCTTCACCTCTCCACCATCCGTGCGTACCACCAGAGACTCTAGCATATCTCTGGTGAACCCTGCTGCCTTCTTAATTTTTTTTATGTTGTTGACGCGGGGAAACGCATTTACGCGCTTTCACCGGCCCTGGGTAGGGTCAAGTGGTGTGTGGGACTCGCAGCACATGATAGTGCCGAATACCCACAAAACCATCTCGAGTGCCATCAGTGCCGCCCCTGGTGATGTGCCCCGGATCAACAGATTTTCAGGGCACCTCGACGGCTAGTCAGCACTCTAAGGGACCAACTCCACCTCCACAGATGGGGTTGCCCCGCACTACAAGACAACCCCACCAACTTTGGTACAGTGCAATGGGGTGAGGGAGGTTCCCATCCCCGCCCCTTGCCCCGTGCCAAAAAGCGCCACCTCCTATTCTCTTAGATCCCCTCTCCTTATAAGAGGGGTACCGAGAGCGATTCCTCCTCCTGATCTTTAAGCCCCCTCTTCTTATAAGAGGGGTGCCAAGATCCCCCTCGGTTCAATTGGCTTCGCCTAGGTTCCCCCAGGCTACTAAGCGCCACCGCCACGACAAGGCTTGAACCATAGTGGGGAGAGGTCACTAACCTGTAATACAATAATTTACTCAACTTTTTCCATATAAAGTACATTTATTTACGTGTTTCTTTAGTTTTCTGTTTATCGATAAATCACGTCCTCAATAATTATTTATCACGTCATCAATAATTAATTACATTTGAAAGAAAGGGAAGGAATGATAAACGATTGTCATTGTTTCCAGTGTAATTTGAGCTCTAAATAAATTATTTTCAGAAATTTATACACTAGAAATTAGCTTGCCCACGAAATGTTATGCTGCAGGCATCGTCTTTGATGTTAGACTTTTTGCAATTTTTTTCACGCCATTATTGCATAGAAGGGCATAATGAATTTTATTTAATGATATATTATTGGAGAAGGTCTATGCGCAATTAGATAATGTTGACGCGTCACAAAACTGGATGATACTAAAGAATATAGGCGTCACATAAGCGCAATTTTTGACCGATGTCTTGCTAGACAATTTTCGCCCATCATTAGGCGTCTATGGGCTATAACGTCGATGGCTGATCCAGACATTTGTCTTTTGAGATAAATAATTTTCAATGTTCATATCTTAAAAATCAATGTAATATTTTAAAAATTAGCTTAAAAATTCTCAGTAATAAAATAGTATTTGTAAGTTTATGGTCAAATTCTAGCTAACTAGTTAGTTATATTTTTTTTAAATAGTTCTTTGGCTATGACATAGAGTTGCGTTTTTCGAGATACAAGATTGCTTTCTACCGTCGAATTATGTAAAGTCAAGGACGATTTTGAATAATAATGATATCTATGGACTTATCACACCCCGTCAACCCAGCCTAGCCCTGTGCTAAGTACCGTAAGGACTTGTGTTATAGGTACTAGACAACGGAAATGTATATAATATTTTTATATATTTAAGAAATCTTATGTATTTAAGATTTGTATTATAGGATATACATATATAAACATACATGGCCTTGGCGGGATTCGAACCCGCGACCTCAGGCTAACCGCCACGTTACCAACTGAGCTGGTCGTCCGACATCTCAGTATGACAGACCAGTATGAAATCCGGAATCTTGTACGTATATTTTTATGGTATAGGAGGATATCAATAAGAGCCCTTCTACGACTATTGACGCCCATTAACAACAGCATAATTGCTATGCCGATACATTTCCCTCCTTTTCGCCTCCCCCCTTCCCTCCACACAATAGGCCAAAATAAAATTTGTAAATCAATGACTTTAATAATATGCGTTTGGCATTTTCTAATGGTTGCCACCGCTAATAAAAAAGGTCAAACACACACATTGACTTGTATTACGTGGGTAATGATACAACTACGATACAGGAATTCGGACATTGTTGTCGGCCCTGTCAGCCCTATCAGACCGAGCTAGTGCTCAGGCGAGTTAATTTGTTTCATAACTCTCTCTCGATATAAATAAGTGATCATAGTAAAACCAGTAAAGTGAGTCAACAAGAGGTCTGGTGTGTAATAAAGCTAGGAACATACATAATGTATATTTACTTCATATTGTTACTTGTGATTTGCATAGCGTGTGTAGTAAGACAAAGAAGAAGTAGATTTTATAAATAGCTATTTAAGTTACCACCGGCGTTACCGGAGATACCAGTATTTGATATCATTCACCATGTTCTGGGAAATACTGAAGGTATATCTTAAATATTGTTACATTCTAATGCATTATTATTTTAGTATGGATATCTTTAGCATAGTAAATTCAATAGGTGGCCCCATGCTACATAGCGACGGAATTGCGCCGGCAGATCCGGGGAGGTATCTCTCCCTCGCATAATTCAGTTACGCCGGGTAAAGTGACACCTTCGGTGTAGCGTTTCTTGCAGTACGTAAATATATTTTTTAAATTATACTACATAAAAAGGCTGAAATGACATCGAAGAGAAAATTGGTGTAATAAAAGTAAATGAATAGAATCTTTGGATCATTGAAAAGTAAAGCAATCAAATGCACATACTTCACACATACGCCTACTTGGTAGGACAACACCTTTGACTCGCCTCTATCAATCTGGCGGGATGAAAAGGAGTTAAAGCTTTGTCATATGATGCAGAATTCAGATTTAGATCGGGCCTCTTAGTGAGTTGGAATGGATATTACAATTAAAGGTTTACGGATTTTATCGTGGTTTATTATTTATTTATCCAGCCCGACTTTCACGATCCAGAAGCTTTACAGGTGGTCCATGGTTGCTGTAAAGCTTTTGAAATGTTTTGCTCTCTCTTGTCCCCTCTTCTCATAACTTGAGTACAAAGAGCGATCCTCCATCCACTCTTTAGCTCCCTCTTATTATAAGAGGGGTCCAAAGAGCACCACCCTCGGTTCAATTGGCTCCGCCTGGGTTCTCCCCAGGCTACTGAACCTCACCGCCACGACAAGTCTTGAACCGTGTTGTGTGCCCAGTCATCACCTTATTCTAGTGTTTATTAACTTAATTTTACAGATGTAATGAAGGTCATAGCGACAATATGCAACAATATCATAAAACTTGGCAGTACAATCCGTTTGTATACGTTTGGCGTTACTTATATAGGTGTTCCTTTTTCATTTCTATAAACTTATTACATCATAAAATTGAATCTTGGTGAATTCTATTTCTCAAGATTCTTCTAGTGGTTTTATCAGTATATTTCGATTCTTCCATACCCTGTTGATGAAAGCTAGTGCCAAGTTGCATTGCCGCTGATACCACACACTCACAAGACACCGCCGCAAAGTGCAGTACTTCGTGCGGCTCGTAGCCCATCGGAGGGAAGGAGGAAGGGAGGGCGGAGATATGCATAACAATTCTGCGAATTATATATCATCTCCATATTGAATTATTAAAAACAAATGCGCAATAATGAAGAGAGCAAGAAGAGTGATAAAAAGAACTTTAAGAACAAATTTAAACTTAATTGCCTTAAAAAGAAGAAAATTAACTGTCTATTAAATCAAACTAATAAAATTAATAAACGTATAACACAATTTGTTAAATGAATCTAATCGCTTCTAAAATATTTGTAGTACATGTGCTATAACTCAGCATTTGATCTATTCTTAAATATTACCAACTGTTTCCATATATGAATGATAAATAAGTATAAAATAGTATTCAAAATAAAAGAAAATAGGTACAGGTTGAGAATTACCATTAGAAAATAATAATTAATTATTATATCTAAAACAAAAGTGACATATACAAAACAGTCTGGATTTGCGATAGTGGAATTATTCTATAAAGCATAAATAATCATAAAAGGACTTTAATTGATATAGCACTGTAAATAATTCCCAGTTGAATTTGTTGAAGTTTGTAAAATTTAAATTTATTCGAGTAGTTAGCATAAATTTTAAGCGATGATGAGTAATATTCATATGATAACATAATCTGGCAGCATTTCGCACATAATAGTCAGGACTGAGATACGCTTATACTAAAGTATATATCTTATACTAAAGAAACTAAATATTTGCGCTTCCTGTATTTGTTACATTAGAAATGAAGGAAGTGCAAAAAATATTTAAGTAAACTGGGGCATTTCCAAAACTCAGACTATGTCTGCTTCTGTGTGTATAGTTTAGGCTTTTATATCGCTGTGCCGTGCCAAAAGACGTCTTTTTTTAGTCCATGATTCTCACCAGTTTAGCTGGCGACATTCTTTTCTAACTTTATGAAATAGATGGCGATTAATTCGCGTGAGCCCTTCGTACACACGGCCTGAGATGCCATCGACATCTAGGCCAGCGATAGTCAGTGTGTAACCCACACGAGCCGTGACAAGCAAGCGCATCACAAATTGTCGGCAGCGGCCCACGGTGCCTCCACGGTGACCCACGCGCTCAGCGATCCCAACAACAGAGTGCACCAGCACCACACCTAACTTCGCAGGTCAGCAGAAACAAGTGAGATTAACAGAAACAACAGTAATAAGTCAAATTCCTGGATTCAATTATCCATTTACAACTACCATATGAATTCGGCTCCGAGCTAGATATGTCTAAAGCCAGTGGACTTTAAAACAATATTTCAAAATCTTTGGCCATAATAAGAATCTATAGATCTCCTTCTTTAAAACACAAACCAGTTTTCATACTTTCATTACATGCCATATTAACAATTTTGTCAAACAAATCTTCACTCATTATTACAGGCAACTTTTTTATAGACATAGCCGCAGTTTATTATAGTAGTAACGAACAAACTGCATATCTTAACCTCTTAAGCCACCGTGGCTTAATACCTGTCATCGACCCACAGGACTAAACACCTGCTTAGATCATATTTCGGTATGGTAATCATCATTAACAGCGTTGAGTGTCGTACATGACGCAGATATTACAGACCACTACCCTGCTGTAAGCCAAGCCTGTGTGTAAGCTATAAAAGTGTAATCGATTACCGGAGTAATTTTTACTGTTGTTACGGACCCCAGAAAAAGTAGAATAGATATCAATATTAGGACAAAATGAAAATATGAATTGCATAGACAAACACGTGTCACTAGATCCAAGCACACGTTAACGCCGTGGTGTACTTCTGATCTACTACGGTGTATTCGCCACCGAGACAGACTTTATCCAAACGCCCTCAAGTTCCCCAGTGACGAGGTGGCTCAATTAATTTACAAAAGATACAGAAAATTCTGCAATTCAACTATAGATATGATGCAAATAAATTTGAAGAAGTCCCATCGTGGCAGCACCAAAAAGTGTGGATGGAAATCAGTTAGTCATGTTAGTAAAACCAAATAAGATTAAAAAAACTAGGATTTATTAAAAACTTAATTTTACCGATTGATTCCATTAATTTTGGCTATACATAGCACAGTAATTCTGAATAACTCCAATACCACAGAAAGAATATTAGCTACCCAGGCAGCCTCTAACCGAACTCCTGTAAGTTCATATTTACTGAATAGCTAAATATTTTAGCGCACCAGGCCTGGATACTATAACAAACAACGCCTTAAAAGATATAAGAGGACATATTGTCACCCCTTGGCCCATATTGTTAAGTTAAGTTTATCATCTGATGTTTTCCCAGCTATATGGAAAACTGCCGCTGTCGCACCAATTTAAGCACCTGGCACTTCAGATGACCCCAAACACTACAGACAAAATATCTTTACTCTCTACGCACACAAAAATTGTAGCATAAATTGTAAAAAGGAGATTGGTACCTGAAATATTATAATCTGACGTCTGATAGCTGTCAATATATACAGGTTGTCCCAAGAATCAACGTCCAACCGAAAACCTGAGGTAGGCTAAGTTATGTTGTTTCTTATAAAAAAAATTAAAAATTTTACCTCACATAGCTTCAAAATGACAGCGATTTTTTTTTTATAATTTGTCACCCTGCGATGAGTTTACGACTACTGTGGCTACAAATCAACTCCTTTCAATTTTTTTTCCATGTGGAATATTCTTAGGTAATGCTCCTACAAATTCCAGTTCATAATTTGTACACAACTTTCTTGGAATTGCAGAAAATATCCCAACCATGACCAGAAAATGACTTCATCACTCAACTTTAACAGTCTACTTTGAACGCATCTGCGTACTAATTATGTGGATGTTCATGGGAATTGGTAGTCGTAAAAAGGCTCCGATTACTCGTTTGCCTATTCTATTTAAAAAAACGGTAGAATTTTAGCTCATTATTAGTTAGTCATAAAACTATCTCAAAATTATTCTAATGTCATCTAGGCGTTCAGTTTTTTTACTCTAATCAACCTTACGGAGGTTGCTCTGTCTTTTCATCAGTCAAAAAATGGATTTCCGAATTTAGCGTAGTATAGAGTGTGAAAGATGAACCCCGCTTTGGACGGCCTTCGAGGTCCACTACTAACGCAAATATTTAAAAAGTACTTGATTTCATTATGGGGGACCGCAGATTAAAATTAGAGAGATCGCAGAGATTATAGGCATCTCTTATGATCGAACTCAAAACATCATAATCAAGGAGGTCCGATCCGCGACTGCTGTCAGTAAAGCAAGTCTTCGTTTCGCCGATGATATCGTTGCGTTGACCGAATCGTTGGAGAGCTTGCAGGAAATATTGCACAGCCTAAATGAATCCTCCCGGCGTATTGGCCTTAGGATGAACTCGGACAATGTAAAGGTCATGTTCAACGAACACGTTCCCCTTGGGCCGGTTAACGTCGATGGTGTTATTTTCGAAGTCGCAGACAAATATAATAAACCTCGGGCAACTATTTCAATTAGGTAGACATAGCTTCGAGAGGGAAGCCGATAGAAGGATCCAATTGGATTTGACAGTATTCCGGTAGCTCCGTCATATCCTCACGTCACCTATACAGAGCTCGCAGAGAGAAAAAAGTCCTCAAACAATGCGTTCCCCGTGATGACCTACGGGGCCGAAACATGGCCTCTTCATTACTGACTGCTCCGCGAGTTTGCGGTAGCTCAGCGGGCTTTTGAATGTGCTACAGGGCTAGATCCTCTCGCACCTCTCCCTCTTTAACGAGGGGGTAGCTCACGCGTGACATTTAAAGTTGGCCTTGCTTTATCGTGGGGGCCGGAAGAGCTGGTTGAATTATCATGCCTGGTTGGACCCACCTTCCACAAAGGTAAAGCACGTGCGATGTCGCCGTGGTTAGCCTAAACGTTACAGCGGTTTGAAATCGTTATAATCGGATTTTTATGATATTTCTAATCTTCATTTTATAGGTTTGGCAGACGCTACGGATATAGCCGAAGCGCTATCACTTTACTTAGACAAGAGCTATTTCTATACTTTTCTTCAACCCATTGTGGGGAATGGCAGTGTATTTGCACCAGGTAAATATGACATTTCATTATATCTTTTAAATTTATAACGCCACGATTATCTAGAAAAATAATATTATTTATTGTATATATTTTATAAAGTTATGTTACAATAACTTTTGTTGTAACATAACTTTAGAATTAGTAAGAAAAGTGTAACATTTTTTTGAAGTTAAAACATAATATGTGTATTCTAAGTTACCATTGCTTTTAAGCCAAATGAAGCAAATGAAGCGAAATAAGCTGAAATGCTCGTGTGGCGACCAGACTAGGCCTCCCTACCGCAGATGGGAGAGATGAAAAAATGCCTCTAAACAATTAGTCCCTATATGAGATCGTTTGTAACAGCTAATTTGACGGTTAATATCACGACCAGAGTTTAAGACCATAGTAACACTTTTGTCTCACGTATGTACGACGCATACTAGATTAGTAAATTAAAATAAGATTATAGACAAGTTTTCTGAAATCTGAATCCATATAAGAATAGTTTTTTCATTTCACGAATATTTTACCTAGTGCCAAAGCTAACATTATATTATCACTTTCGTTTGTTGTTGTTTTCAGAACAATAACAGCCTCAGTGGCCTAGTGGTTAGCGCTTCCACTCGGGCTTTCCTGCTTTGAGCCCCGCCATGTATCAATTTTTTTTTTAAACTTAATAAAACTTTTTCTAGCTTAAGTACATTTTCTGAGTGCTGTTACATTGAAGGAAATAGACCAAATCGACCTAATCTAGGATTGGCCTCTAGGTTGAGTAGGTGAGATGGCAAGTGCTGGATAAAACCAAACCTCTATATAGTCAAACTCCTGGATTAGGTAGCTGACCCCGATATCACCTGGTAGAGAAACGGGATGAGGCAGGAGTGAAGTAGTATTCTCTTATTATGAATATTATCATATTATGAATATTATGTAACGTCCTGTGCGAGTTATTGAGTCAAACCTGCGTCCGTTATTTGAATAGTTTGTTATTATGCTTTTACAACACAAACGTATTTTAATAAATTTAAGTTTATTAATTGAAAGTTTTGGACGCTTTCTAGGATTCTAATATAGAGTCTTTCACATTGCCCCCGAATAGCATTGTTTACACTACTATGTATATATATTATACTCGTATGTGTATACCATATGTGTATGAGAAAACGAAACCACACAAAGAATACACTTTTTCATAGTCAAGTCAAAGAAAAATTGTATTCAGCCTTTATTACTATACGTCGAGTCGACGATTCGTCGGAGTGTTTGGCGCTGTTTAAGCATGATACTAACAAGTCTTTGCGGCGTTATGTGACATTAGATGGAACATGGGTGTATCATTCTACTTCTGAAATAAAAAAGCAATCAAAGCAGTGGACTGAGAGTGTAAAGCAAAAACGGGTATAGCGGTCAGCAAAGTGATGGCGACTGCTTTTTGGGATGCTCGAGATATTTTAGTGGATTATTTGCAAAGAGGAGAAACAATGGAGGAATGGAGGAGAGTATTATGCGAGCTTGCTGCAAAAACTTAGTGAAGAAATCCGAAAGAAACAGCCTCATTTTGCCAAAAAGAGGGTTTTATTCTACCACGACAATGCGTCTGTGCGCTCGTCAAGGGCTGCCAAACTCCATGAAATGGGGTTCAAATTGTTACCTTATCCCCCTATTCCACGTATCTGGCCCCGTGCGAATTTGACTTATTACCGAATTTCAAGAAATGGGTAGGTGGCCGAAGATTTTCATCAAGTGATGAAGTCATCGTGGACGAGTATTTTGAGGGGTTAGAGAAAACATTTTATCAAACTGGTGTAACGGCTTTGGAGAAGCCGCTGGACTAAATGTATCGAGGTAGAAGGAAACTACCTTAAAAATAATTTTGTTTTAAATTGATTATTAAAGTTTTTCTTTGTCATTTCGAATACTTTTCAATCACCCCTCGTATCACGCCATTTAGATAGTATTGCGAGAGAAAGGTTTTGTGTAGGAGAAAATAAATGGAGTTACTTCCTACTCCTGCTATTTTCTTCATCTCACATCAATTTTAACATAATGGATACCTGTCGATCCTATTGGAAATGAGTAGTAGTGGTGGGAATAAGATAAAAAATAGGATGGCATTAGGGAACTGGCGGAAACAGGACTTGTAGTTATTGCAAACGCGTATGTAATCACAAGCCCGTGTGAAAAGTATTTAACACTCAAAAGCATAGATGTACTAAAAATAACAAAGTGGTAAAATTTACAATGCTGAGTATAATTTATTTACAGCTTCCATTCCAAAGGCACCTCATTCTGGGTCTGGACCTTTTTGTGTAGGAGAATAACCTCAACTTGTTTGTATTTAACATAGTTTTAAGTAAGTAACACGTCAATACAATTTGTGTTTGAGTATAAAACAGCTAAAACGTGAAAAAGTGTAGGACTATTACTGCAGCCCATAGAATTCTGGCTTACTAAAGGACCTACAGCGTATCTTGTGCGCCCTTTTTGAGATATCGAGTTCGTACTAGGGGATGATAATGAATCTTTGTGTTGTTTGTTGGTTATAGTTTGTAGTCCGAATATTCCTTCAAAAAATCCTCCCTGTGGAAAATTCACTGGAATCTTCCATCGAACATATTTTCAAAGTAAAAAATGAAGCTGTCTAGGAAACATTCGACATCAACGAGAGGCGAACAATCTACATTGAATACAGTCAAACAGAACATGCTGATTTTTAATAGACACCTGCCGAGAAGTGGAAACAATACTCCATATGCTTTACCGTGTAGAGTTGCGATTGATGGGGTGAAATAATCCTCTCCCGGCTGACCACAGACTAAGTATTGTCTCGCTGCTACCGCCTAAAATCACCTCATACTTTTTGAGTATATATTCAACATGTTGTGTCATACTGCATTATAGCCGGCACTATAGCCGGTCTATAAGTTTCTGTCGAGGAGAGAAGGGAAGGACGGTAATACGTCTGCATGACAATTGTGCGAATGTCTCTGGCCGCTTGCAGTCGTGGAAAAGCTCCGTCAAATTGCCTGCCCCAAATATAAAACATTTAGGTCTATGTTACCAGCTAAAGTCCGAAAGTCGCCCAGCTATTCATTGCCGTAATCATATTATTCATATTGATAGGTGTTATAAGGCGAGTGACAGTATGTACATTACACAAAATTTTAAGCAGCTATACATTTCAAGTTTAATGTTAGGTTATGTTAGTTTGTGTTTGTCTAGCCCTAAACGGAGCTCTTCTGCCGACTGACGGGCCTATTTAACGCTTGCCAGGAGAGGCACTAATGAGTTTCGAAACTAATGACGACGGAAGACGGGAAAACTGATTTTATTCCGATAGGTTAGACATACGGCAGATTCGCCATTTGCATACCGGATCATTGTACTGATTGACAATTGTACAAGTTTTTTGAGCGAATAATTGCAAACGGCCTCGTCGGTTATAACTGACACGTGGGGCCGGACCTGGTTGATAATCAATTTGGTTATAACAGGGTGCTCCAAGGTACGCTTCCAAATGATGTTCCCGTGACGTGCCATACGAACGATACCCTAGTTACAACACCGCACCGCATGGCAAACATAAGGTCTACGTCTAGGGTTGTTCTTATAGATGAAATAATCCAGTTTCGTAATGGCTTCAGAAATCCATTTGCTTTCATGGACCTCTAGATAGTCCACCTGAGGTATCAAACCTAATAGCAGGGGGCAATAGCGTAAGCATAGAGCTCGTGAAAGAATATGTGGGGACTTTCTCTGGTTAGGTGTTGGATTTTTATAAGTCATTTCTATAGCTTGGCCCCGAAGTTGAAGGGCGAAGCGGCTTCCTTTACACTTCTGCTACCGAACTAACGTAAATCTGATGCCTCATGTAAGAGATTCTACCTAGGCCTTATATGGGGCACCGGTGTGGGCGGCAAAGAACCTAAAAATCCGAATAGAAAACCTCAGGATTCTGCGTAAAAACTAGAAATTTCCTGATGATTAAGGTCATTAAGGTCATCAGGAAATGCGGAACTCTCTCATTAGCGGTGGCGAGTCTTCTAGCCGGAATTTCTGTGGGACTTGGTACCTGGAGCCCTTCCATCATTGTATCAGTGGCGCAAGGAGAGCTTTGGAGCCTTTACGTCATTGTAATGGCTCTTGTGAGGCAGTCATAAGAGATCGGAAAAGAGACTGGTGAGACGTCACGAAAGAGTAGTGACGCTCTTCCATCCCTCAGAAGACACACTAGGCGTAAAGACGTGACCAACAGCCTCTGACCTCCGTTAGCAATAACCTGGGGGCGTGTGGTACGTATTTCACGCGCACCTTTATCGCTGGGAAAGGGCTAGGCTCTAAATTAATCTTGCCGAGATCACGAACAAGGTAGTGAAAATCTGTCGAGGTCTCCAAGGCTCATCCTCTCTAAGGGTATACGTGAGCGCCTTGGCCCGACTTCTGTGCGGTTCTAGCCGGTTCAAATCGGACGGAATCATCTCCGCAGGAGCCCTGCCAAAAGGGTTTCCACATGTTAAAATGAAAAATAAAGGTTATTTTAGTTCTGTACAAATCGGTTAGTTATTAAAAATAACCTTTGTTTACAGTTTTATTTATCCTAAATATAATTATGGGAATAAAATTATAAATTAGCGAAACTATTATTGATTTATGATATTGCCTATCATAATTATTTTATTTCTAAAACAGGTTCAGCGGGTGTAAGAGATCTTGGTCACGGATATTCTGGAACAGAATTTTATTATTCGCTTACTCAATGTTTTAAGCTAGTTGCCGAGAGAATGACTCGTGTTTGGTTATATCCAGATGTTTTCCACAAATTCTCATCGAATTATACCGAAATGGTAAAGAATTTAAAGAATTTGAACCGCAACGCTTATAGGGTAAGATATGAATCTCTTTTAAGTTCCTCAATATTCTGTGAAACTGTACTATGACTTTATCTGATAATCTGACATAAAAATGGCTAATCTGAAGAAGATTAGTTATTTGGCGTAAAAAATGAAAAATCGTCAAAATTCAAGTTAGCTAGTGTTTTCCTGCTGATTGCTGGTGTGATGACTAAAAACACTGATGTATCAGATCTGGTCATGCACACAAAATATACATTTTTATTAATTATTATTTCTCTTCGCAGGTATTAGAAAAGCGAAGAAATGTCTTAAATGGATATAATCAAACATTGGCAAAACAAGGTAAAAACGTTTGTTTAACGTAATTAAATTTTGATCTATACGAATTGAGGAAACCGGAATAATAGAACTCGCGTCATTTCCTCGCGCAGCGCGTCTCGCAGCGTCACGCGTGTCATACACGTAGAGTAACATTATTTTATGTTTGGAACCTGTCATGTTTATTTGATTGTGCTTTCTAAATTTTACGACGATACGTTATGAAATAATTTGTGACATAAAAATAGAGTGAAGAATAAAAGAGAACCGAATTGCTGTGATTACATTGCACAATAGATCTGGATCTAACTATAATTCTTAAAGTTCTCATTATCACTGTTTCATGTTTACGTACTGGGCTATTAATAAATACAATGCTACTTTGTCGATTTGTGATAGAAAATGACCCACCTGTGTACAATCCCAAGATATGAAGACAAGCCCCTAGCATCAATTCATGTATTTTAACAGATTAATTAGTACTTGCAT
The DNA here is from genome assembly GCA_017140195.1 of Eumaeus atala. Taxonomy (NCBI): domain Eukaryota; kingdom Metazoa; phylum Arthropoda; class Insecta; order Lepidoptera; family Lycaenidae; genus Eumaeus; species Eumaeus atala. Next base: position 41,676 of record JAFELO010001028.1, on the reverse strand, counting down.
CCTTTAACATACACGTGATTTCTTAACGTATAGTTTACAAAAGATTTTCGGCGTATTAGCTTTGAGGGGCTGACATGAGTATGTATTTTTTGCATAGAGGCTTGCAAGTAGCCGCTTCTACCATGAGTCTCCGTCATTTCGTCACGTTTCGTGGGGCTTCAAGTAGCCAGTGGCCCATTGGGGGGTACGAAAAAGGGCAAAGCATAGCCATAATAATAATGTGGATGTTCACGGGCGTCGGTAGTCGTACAGAGGCTCAGATTTCCCGTTTGCCCCCTGTTTTATAATAAAAACGAACTCTTCAACCGTATATTATGAGTATAGAAGAAGATTTAGGCTAACAAATAGTCTAGGGTTTTAAATATTTATTGCAGTCGCGTTTTCTATATAAAAAATAATTTTTATATCACATATTTAATTAGTAATGAGATTCATAGAACGAAACACTTCATAAGCATGTACCTTTATACCTCGATGAAACGCTACACGACAAAGAGTATTGTATATTCATCACATTCTCTCCTAAATTTCCTGTTCACGTATATTTCCTCTACGTGTTTTGTGTTTCTATAATAAAATCGAAAATTGACGTTAAGGAAAGATGTCGTCTCATTTAAAAGGTGCGTAAAGAACCTAACCTATTTAGTGATACCTCACGTCACATAATTTGTCGTCTTTGATTTTTTTCACTTTTGCAATATATGGCCTCTAAGGGGCGCCATTTTTAATCTTGACACTTACCTTGTCTTAGTTGACGCTCATATTTTAATAGGGTCCTATTGGTCTATGGTTGACCAAGATCAACCCACGTGTTTGGCCAATATAGTGACTCAGAGGACATAAACTTCCTTTGCGTTGCGATGTCTAGTAACCGGGGACAGTAAATAAAACATCAGCTTGGTTCAAGATACCATTTTTGACATGGCATTTCAGCACCATCTACAAGAACCAGGTATGATCCTTTCAGCGAGATTCAGCACCAGCTCATAAAGTTCGATCTACCCAATTTGTTTAGAAACTAACGTTCCAGAATTCATCAAAGTTAAGCAATGGCCGTCATTTCGTCCAAACGTTATTTATTTTTATGATAAGAATTATGGTAAATTTTGGAGAATACTCTCCAAACCCTTAATATTATTACCAATATATTGGTCATAAAGAGTGCATTTCGGCGTGCAATTGAGTTATAATTACTAAATAACAAATTGTTGCAAATTATGCAATATTTTCAATAAACTATTATTTTTTAGACTTTCAGGAGGGTCTTTTTGATAATTTAGTCAAATCTAAATTAAGTGACGAGGTAATCAAAGAAAAAATAATCGTATTATTAGGTGCGAATGACCTGACAAGTATAGCTCTTGGCCATGCATTAATGCTTCTTGGTCTCTATCCATCAGTGCAAGACAACGTATGTAAAGAGTGAGTAGTTATTTTGTGCACGGTATGCTTTCCAAATATCATAATCATCATCATCCATCTTTATCGGATTACTGCTTGACATATGCATCTTTAGATAAACGCCTAGACGACGGATGTTCTGTCATTACATCCATTTTGATGTATAAAGTTTTTTTTTCATATTTAACGACACTATTATTTTGGGAGTCAGCATTTTTGCATTGAACAGGTTGATCTGAACTGTCGTGAATCAAAGTAGGACGCAAAAATTGCATAACACACTATGAGGAAAGTTAATCAATAACTTCACGGGCTCTACGCTTCAGGATCATTTCTTATTGTCTCAAGTCCAACGGTAATAAAACATTTGAACCTATCGTAAGTTTTAACATCATATTTATTAATAATTCCAGATCGGAAAACATCTTTGGTGATTCTAACAGACCATTAAAGAAAAATGATTTAACGGAGATGAGTTACTTGGACCGGGTTATTAAAGAAACTTGGCGTCTTTTTCACGTGCACCTATCGTAGCTCGTGTAGCTAACAAAGAAGTTCCTCTGTGTAAGTATTTTGTGACAAATTTTTAATTGGATGATTTCTATTAATGTTATGCGCCATCGCCTGCCCCGGGTAGGGTGCAGTGATGTGTGGGGCTGGCCGCATATTACAGTGGCGAATACTCAGAAAAGACCACCGCGAGCGCCATCAGTGCCCCGGAACTTCAAAATATCAAAGCAACTCGGCGAATAGTTAGCCCCTTAAGGAACCGACGCCTCATCCACAAAAGTTGCCTTGCACCATAGGACAATCCCACCAACTTTTGTAACAGTGCATAAGGGTGTGGTTCCCATCCTCGCCCTGATCAGTCGCTGTTGCTCTTAGGTCCCTTCTTCACATAAGAGAGGTACAAGGAGCGCCTCCTTCTGCTGAACTTTAGTCCCCACTTCTAATAAGACGAGTACAAAGAGCAGCCACCTCGGCTCAATTGGCTTCGCATAGGATCACTTCAGGCTACTGAGCCCCACCGCCATTAAAAGGCTTTAACCATGGTTATATAGTCGATATGCTCAACATATACGAGAGTGGATCTAAAAGTTCTAAGCCCGACCAAGGAAATGAAAGAAAAGTGGATATAAATTTATTTTTATTTTTCGACATAGTCTCCATCTAGTTCAACACACTTCTTCCACCTGACCTGCAACTTGTTTATCCCCTCAGAAAGAAAAGATTCCGGAAGGTGGGCGAAATAATCGTTTACTGCGACTATCACCTCATCTTTGATAGAAAATTTCGAGCCACCCAAATGTTTTTGTAAATTTGGAAATAAATAATAATCCGAGGGGGCTAAATCCGGCGAATAAGGTGAGTGGGGCAGCAATCCGTAGCCACAGTCATGGATTACAGACAGGTTATAATAATAACTAGAATTAATAGTATGACCTTTCGGTAAAGAATCTACAAAAATAATGCCCTTAACATCCCAAAAAACAGAAGCCATGACTTTGTTAGTCGACAAAACGACCTTAGCCTTTTTCGGTGTAGGAGAGTCTGATCTTTTCCACTGTTTGGATTGTTGCTTTGAATCAGGAGTATGGTGGTGAACCCAGCGTTCATCCATGGTAACAAATGTAGACAAAAAGTCCTCGGGATCAGTCTCAAAAAGTTCCAAACAGTCTCGCGAAATTGTATATCGAACTCGTTTTTGTTCAGCTGAAAGCAACCTCGGGGCCCAGCGAGCAGAAACCTTATGAAACCCCAACTCTTCCGTTATTATGTGTTGCGCCAGGCCATAACTAATGTTTGTTATCTCAATGGTCAAACGTCAGTCATCCAGTACGAGATCACAAATTTTATCGATGTTTTCTTTCGTGGCAGAGGAGAGGCCTTCCACTCCTAGGATCATCTTTAATGCTCTCACGACCACGCTTAAACTCAGCTACCCACTTTTTGACACTGGAATACGATGGAACAGGCTCCCCCAAAGTGCTCACCATATCTTGATGGATGTCTTTTGGTGATAGGCCTTTTTTATTGAGGTACTTCATGATTGCACGGTGTTCAATTTTCTCCATTATTGAAAATTACGTCATAATGCTTCAAACAAATAATCACAGAAACTTTACATTGTGCAGTATCGGAATGGAACTTCGCACAATAAATCAACATAACACATACTAACAAATGACGGTAGATTTAAAAAGATGTCATGGCTCCATGTAGGTTAGGCCACGAACTTTTAGATCCACCCTAGTACATTATGTTCTAAGATTTAACGTTATTTCACTATCACAGGGGACAACCTAAGGTTATCTAAGGTGTTGGGAGATCACGAAATAAAGAAATATAGGGTGTCTTACAATTATGTTTGATGACATGATGACACTGAGTTTTGTGAAGTTATAATAGCTTTTGGTTTTGTAGTGCTAATCAGCTCTCAGTATCATATGTTATGTTTGTAGCATCTGGGACAATTATTCCGAAGGGTGCCGGAGTTGCCGCGTTTATTTTGTGTCTACATAAAAATCCCCAGTATTGGGGTCCTCAGGTGGATTATTTTGATCCGGACAGGTTCCTCCCCGAACGTTTTGAAAAAGTGAATCCAAAGGTTTACCATTACCATTCAGTTATGGATTACGTAGTTGTGCTGGTGAGTGTAAAATGCTTTTCATTATTGTGTAAATCGGCAAACGAAAAGTTGGTCCGTGACTCATAGATATCCAGGCAAACAGAAGTCATGCATATGAATGGCCTCCCATTTTCCCTTCCCTGACATGGACCACTAGATACATATAAACCGAACGGTCACAACATCCTTTTAGTTATTTTTGCCATGGAGTACTATGCTTTTTTATGAGGTAGAGGGCAAGTGAGCAGGTGTGTAGTGACTACCGCCGCTTATAGATATCTGTAAGACCAGGCGTATGGTCTTTTCTTGAAGACCTCTATATCGTATCAGATCGGAAATAACGAGGAAGGCAGTAGCCACAGTACAATCGTACGCGGTAAGAAGTGGCATTTAAACTGCACTGTTGTAGATTTACGGAAATCACGATGATTGGCGTGGAACTTATAAATCTATCGCGATGTCCGTAGATGGAATTCCGCTGCTGTCTATCGAACAAATCCTCGAAAACAGTCCCCATAAATATACGATTAGAGACGCACAGCGAACTGACATCTCTTCGCAGGACCAAAGAATCGAGCTGTCCGGAAATAACATGGTCGTCAACGATTCAAGACGTATCACATCACATCGCAAAAACTCGTTAGTATCACGCTTAAACAGCGCTAAACACTCCGACGAATCGTCCACTTGACGTTGCTTTTGGTTAACAGTGAGCAAATTCGGGCCCCACCCCGCGAAAAGCTTTTTCATTCACAAATGTCGGTGTAAAATGTGAAAAATACGTTTAGAAGAAATGCTTACCATCTCTGCTATCTGCCGCACTTTTCAGCGCCGATAATTCAAAACGATTTTTTGAATCTTTTTGATCATGTCCGGATTCATGTCTTTATTTGGACAGCCAGACCTGTTGGCGTCTTCGCAGCTCTGTCTCCCAAGTTTAAAGTCAGTTGCCCAGATGTGAATTATACTCAGTACAGGAGCAGTATTAACTAAAACACTGTTTAGCTTGTCTTTAATCTGGGTTGCTGTTTTCCCTTTTAATACGTAAAATTTACCACGGCAAATTTTGTTTCTTTCCATTGTTGAGAAAATTTACGGCAGAGAAAGGACCTTTCTCCCCCTCCCCTCAAATTTGGCGTTATATTTTCGAAAAGATGATAGAATATAATATAATAAATTTTGTTTGCCTATCTTTTTTTTCGTTAAGTTCGTCGTTTCGGCCAGTTATCAATCATCCTATTACAAGTTTAATGTTACGTTATGTTAGTTTATTAGTTCTCGGCCTATGCGGAGCTCTTCTGCCAATGATTGGCAATTTAACGCATGCCTGGAGAGGCGCTAGCGAGTTTGGAAACTGTGGATGACGCTAAAACTGATTTTATTCCGAAAGGTCTGATGTACGGGAGATTGGCCATCTGTATACCGGCATATTGTAATGGTTGACGAGGTGTGGAAACTCTTTGAGCGCATAATTGCAAACCCTTCGTTGGTTATAAATCGCAATGTGGTCCCAGAACTAGCCCCACGTGCGATGCCGGACTAGATGTTCCAAGGTACGCTTCCGCAGGATGTTGCCGTGTTGTGCCATGCGAACGATACCCTTCTCATAACATGAGGCTCGCACCGCCTGGTGTTTATAAGGGCCACGAATAGGATTGTTTTTGTCGCTGAAAGGATTCGGTTCCGCAAATCCGAAGCCTTTTGCTTTAATATACCTTGAATTATCCTGAGATATCAAATCTCATCGTAGAAAGCACTAGCATGAAGCGTAGAGCCCGTGAAGGCATGTATGGTGGCTTGTGCTGGATAGCTTTCGGACTTTTATAAGTCATTTCCGCAGTTTGGCCCGAAAATTGAAGGGCAAATTCCCAACCAACGTGGACCTGATGCCTCCTATGGGACTATATGTTGGCCTTATATGGTGCACCGGTGTGGGCGGCACAGAACCTTAACATCCGAGTAGAAACCGCAGGGTTCTGCGTCAAACCCAGAAACTGATGGTTGCCGAGATCACCAATAAGGTGGTCAAAAGCTGTCAAGGTCTCCAGGGCTCATCCTTTCCAAGGGTATACCTGGGCACCTTGGTACCGACTTCTGTGAAGGTGCACTGTACAGTTTTAGTTGGTTCAAGTCCGACCTACTGATCTCCGCCCTGCTGAAGGGATTTCCACGAGTAAAAATAAAAAAAAAATTTTTAATTTGGCACCCATCAACCGAAGATAAGTAACCACATACTAAAAATAACCTTTGTTTATCCTAACAGTGATTATGTGAATGTAATTGTATATAAGCAAAAATACAACTGATTTATGCTATTCATTAAAATAATAGTACTTTTACGGATTTTATCGCGGTTTACTACTAACAAAAACCCGCGATGTAATCCGTGAAAATAGTTTTATTGTAACGAGTAACATTCGCGTGAACTTAAGACATCGAATTAAGATATTGCTTAACATAATATAAATTCGAAAATAATATAATTAATGCTCTTTAACGTACTCGTAGACTTGTATGCCTTACGAAAACTAGGGTTTATAGGCTCACTTGCACGGTGGGAAAAGATTTAGTAAAATTGATTTGTCTCAACTTGACTTGAGCCAGTACACAGATATAAGCACACTTAAAGGCTTATTCAAGTTTAACAGGCTGGTATACGATTCATCATCGAGTCCGGCTATTTTCCAAAGATAACTTAAACAACTTTTTGCTGATTTACCATATGTAGGTGTTTTCTTAAATGATATTGTTATATCGGGAAAATCACAGACGAGCACATCCGTAATCTGCATAAAGTATTTGATCGTTTGAAATCGTACGGGCTTCGAATTAAGAAAGATAAATATACATTTTTCGCAAAATCTGTAAGTTACTTAGGTCATGTCATCAGTGAGGATCCACACGTGCCCAGTTAAAATTAAGGCTATAAAAGGAACACCCGCGGTGTCATCGGTCGGAGCTGAGAGGATTCATTTTTTTTTTTCGGAGGGACCTACTACTGATTGGCGGCACTTGTCCAGCCTTAACATTTCGACTGATTACGGAAGACTTTTTGTCTTCTGGTTATAGGGGAGCTTTAATCGGTATCGTTATGTATTACGAAAAGTTCAATAAAAATGTAAGCTCAGTGCTCGAGCCGTTATATACACTAATGCGAGCAGGAGTGAAATTATTTGTCAGGCAGCTTTCGAGAGCATCAAACTTTCGTTGAGGTCCAGTGAGGTGTTGATGCATTACACGCCTGAGCTGCCGCTAGTGATCACGACAGACGCGAGCGGCACGGGGTTCGGCACTGTTATCTCGCAGCTGACGCTATGCCCAAATAGATCAGCAAACCTTATCGATCGTTTTTGGTGTTTCATCAGTATTTATACGCTGGGAAATTTATACTGAGGACTGACCAGAAGCCGCTCACTTACATCTTTGGACCAAAGATGGGCATTCCGGTTATGGCAGCATCGAGGATTCAGCTATGATTATAATATTGAATACATACCATCTGTCAAAAACTGTGCAGATGTCACGGTTACCACAACCACTATATGAAAGTGACGCTGAAACTAATAAATAGGTAGTGCGATAGGTAGCGTACGTAAATTTCGTACAAAACTTCCTGCCCGTGACCAACAAGGTCATCAGGGTGGCAACGCACAGAGATGTTATACTAAGCAGATTTCATTCACACACACAGTAGGGTTGGCCGGAGAAATGCCCTAATGACGATCTCATACCATACTTCGCTAGGCGGAATGAGTTTTATTTAGATCGGGACTGTCTCATGTGAGGGTACCGCATCGTGGTACCTGGTACTTCACAAGATGAGATACTAAAACAATTACATGCAGGGCATAGTAAAAATAATAAGTATAGCACGGAGTTATGTTTGGTGGCCTAACATAGGTAGCGATATATAATAAGTATAGCACGGAGTTATGTTTTGTGGCCTAACATAGATAACGATGTATAAGCGATCTGTAGGTCATGCGAGACCTGCGGGGCGAAAGCACCGTAGCCGACACGTACCACGCCTCGGTCGTGGCCCCGCTCAAGCGTGGAGTCGATTTTCGCAGTGAAACTGTGTAAGCGGGCCATTATAAAGCGATTAGGGATAAAGTAGATGTAGACGCTGCTTTACATACCTACTTGTTGGCTTAACGTAATAGTGTAAATAGAACTACAGGTGAAAGTCCAGCAATGCTATTGCAACGTCGATATCTGCGGTCGCAACTGGATTTACTACGCAGTGACGTGGCGCGAGAACAGCAGGTCAAGAACATGCAAGGCAGACAGAGGGGCCGCCGGCGGCTCAAGTCGATACTTCACGCAAGGGGATGCAGTTTGAAGTCGCAATTGTAGGGGTCCTGATAAATGGGTAATACATAGTTAGTCAAAATTGATGGTTCTCGATGATATACGGTAGAGGTGAGTAGCGGTCGGATTTATATACAAACATATTGATCAGCTTAGACGCAGATCCAGTAGATCCAGTCTGGCATTCCCCTGGGAGAGACATATAGTGGCGACACGGTCGAGAGAGGAAGAGAGGGATGGCGTCGCGCATAGGGAGGATATGGTGACCGCGGGGGAAGCCGAGGTTCATGGGGGAATAATTAAAAAGGCGTCGCCAGGGTGAAAGGGAGGGGATTCCCCGTATTGGGGTACCCCGACAGCGACAGTCACAGAAGAACTGGGAACCTCGGCTTACATCCCGCGGGCATCAGATCTTATCCCTCGGTCGAGTTCTCCATCCAGCCCACCGGGTATCAATCGAGCTCGCCCGTAGCGAGTTATTCGACCTCCAGATCGATTAGTGTTTGATGATATGCAATTAGTATTTTTTCATATTCATTTGTAAAAATAATTAATAGCATATAAATAAAATTGAAATATACATATATATATGTGTATAAAAAAATGGTTGTTTAACATGTCTGTTGGAGTCTAATCATATTTCCATGTTAGCCCTAAGAACACAAACATTGTATTAATGATTTAAGTACATATTATTGGTGGAGGTGTAATGTAGGTAGGCCCTAGCTGGTGACCCCCCGTGGGAACTCGTGGCGGAGGCTCTTGCAGAGAGCTACTCCTACGTCTTGCATAGGAGGGCTCTCAGCATGAGCCACACGCGTGACGAGATCATGCGGGTCCGACGGCTAGGACATAATGCGTTAATGCAGAGGTATAGGGAGGACCTGACGTGGCAGCCATAGGCACAGAGATAACGGCTGCCTTACGCCCGGTCTTCGAGCGGTGAATGCGCCGTAGGCGCAGACCCCTTAACTTCCGCCTGACGCAGATGCTCACCGAGCACGGTTGCTTCAGTGAGTATCTGTGTCGGACGGCCCACAGCGAGCCAACGAGCAAGCGAGTTGTCACGATTGTGACACGGTGGTAGACTCGGCCCAGCACATCCTCGCGGTGTGCCTGAGATGGGCGGCGCTGCGTCATGATCTGACATGGGTTGTCGGAGGGCACTTATCGAAGTCGAGCATTATCGTTGCAATGCTCGGCAGCGACGAGTCTTACCAGGCGGTGGTTTCCTTCTGCGAGGCCGTCATGTCCCAGAAGGAAGCCGACGAGTAGGAGAGAGAGATGGCTGCCGACGCGGCCTCCCCCCGCCGACGACGAATGGGGGTACAAAGGAGGCGCTATCTGCAGCGCTTTCAGTAGTGCCCCTGTGTTCCGTGTCGGGCCGGGATGGGAACCCGGTCCACAACACCATCAAGACATGGCGTCGTGGAGACTGGTCATAGAGTAGCCGGCCAGTCCCCGAGGAGGTGAAGTCTGGCCTTTTCGCCGAGGCCAGCCTGGAGAGGTCCTGTTGCCTGCAGATCCGGGACCCTCCATTAATAGCGACCGAAGGCTCCCGTAGGAGTTTAGTTGGTATTGCTACCCAATTGCCGAGGCCAACATAGTTCTGGGAGTCTACCCGGGCACCCAGGTATCATTCGTAAATGCATTCCTCTTTGTCACCAAAAAAAAAAATAGGTGTAATGTAGGTACCTCCTGTTATTGCTTTAGGATAATAGGACAAAAATTACTTTGTCCAGAATGAATCTCTGTACATGGCGGATGCGTTTTATAAAGCTCCTTGTTATAAGTCTACATTTCTCACAAAAAATATGACATTGCATGGCCCATACATATTTGAAAATCTTATGTATGTCCATAAACATATAGAAAATCCAAGAAGTAATGTGATCTACATAACATCAAGACTAGAAATAAGAATAAACTCGCTGTGCCCTCTTCGAGGCTCCATAAAGTTAATAATTCATTTACGAATAATTGTATAGGTTTTTATAATTAAATTCCCAGTAAAATAACAGATTTAGCGATTAATAAATTCAAAGCTATCGTTAAAGAGAAACTCATATGAAAACCCTATCATAATGTAAAGGATTTATAAATGACAAAAATGTAACGTAATGAATTACTCTAAATAGAAGTAATTTTGTGAAGCAATGATCACAACCAAAAAAAGATAGGTATGTTCCCTGACATGGGCGCGTTGCGAACACTCAATTTAAACTTAGCCGCTGAGACTGCTTGTCTTACGTGATCATTATACAGATGCAATATGTGAAAAAAACAGTAAACATAATGTGTGGCGCAATTCTTGACAAATTGTAATATTTCACTCTCACATGTGGTACAGTCGGTGGACAAATTATTAGGTATATTGCCCGAATTCGAGTAAATTATGTAGTTGTTCCTAAGGAACTTTTATATTTTACATTGGTGTGATTATAATTATTTTTATCAAGGATAAATGATAAATGTTTCACTTATGTGAGTTTTCATTTCATCCATAGTGATGTATAAAGTTGGTATTAGTCTCGCAGACTTAGTCGTGCGTAAATGCAAGGTCAATGACAAGACCGACTATCCAAAACTAAGACCAAATATGAAAGATTTATCGAATAATTCATACTTAGTTACTAATTTTTGATTAAGCTGATAATAATTTGGTTAATACAGGGTGTTTGGTAGTGGGGTGCAAAGTCTCAACGAGGTGATAGCCTTGGTCATTCAGATCATTCTGAATCCAACATGTCTTAGAGCAAAGTATGATAGTTTTTTTTGATAAATTTTTAAGATTTAAAAAAGAACTCCAAAATTAGACAGTTAAGTAATAATAATAATAATAAACAGCGTTATTTCCATTTTAACATTAGGTGCTAATATTACAAATGTGTTCGAGTATTAAAAAATACATACATGTGTATATGTGTATGTGTGTGTGTGTGTGTGTGTGTGTGTGTGTGTGTGTGTGTGTGTG
>JAFELO010001028.1:0-20579 GCA_017140195.1 Eumaeus atala | reverse complement strand
TATAGGTACCCGGCGAGAGAGAAAAGTACTATTTAATTGTGATTTGGTAGCAGATAACGTGAGCTATCGCAAATATCTCCATCCTCGCCATCGCCAAAAGGAAAAAAGTGACATTTCTTCATCACAGAGAACATTAATCTTTACAGTCAAATATGACAGATATACTTTTTTATAAAACATTTAAGTTTCAAAACATAATTGTTATATCTTTAAGAGCAGGTACTTTAGCTGTTACATTCCCCACATGCGGGGATTGTCTAGACGAGAGCATATTCCAGAGACTATGTATAATGGGTAGGGATTAATAAACTGTGCGAGCATGCGAACACTGTCAGATGGTTAGGAATACTCCGTCAACAGACCCGCAGACGTGAAACGTCTCAGATTAACCTTGCAGCAGCATCCACATTGATTTTGCCGGACCATTTCAAAATGAAACCTTTCTTGTTCTAATCCATAGTTACAGCAAATGGTTAGAAGCTGAGATAGTATCTTCGATGAGCACGGAGTCAGTTGTAACTGTGCCGAGGAAAATTTTTACAGCCCAAGGACTGCCAGACATTTTGGTATCGGACAATGGCAGAGCTTTCAGCTCTGAAGAGTGAAATCCATTCTTGTATAAGATCGGTATCAGGCGTTTGAACTCTCCGCCTTATCACTCGGCCACGAATGGTCAAGGAAATTCAAGTACTGGCGCCCTCTGTCCTTATCATCTTTGGACTATATAGCTGTATTTTATTGAGTATTTTTTTTTTAAACCTGACACACAAGATAGCTTTTGGCTTATGATATCCGCCGGACTGCGCAAGTGGTATCAAGTTTCTTCAGTAATTACTAATTTATTGGAGTTGAGCACTTAGATTTGCTCCAAATTCTGATCGTCATATTAAGATTTATTTACAATCAACAAATTGTGTGCGAATGAGAATATTAGTTTAGTCAAACAAAAAGTATTGAGAAATATTTTGTACATATGCTAGATCCATTTAAATTCACTTGCAACACGACAGGATAATATACTAATTACAGAGTTGGTAGGCATTTAAAATTATTTCTTTTGTACTTCTGTTAAATCGCTTGTATGGGTGGTCATACTTTCGGAAAATAATGACGGTGAAATTAACACTAATATTTTCGTTATGCAACACAAGTAATTAGCACAGGGCTTGGCTAACGTGGTGTGATAAGTCCATAGGTTATAATTATCAGTTTATATTTACAGAATTGATGAAGACGATATCGACAGTCTGCAACAGCGCCATAAAACAAAAAGGAGCAGTCAGATTATATACGCTGCAACAGTATTACATAGGTATTCGTCTCCCATATGCATTTGAATACTATATATTTATTTATTTGGAAACATTGGTTTACAACAATACCTAGACTTACAGTCAGCGTTTAAAACCGTCCTAATAGAAGATGTACTCAATGTAGAATGATGCAAAGTAATCACAACTTACAACCATGTGCGTAAGGTTGACTTTTTTCTTCAAATAGACTGATTTGTAAAACGAATTCAAAACATTCACATAAGGTTGACTATACAAAAATTTTATGTCCTTGTGGAATCACGGATGCCTCTGAATGACATTTCAGTATGTATTTTGTATTTTGGTAAATCAATGGGAAACACATACTTATACTGATAAATTAAAAGTACCTAGAATTGTGAATATTAATATAATTTCCACTTCCACTTCTACCGAATTATATATACCTTTTATACGGTAGAGTCTTCAAATGCTGTCTGTGCGTGTGTGAGTCAGGATTTTTTATCCGGCTTTCAACCACGGATATAGCGTTTCCCGGGGAAGGCTAAATTCGTGTCTTATGCATTACGATACAACTCTCTACTGGGTGTTCTTCAGGAAATTCGGCGTACCATAGTTCGCTTACATGCTGTCCGAATGTGAACAAAGTTAGATATTGTACTCAAAGTTATACCAACAAAAGCTTTCACGTATTGTTTTCGAGTTTTTATGGGAATGCTATTTACTTTAATGGGTTGTATCGCGTTTGTCAAGCATTTATTTATAAAATGATACAGATATATTCGTACCTTACGGATATTCTGTCCCATATCTATAAATAATGGACTGTATATTATATAGTTTATTGATATATTTTGAAGAAGTAAAATATCTAATTGTAGAATAATACAGGTATATTCATTCCTTACGGACATTCTATCTTATTTCACAAGTAAATCTTGAGAGACGTTAGAGTCCGTTAGAGTCGTAATAATGAACAACTTTCACTGTTTCTCTTGCCGTAAAGCAATCGTACACACGTAACATACCACCTTTGTATTTAGAATAATACCAAGATTGGGTGGATCGTGCTTCATTTCCGGTCTGGAATGGTATCTTGATACACTTGTGCCGATGTTTTTATACCTTCTTCACAAAAATATGACTTAGTCACTCCTTCGAAGAGAACACCCCACCAAACCATCACTGAAGTCAGAAAATGCCCACGTTGCACTTCGTAGACTAGTTGGGTAGGTCCCTTAGAGCTTAGAGCATAATCACGATGATTTTGTTTGTTAAAATGATGCTCAATTGTAAAAATCTCTTTCTCATCCGTAAACCTTATTCTCCGTGAACTCCTTTTGCGTACCGAATCAGTAGTTGTTTCGATTTTACGACCCTATTCACCTTTGATTTACCAGTTTACAAAAGACTAGTGCGTCTCTTATAATCTGCAAGTCACATGCAATCTCTTAAAATATGCGAGATGGTCCTAGGTGCTATCTACATTTGCCGAGCTAGGATCTTTTGCTTGCGTACAGGATTTCTTCGAATTCTTTCGTACATGCTCTTATTCGCCACATAATCAGCCATATTCGAACTATGTCCAGATGTTTTTGTAGTTGACTGTTATTACCTCAGCAGAATCAGACAGGTTAGCCTATATACGTGTACATAATGTGTAAATAAAATATAGTGAATCTTCAATTTTCACTTGAAATGTGGGGTCTTGCAAGTATGATCTGATGATTTGGAAAACAGTGTTTGGTAGATGAGTCTTTAATTTACAAAGGAGTCAGTTGTACCACACTCGATCAAATGCCTGCTGCACATCGAAGAACACAGGAGAACAATATTCTTTTTTCTAAGGCTTGACGAATTGTATTAGATACGCGATGTATGTGTCCTATCATGCTATGGTGTGCATGGTATCCGAATTGATGCCTAGGTGCTATGTTTATTTCCTCTAGTATTGAATTGAGCCTTTGTAGAAATAGCTTTTCAAATAGCTTGGACATAATAGGGAGAAGACTGATTGGCCTGTACGAAGACACTTCTGTTGCAAATTCTGTTTTATATTGATGATCGAAATTTTCAGGAATAGTGGGAAATATTACAAACACATTATAGCATTAAATATTACGCTAGTAAGAACACAATTCTTTATTGGTAGTTGTTTGTGTACTTCTGCCGTATGTGAAAACCAGGCGCTTTCTTTCTTTATGGACCAAGAATACATTTAATGACTTCCTTTTAGTTGCTTTACAATGATAGATGAAAATGAAATCGTATATCTAGTATTTTTGTAAATCAATGTTCTCAATGGACATTTCTACTTTGTAACGATAATACGCATATAAAAAATTTATACTAAACAATGTCGAACCGGTCATATAAAATGTAATTAAAATTTATAAATTAGGGGAAATAATACAAAAAGTATCTTATTCCGTCAAATGATTGTTATTCCTTATATATTTTGTATTATTTATGTTCACTTTATACATATCATTATATATATTTAGTTTATATTTGTGATCTTTGTTTTGTAGCGTTGAGTGATGCCACTGATGTAGCCGACGCCATATCACTGTTCTTAGATAAAGGATTTTTTTATTCTTTCATTCAAACATTCACAGGGAATGGTAGTGTATTTGCCCCAGGTAAGTTTAAACATTTCTTTACAATGTCCTCTCAATGTAATATTACACCATTATGGTATAACTAGTACGGTCCTCAACCTCTTGACTTCGTATTTATACAACAGAGCTGAAAGGTACTAGTATTCTAGTTCTACCCCCTTTCTATTGAAAGAGGGGTCCCACAAGCGTTCATTTTAGGGCCGTTCCTTTTTCTTATATATAAATGATTTACCATATTTAGTTAAAGATAATCAAGAGATAGTCATATTTGCTGACGCATGTTTTTAATTATTAAACACAAGCAAGAACAAACTATTTGTGATGAGGTAAATAGTACTCTCTCAACTGGTTTAGTGTTAATAATTTACTACTGAATAGTTGACAGACCCAATGTATTAAATTGAATATGTTGGACAGGTTCCAAACAATGTTCCCGCCATGGTTCAAAGCTTGTCATGGGTCATTGTGGGGTTGAATATCCTGGGGTGAACCGAGACACCTTGAGCGAAGTTAATTGAACCGAGGAGGTGGTTGCTCCTTGTATCCCTCTTAAAAGAAGAGGGGACTAAAGATCAGGGGGACGAGGCGCTCTTTGTACCCATCTTATAAGAAGAGGGCATAAAGGAGCAAAATAAGGCCTTGCTTTTGCGCATGGGGTAAGGGGCGAGGATTGCACTGTCTCAAATTCGCATATTTTATACAGAGATGACTTTCTTGATCTAGTCCATGATGTAAAGTACTTGAGATACTAACTTGGAACCAAGTAATACTTTTTATTATTATTAAAATAACAAGCTGTGTGTTAGTTCCACTCACGATTGGGGTTTACTCCTATGAACGTACAATTTTTTTCCTTTCATCTGTCACTTTCTATGTTTCACGCCAAGTACCTAGGCGTGCAGATACTGCTAATGGTTTAATGTACGAAACTTTTTTCACGAACGAAATTGTAACAGTATTCGAATTGTAAATGTACCTCTCTAAGTGATAAAGTAGACATTTTTAGCACAAATTTACGATTTGTTTTTTTTTTTTTTTTTTTTGGGGTAATGTGCAAAAATTTTTGAGAGATAGAAATAATCTATGACAAACAGTAAAACGGTCAATATAATTTAAGAATGAGGTATCATGACAAGATTAATTTTAGATTGAAGCCAAACTGCAACTTCAATTTAAATAATGTAAATATGTTATTAAAACAAAAACAAAAAAGTTGGTTTCGCTTACATTTGCAGACTGGTTTCACGGCAAAAATTCTGGTCCAGAAAAAAGAAAAAGAAGTTTCTTATAAATGTATTCTATCTTATGTGTAAAATACTTCATTCGGTTCGGTTAAGTTAGTTATCACAAACGCTCTCGAGATATAAATCTCTCCCATCTGCGGGAGGGTGGGGTGTCGTTTTCCCCTTTCGACACCAAACCTAGTCTCGTTGTCCGACGAGCATTTATCGTAATCCAACGAAGCTGTATTGGCATTGCCTTCCACAGCATAAATTCAACTGCGCAAGAAAAAGAAAAAAGAATACTACTACGTATTCATTTACACATAAAATACAACACATAAAATTCCTGTTACTGACACTTATAATAACAGGTGAGTTAGAACACCGCTAGGGTTCAGTGGGGGAGCCGTTCTCGGTTTTCGAGCATCTACATCCCCACCAAAATTTCGCCGCCCTGAGAACATGCTTCTAAGCGTCCCCCAGAGGTGGACATAATACCGTATTTAACATAAAGTACGTTTTGACGCCACGAATTGACAAGTAGATAAGCTGTACCAAAGTAAATATCCATAAGATTTAATGATAATCATCATCATCATCAGCATTATCGGCCCTCGTCGGTCTACTGCTGGACGTAGGCCTCTTTCAATGAATACCAAGACGACCGATCACCTGCTTCTCGCATCCATCCCGAACCAGTTACTGCACGGGGATCGTCTTCCCACCTGCTCAACGGTCGACCAACACTTCGTTTTCCTAAACGAGGCCGCCACACCGTGATGATAATACATATTATCAATTTACAGCTTCCATCGCAAAAGTTCGTCGACGGATTTACATGCCTTCACTTACTCAGCGAGTTTCGGTTGGTTACGTTGACGTTTTCTGGGAGGAAAGCGTCAGGCTGGCAGAGCTGCTGGCGCCGCACGCGGGTACCGGACCCTTCTGTGTAGAGGATTATCTCAATCGATTTATCTTTAATACAATTTTAAGTAAGTTTTGTGTGAAAACTATGTGTTGGAATGGCTATTGTATAACAGTTAAAAAAACATTAGTAGCTCGGAAAATGTTATCCGCCTTCCGACCTACTTCATTCATAAGAAAAATAAATGTATAGCTGGAGAGTTTCTTAGTTTGCACGAGCTAAAATAAATGTATAGCTGGAGAGTTTGTTAGTTTGCACGAACTAAAATAAATGTATAGCTGGAAAGTTTCTCAGTTTGCATGAGCTAAAATAAATGTATAGCTGGAGAGTTTCTTAGTTTGCACGAGCTAAAATAAATGTATAGCTGGAGAGTTCCTTAGTTTGCACGAGCTAAAATCAGGAACTACTGGGCCGAGTTGAAAAATATTCCTTGTGTTGAAAGGTCCAATTATCGGGGAGGGCTCTAGGCTATATACCATAACGCTATGACCAATAGGGTTGGAGTCGCGGGTGTGTAGTCATTGCCAGTGTAGTCATGCCAGTGCATTATACACGTATAAAATATGCAATACTAAATCTATAGAGACGACCGGCTGGCTCTGTTGGTAACGTGGCGGTTAGTCCGCGTCCGCAGTTAGAAGTCACGGCTTCGAATCCTAGGACCTAAGCCTAGGTCAAGGATATATGTATTATATGTATTTCTATAATAAAAATCTTAAATATATAAAATTTCTTAAATGTATATATAAAAAATTTAAATATATTTTCGTTGTCTAGTAACTGTGAAAAAAGTCCTTACGGTACTTACAACTACACAAAAGCTTTCTATCTGTAGTAATTGATTTCCTTAAAATGTACGGGTTTTACTACAAGAGAGCATAGATTAATGGTACATTACGATATTATAAACTTGTTGAAATATACGTTGTCATAATTGTTACTCTAGAAGTCGCACGGTTGTAGAAAATCTTATCTGCGCCGTACCGTTATGTGACAGTGCCATCTGTTACCCAGATGCCTAACATAGTATTCAGTAGTTCAGTACCGCGCGGTAAGGCCAGCGTGAGGGCGCGCGTGTCGCCCCTGTCCATGTGACGTATCGTAGTGTATACACATTTTTACACCTGTGACAGGTTATGTTAAAATGAAAGGACTTCGGGGGGTTGAGAGACTGTAAATGTTTAATTAGACTTTTAGATACATTTATTTCTATTGGTCTTTCCACATTTACAATCCAGGACAGACTTAAAATAGTTCAAGAACAACAATGGAATTAATACAGTTTTTGTTATTGGTTAGTAAAAAGGTGAGGGTATGAAGTCTTATCTGGTAGCTTTCCGAGACTTCCGGCTGCAACTGGGATGGTCCTTTATATATATTGTTATAGTTCTATAACCACTAATTTTCACGGATGTCCTTTATTCCTTATATTCAATATTTGAATAATACAGTGTGTAATAAAAAGAAAAATAAAAGTTAAAAAGAGTAGAGCTCTGAAAAGGAACACACAACCAATAAGATTAACATTCTCTTTGCTTCATGAGCCCATTAAAATCAGGCAATATATTAATTCAGTTACAATTAAATAGAATTTAACATCAAAAGAACAATGAAACATGACGCCGGCAAGAAACCGTGGACTCACCCTTTTAATGAAATATTAATTCGTGCATTGTGGCACGAATATGTAGGTTCTTGGCTGAAGAGAAAAAACTATTTAATTATAGTTTTATATTTAGTCAGTCATCGCAATTATATCCATCCTCGCCATCGCCAAAAGGAAAAAGAGTGACATTTCTTCAACACAGAGCACACTAAGCTTTACAGTCAAAGATGACAGATATACTTTTTTATAAAATATATAAGTTTCAAAACATACCTATAGCAGTGACCTGAATCATGCATGCACTGTTCACGGTATGACCTAGCTTGACACACGACGCACGTCGCACTGATTAACGTAACACGTACATACGCGGTACGCTAAAGTAATGCGTGACAGAATTGTACATATCTAATCTTATGATTATATTTCTAATGTTAACTCACAATGGCTACTTTTATGTACATAATTTCATTTAAAATATTATGTTATTTTCGAGGACATTTTCTTCGGTTCAGTAGTAATCCTTATACAGAAACTAACAGTCCCGGATTCATATGGACTTTTCTCAAAAATACATAGATTTTCAAAAAATATAAATTTTTATTTAGGACTCGTAAACTTTACACGTTACCATAACAAAAAAATCAACTTATGATAGACGAGCAGCTATAGTAGACCAACATAAGGATTCCCTTTGATGTTTTTTCACAACTTTGGTTACAATATCGAAGGTATGATGAAAAGACTTTAGAAAACGTTAGGTAACCTATGTTCATCACTGATAACGTAGGATATGATAAATTTTTCAATTGGTTCTGTAATTTCAAATGACAATCAAATGTTTCCTCTTAATAATAATAATAACATCTGAGGACTTGTCACACCACGTTTGCCTGACCCTGTGCTATGTACCGTAAGGACTTGTGTTACAGGTACTATACTAGACAATACATATAATATTTTTATATATCTAAAGATTTTTATTCTAGAAATACACATAATACATATATAAACATCCATGATCTAGACGGGATTCGAACCCGCGACCCATGGCGTAGCACGCGGACTAACCGCCGCGTTACCAACTGAGCCAGCCGGTCGTCAAAACGCAGTAATATAATATGAGTATATTACCGCAGCGACTGTAGTTTATTAATACTAAAAAATGAGAACATTTTTTACAGGTGCATCGCGTGTAAAAGATGTTGGTCACGGATATTCTGGAACAGAGTTCTACAATTCGGTCAGTGAAGTCCTTAAACTGATTTCTGAAAGAATGACTCGTATTTGGTTACATCCAAATTTTATTCACAAATTGACATCGAATTATACAGAATCAGAAAAGTGCTTTAAGATCTTGAATCACAACGCACACAGGGTAAGTTATCGCTTACAATGAAACTTATTTTACGGATTGACCCATAGGAGGGGAGGAGGCAACGCATCTGCATGACATTAATGTCAAAAGATGTCTATGGGCGACGGTTGTTGTCAAAATTGTTGCTCCTATACTGACGCCCATGAACATCCACATTAA
This sequence comes from Eumaeus atala, assembly GCA_017140195.1. Lineage (NCBI taxonomy): Eukaryota > Metazoa > Arthropoda > Insecta > Lepidoptera > Lycaenidae > Eumaeus > Eumaeus atala. The sequence goes on along the minus strand of JAFELO010001028.1, from coordinate 11,393 downwards.
ATACTATGCCGATGCCACGCCCTCATTTTCTCCTTCCCTCCTGTATAGCAACTTTTAATAACTAGTGACATCCGGACATGCATCATCTCAGTCCACCTGTGACTATAGTATTAAGCTTTATGCTGTAAAGCTTCAAAAGCGTCGGGCTACCTGAAAGTAGCTTCATTGTAATGAGTAAGATTCGCGTAGACTTAAGACCTCACAAACTATTCCTCATGATTACTATGATAAGACTAACACGCCAGATCCCTTAGGTACACTGAGCATAAAGGCACTACAGTGGATTGTTATGTACACCTATTAGTTTTGCTAACATTCATTATGGAGAAATGGAGCGGTTCGCTCTACCAAACCCTTACAGGTACTTACTTACCCGAACCGCTTACCGCACAACCGTACTTTGTTTGCTTGAACTTTCATCTGCCATTCTCTTCTACATGATATTTGTGTAAAATATTAATTTTATCTACCCCTTCACAATCTCAGTTCTTATCACCTTTAGTGTAACGAACTCTAAACATATCAAATATATCTGCTGGCTTGCTTTTTGATATAAGCACAAAATTTTCAATACAACAATTTCTCTTTGTAGGTAATAGAAAAGCGGAGGAATGATTTGAAATATAATAAAGCATTGCCAGAACAAGGTGATGACTATAAAGAAAAATATTATACATTCACAACATATTACATCTAGGATATGATCTATATAATACGCGATAAAATATACTATAAGAATCAACCCTAGTGCAACCATTACTTTTTAACCGACTACAAAAAGGACGAAGTTTGTAATAACTTAACCAACTACTTATACACCCTTATGTTTTCATAACAATAAACAATAACCGGAGCGATACATATAATATGCAAACTTCATCAACCAAAAAAATCACGCCATTTCCTAAAAGGGGTAGGTAGAGTGGGCCACATATCATGATCCTCAGTTATTTTTCTTGCTTCCTCCATATTAATAGAAACTTTTTACTCCATAAAAATGGTAACATTTGATAATTCGTTATCAGCACTATTTCAATGACGTGCGACACAAGCGCTTCTTCTCAACGTTTATACGGTTTGTTAAACAGAAAGGGTAAGTTATCTACATGTCCGGTGTAAGGCTTCATCTACTAAATTATCGAGCCTTCTAAAAATAAACAAATAATCTCCTGATTATTTCTCTATTTAGACCCCGCTTGTTCCTGCACATATGCAGCAGGAGCATCAGCCCCATTGGCACAATAACTGATAATAAGAAAACTACTAAACTCGCTGCAGAGAGAGAAAAAATATTCAAATCATGGCGCACTATGTATCTCTTACATCTGCACGAATCCTATTTGGCTAATTACCATTGGCCAGAAAAAAAAATCCTCATGCATCTAAATTCACAAAAACAGAGTACATATGTTTAGAATACCTCGAACCGAAATACTATAAAGACCTTTTCTCTAACCCCGACCGGTCACGGTACTTGCCGTTTCAATGTCCGAAATTTAATGTTATAAGAAACGATCTGAGGTGCAAACTTACAGACAGATTTGCTTACCTGCTCTCCCCTACATCATGATGAACAACTTCAATAGAGAACTGTTCTTGAAGTTCATCAGTAATATGGACTTTGCAGCCTTCGCCAACAAATCCACACAATACACCAACACAAGACGTCAATAAACACGAGCGGCATACACAATTGTCAACATAAGCATAATAAATACGCATGTCTCATATATGAGCGCCATTCACTGACATTACGCAAGCCTTAGTACCTAACGTAGTCATGTGCGATCCAAATATAGGAGTTTGCCCTGTTCATGGACGTGGATATCAGACCTGCTACGTCGTTCTTATTAGAGATGTCGACCATCTGCCATGAATATAAAGACACAACCTCTTTGAATCGAAATATTCAAAGCCAGGAATTGTTTAGCACACATATTGGACGTCGCTTTCGTTTCACAAACGGTTTATGGCAATACCTACTCGTCAAGAAAAATGATTCGATCCCTGAGACTGGAGGGGTATAGAGATATGGGAATTGACGATACCCAAATCCAACCACGAGTCCCAGGGCCTCACAGGCGAGAGTATTTGTTATGTTCCGGGCTCGAAACATAAAAAGTGGTGGTGGCAGTCTCAAAGCACACTAAAAACTGCGTGCATCACAATGACACACAGAATGTCGCCACAAGCTACAACTTCGCCGGCGTGATCGGCATCCGACTGATATCGTAGACCACAATATCAAAACGGCCATGAGGGATCGGAACGACACTGCGACCAAGACCATCATTAAAATGTTGTAGTGGATAAAAAGAATAGACATAATAGTACTAACTTACTAACTAAAAACAAACAAACATAATAAATAAGGTAGACTTAACTTGGTAGCTTTATTGAAAAATTTATTAATAATATAAAGTACAGTAGTTGGTCTACAGAAATATGAAAATTATAGATTTTAATTTCAGCTTCGCAAACATAAGAAATTGAATTATTTCCTATTTATGGCAGAACAACCGCTGCCGGGTCGACTAGTTACCAATAATTTCTTCAGTTGTATGAGGATTTACTATGATTCTTTATTTCATTTCGGTTACACTATCGAAGTGCTCATAGCTTCTGTAGAGTTTTAGAAAATATAATATAACCTATGTTGCTCGAAGAAAATGTAGGATTCTAATGGTAAAATAATTTTTCATATCAGTCCAATAGTTTGGGTATCTATTCTACGCAAACAAACAGATAACCAAATTTTCCTCTTTATAATGTTAACATTGAAATAGACAGCACAACACAACATACTGTTTCGAGACACTAAATGTAAAGTGTTTTTGGTTCACTGGGCAACAGTTTGTTGAGACATGTCATGTCTTGGTCGTTCCGTACCGTCTTATCTTGTAAATGCCACATTATTGGTAGCGAAACTTCGCATCTATCGACATATTGATTGAAAAATCATTCTAAATTAAAAGAATTAATTTTCAACAAGAAACACAAAAACATTCCGAATCTTTATTTCCATTGTCCATAGAAAAAAGGTTAAATTATTATTGACGTTAATTTTATCGCATCGTAGAGCTCTTTTTGTATATATAGTTAAGAATATCGTGCCATAATCTTTAAACATTTTTTAGTTTTTGGAGGAAAATAAGCGGATTAACTGTTTGACTTTCGATACATGTAGACATCAGTCCAGTAGTAGGCTTCTGTAACATTTGAGCTCAATTTTTAACAGGATTTTCCTTTAGGTTTCTATCTTTTTTGTATAGAATAGGGGGCAAACGAGAAATCGGCATTTTTACGTCTACTTACGCCCGTTAACATCCACATGATTACCATACTCATGTATTGCCCTGCTTTCGCCCCTCCAATGGGCCACCGCCTACTCACAAACCGCACGAAACGCGACACTGAAGATGTCACTTCACGGTGGTATTATGTGAGCGAGGGGTAATTCCGGCTCGTTGCATGGGAGGATGTAGTGTCATGCACTATGCATATGAACATAGAGAGAGCATAAAATTTGTATACCCATCATATGATACGACGTACGATTCTGAAGATGTGATAAGAAAGGACAAATAAATATTTAGCGTATTTGCCTTTTCTAAGCCTTTCCACTTCTTGCTTTCATTATCAGATTTTCTTGAACTCTCGTCTCGTAAATAGATAACGCAAGCTGTAAGCACGTAAAAATATCACGTCATACTAGAGTTATATACATATATACGATACTTAGTAATGTTCCGAATGGGTGGAGCCAGTGAGAGGAGAGCGTAACACGAGTAAAAGAGACGACCTCTTTCACTCCAACAGAGAGAGAGGGTTTTGTAAAATTATATCGTCCGTAAGCCGACTTACAGACAACCAGCATTTTGTATATCTTTTACAAAATAATTATAACATTGGTTGAAAGACGAGTCTACCTATGTTTCTCATTACACATCACCCATGAATGTGAATCATTTGTAATCTAAAAGTAGAGTAGATACCGGGAATGTCGAAATTTGCTATTAATTTTCGTGACTGTTTCTTAGCGAAAGTTGATCAGTTTCACGGGTAGGTTTATCGTTAGACTCTCGTTAAATTTTAAGTAACGTTACCCATTAACAGAGGATCCCATGATATTCTTAGTGCGGTTGACTCCACGACTAGACTACAGATAAAAGGTAAGTATAAGAAGAATAGTATTAAAACAAAATAAATTAATATAAAAATATTTTTATTAGTAGTTTAAAAAAATGTTCCTAATGTTAAAGTATATATATATATATATATATATATATATATATATATATATTTCTTTTATAATAGCGCAACTACGGATCTCCGGTGTAGTACTCAGACAAAGTATGGGGAATTACAATTGTACTTGTGTTGCTTACTATATCCACAACGTTATACGATCATCATTAATTATACTACATTTAATACGAAATTTTGATTTTGAACATCCAAAGCAAGATTTAAAAATAAATAGTTAAGATTTTTTCCAGACACTTTATCTTACATCCACTGATAGCTGCTGACAGTGTGCTTGATAATAATTATTTTTTTAAAGAAAAGACCGCACCGCCATTTACGTAAATATTTTTATGTGGAACGTCACATTATGTATAATCAGCACGGAAAGGTTAATAAATTAAATATTGAAATTTCGGGTAACGTTAAAGACACCAAAAAAGAAATATCTCCAAAACTATTCACATTCGCAGAACACACATGGCCCTTGACAAGCGCTATCCATAATTTTCTTTTGGACCATGAGTAGTATAATAATTTATGCTTTAGATTCCAGGAACGTACCCGACACACGAGAAGGTATTTTTGATAATCTACTCAAGTCTAAATTAAGTGACGAAGAAATTAAAGAAGAAATAATTGTGCTAATAGGTGCTAACGACCTGACGAGTATATCCCTTGGCTATGTCCTAACACTTCTTGGCCTTTATCCGTTGGTGCAAGATAAAGTTTATGAAGAGTGAGTAGCTATACTGTGCAAAGTGTGCCCACGAAATATCACCATCATCAGCAGTCTTTGTTGGTTAACTGTTCGACATATACTTTCAATGAACGCCAAGATAAACGATCTCCTGCCACACATTCATCCCAGATATTATTAAATTACGCAATATAGATATTTTTAAAGAAATTTAATCTTCCAAATATTACAATAAAACTACTTTTACGGATTTTATCGCGGTTTATTTAATTATTTATGTAGCCCGACGTTTCAGAAGCTTTACAGAAACCATGTTCACGGGTGGATTGAGTACCCGAAAAATTATAATATTAGTTGTTCCGATTAACGCAAACAGTACTTATTATATCTTGCTGTCTTCAGGCGTTATGTTTACTATTTGATTTGATTATGTTCACGACTGGGTCCCAAGCGGAGGAAACAACCCAGCCGTCTTCTCTATTGAGATTTCGATGTGAATATTGTTTGCATTAATCGGAACAACAAAAATTATAATTCTTCGGGTACTTTTAAAAACTTGGTACATCAAGACATCTGTCATCTCAGTCCACCCGTGACCATGGTTGCTGTAAAGCTTCTGAAACATCGTCCTACATAAATAATTAAATAAACCGCGATAATATCCGTAAAAGTAGTTTTAATGTAATGGCTAACATTCGCGTGAACTTAGGACTTCTAAATATTCTCCCTTTTTATTCCTCTGATTGTCAGACAGAGCTGGGAAAGGGGCTTAACCAGAAAAGCTGTGGTAAATAACATTATTTTGATATTGTTTAACTTTTCAATGAGTATATACATGCTGATTGGTAAAAGATTAAGGACCCAATAGGTAATATGTAACCAATGAAAACAATATATAAAACCAAAGTATAGTTAACCAAAGTATAGTAAGAATTTAGCCCAAATATTTTATGGTAGTATGGTGACCATACTACCATAAAAACCGTGAGTGCCTATAGCGACGCGCTATCTTGTCTGATTAAAAAACGTATTAAATTAAGTACATAGATGCCCCGACGGGGTCGCAAAATGCAAGGTACATCCCACACCCCGCGAAAATTCAGATTCAAACTGCGATCAACTGATCATCTCTACGGTGTTCGTAAATTAATATTTTTTTAAATAATTTATTAAAAAAAATAATTGTGATCATAATTGATTAACGAGCATCCTTTTTCAGTGGGTATAGTTTTTTACCTGTTAGCCTGTATACAAAATGATTTGGGCAACGTAAAGTAACTCGTGTATTCTATATAATTTAGATATCGGATGAATTTTATGAGCTTCGTTTGGAGCATCGAAAGCAAAGAACCGTGAATGTAAGTGAGAAGCGAAAAATGTGATTTTCTTTGTACATTTTCATCCATCAGTCCTCGGTCTTTATGGTATGTTCACGAACCAAGCAGTCTGAACAAATTCATGAAGGAAGTTCTTAGATTCTTGGTTACGCACTCCTATAAATGATTCCTTAATTCTACTATTGTAGGGTCTATTGCTTGATTATTTCAGATTAGAACATATTTTTGGTAGATCTAACAGATCTGTAGTGAAAGATGATCTATCGAAGATGAATTACTTGGAGCGGGTTATCAAAGAAACTTTGCGTCTTTTTCCACCTGCACCTATAATAGCTCGTGTAGCAAATAAAGAAGCTACATTGTGTAAGTATTCTATATCGTAGGAATTTTCACCTAAACTATTTTGACCACAAGTATCAAACGACTTCGGGGTATTGTTTCAATTCTCGTACTGTAAGAATACATTCAACTAGCATCACACTGAGGTATCTCGAGAAATGGACTACTCAACACAATAACAGTTCTTCAGTTCGTGCAGTTCCTGTGACTAGCCCGTTCAAAAACAAACAAACAAATTTTATTTTATATAATATATGAAATGTAAACCCCGAGGCGAAATTTACATATGTTACGGCTTCTATAAATGTAGTAGGTAAGCTGAGAGTATTTGTTGATGATGGCATGTATTACGCTTCACTATTAGGCACGAACATAGTATTTTCAGGTGATGTTGGCTAGAGGCAAAAACGATAGTCGTTCAGAATAAAATACGATAAACAACTTACGGAACAAGTGGAATCAAATTTTATAAAATAGGCCGAAATTTTATGAAATAATTTTATGAAATAAACATTGCTTATTGCATTCTATTCTAATCGAAAGTGATATGCATAACGGTCTGAGTGTCTCCAATTTATTTGATATGTTCGTGTTAAATCATTTAATTACATTTGGCAATACTGAATTTGTATAAAAGGTTTTTATTGCACAGAATAGTATCTTCTTTATTGTGTATTTTATTGTGTTCAGTTTACTTATAATACCATATAATATTATGGTTATAGCCTCTGGAAGGATTATTCCGAAGGGTGCTGGAGTCGTCGCTTTAATTTTGGCTCTACATAGAAATCCCAATTATTGGGGTCCTCAAGCGGATACTTTTGATCCGGACAGGTTTCTTCCTGAACGTTTTGAAAGAGTGCATCCAAAGGCGTATCTACCGTTCAGTTATGGATTACGTAATTGTGCTGGTGAGTGTTTAATATTTTGTCGGAAGAATGTAGCTAGGCTCCACGACTTTTTAATTTGAGTCTTTTGACTGGTAATTCCTCTCAAAAGTCTTTTCTACACAATTCTAATTATGTTAACTATATTAAGTTATAAGTCAATTTAGAAAGTCCGATAAGGATTCAGCATCAATAATATTCTGTTTTATTTCTATTCGTTTCATGCTAAATATTTTCAAGTTCATATTGATTCCATGAATTCACCTAAGTTCGTTGACTTAGGCCGTGTAACATCTTCGGAACATCCAATAGCATCCATTAGATCTAGCAAAAACAATATTTTCTGTTTTCTATTACTGACATGATGAGAAAAATTTTATATTATTCTGTTGTCTTTTTAGGTTACAACTTTGGCATACTGACCATGAAGGTAGCAATAACTGCAATCTTAAGGAAATACAAAATAGTCGGAGAGCCAGCGAAAGGACCAGTCCCTGATATAAAAACAAAGTTCGAATTATTTATGAGGCCCGTCAACAACTTTGAAATCGAGCTTGTGAATAGAGTTTAATGAAATATGTATTTTGTTTATTATGTTCTGCATCGTATAACTATGATAAAAAGGACACCATCCACCTCTATCATAGTTATATCACGCTGAATATGCGTGATTTGAGATGGCGATTCAAGACCTATGGCGGATCAGTTTACTACGCATAAGTGTATTCAAATTCTAGACTTAAAGCTTATTTAATAGGTAAAGACTTAATCCACGGATACGTCAGGTAGTGTGATTATGAAATATAATGTTATCAAAGAGCTACCTTTTGAGTGCTAACTCATGGAGCGTAACTGAGAGCGAATCATCATTGCATGTGAACAAATCAAAGAGTATTTCTTTTCAAGACAACTGTCTTTCAGGACTTTCATTCTTTAGAATGAAATTATTCTCATTTGTTAGAGCTTGCTAAGGGGTCGAAATTTGTAATTGTAAGATCTATAAAAACTCGATATCTATTCTTCCAACCAAAATTGTTTTTTTTTTTTGCAAAGGATCAGAGATGGCCAGTGAGACGTAGTCGCCAGTATGCTTATTTTTATGCCAATGTAAACCGTATAGACAAATTAATTGGGTGATATTATAAAAGTTATTAATCCAAAGTCTTAAATTTTATTTCTGTTTGAATTAGCGTAAATTTACTCTTATACGAATAGTGTGTTTGAAACACTCTATACGTAAATCCTTCGTGCTTAGTCTTAGTCTTGCAAAGTCGGCCCTGGATGGTATATAGTTTATTCAAGTTGTAATACACTGAGCGGACAATGTGTATCAGAGGCTGACTGCCGATTTTATAAAATAAAGCCAGACATAACGCCTGTCATACATTTTGAGTATGTACTGTCTGCATTGATTTACAAAAGTGCAAGATAATTGATTTTATATTGAACTGTCATTCTAAAGCATCCGTGACTGTACATGAACATATTTTATAAGTGCTAAAACTATTTTACTGATAAAGTCAAACAATTTGAGATATATTGCACTCGATTGAATTTACATTAACTTAATGGAAGGCAAAAAGTGACCCAAAATCATGATACGCCGCCTTATAAATTCTCTGTCCCAACTTTCCTCTCCCCGAGACGCCCCACTCCTCTAGGCGTCCCCCTCACCACTCCTCTCCGCAACTCATCACGCTTCCCTGCTCCCCGGTGTTGCCAATTGCACGCCTCCACTCTCCTACCCACTTAATCGACTTGTTACAGTCAGCCGTACTAAAACGATTGCACCGCGATTAATGCACACACCAAATTAGCTCTCTAGCAGATCAATCAAATCATCCCTAGTAACTACATCGTCATCACTGCTCGTCTCACTCTACTATCACCGTAAACTTTTTGTGAGCTCGCATACCCCTTACACTTTTAATAGCATGACGATAAGTATACAGAAATTTTGAACAACATATGGGCCAGAATATAACACCTTTTACCTTTAGTTCATCTCGTGTCCACGTCATTAGCTTTAAATTTGTAGAATTGGGAGGTGGAGGCGACAACCACAAGTTATAATATGTTTCCTCGGATATGATAGTCCTCGATGCTCCAGAGTCCAATTTCATAGGAAGTTTGGTGCCACCAATATCAACACTCGCAATTATTGGAGGACGGTAAGTATCCAAGCAAATGTCAAGTGCAAAGACACCCATCATTTTTTCAGCCAACTTCCAAGTGCGAGTGTGTGCCTGGTTCTGTTCACTCGACGGATGTACCTTGCCGGCCTTTATATTGCATGCCGCTGCAATGTGACCAAAGCGCTGACAGTAATAGCATCGCGCTTTAACAAACTTACAGCGCCCGCCCGGCTGGTGTAACCGTAAACAGCGTTGACACTAGTTCAATTTAACTCTACCGATGTCCATAGGTACAGTGACAATGGACGGAGATTGCTTCACTTCAGTTGCAATGGCATACAGGTCAGGAAACGTAGCTTGTTAGTTGAGACATCATTGTACTGCTACCACATGTGTAAGTTGGTCTCGAATGCCCTGTACTAGAATATCCCGCAGTTGGCGTTTTAAATTACACTTAGCGCCTATTCACATTCAGCAATTGTCGACGTCTATGTAATTTATCGCTTTTCAATATTTCATTAACCTCCGGTACGAAAAGTCTATCAAGCACTTGGATAATTTCACAATTGCGCGTAAGTGTCTTTGCCGGTTGTGATATAACAAAGAATATCCTCTTGTATCCTCAAGTCAAAGTCAAGCCGACAATAATAATTTAAAAATAAATTTAAAAAAGACTAATATAAAAACTAATATATAATAATTAAGCAGACTAATATAATACAATAATTAAGCAGAGGCAATAAAATATATGATGATAATAATATAAATAAATAAAAATAGTTTATTTGTTAAAACGTACTGCTACAATACAAACAAGTAAAACTTCATTAAAAGAGAAGACCTTGCAATTGTAAAATTAACTAATAATAAAAGATACAAAAAATGATTAATAGGCGAGCAAGGTAACAACGTGTTCCGCAATATGGTGGTACTTCAGCTTAAGCCAGACCTTACGAACTGACACTTGTTTTCAGGTCTACCTTTATTTTTGTTTCTCCTTTAGCGGTAACGTCAAAACACGTGTTTGGTTCCAAAAACATTAATTATATAGGCAAACATTAAATCATTCATCCGTATACACATACATACATGTTATACATACTTACACACACTCACATAAAGACACTAATACGTAAATTGATATATACTCATTATGGTAAATTTAGTGATAAATAAGAGATAAATTAAAGTAAATTATGATAATTGCTATAAATTACAAATAAATACATTAAAAATTTCCAATAAATACTTTCCCAGTCACAGTGACTGCGCTATACTCACGTTTTGCTATATTGATCAAGTTAATTCTACGCGATCTTCAGGACTTATAATTGATAAGAAATTATAGGTGACCACTCATATTCAAACATAATTTAGGTAGGAGAATCAGTAGTTTAACACAATTCCGACATAAACTGGCCATCATAGTAAACATAAATACTTTAACTACTGCGTATTATCGCAAGGTTGAATCTCTTTTAAGATATGGCATAATTTTCTGGGGCAATTCTAAGAATAAAAAATTAGTATTTCAAATACAAAAAAGATGCCTGAGAGCTATGTTCAGAATTAAAATGTCAGATAGATGTAGACCCTTATTCGAAAAAACACAGAATTCTAACGCTACCGTCTCTGTACATACTTGAAGTAACATTGTTTGTAAAAAGTAATAGTCATCTTTTTCCACGAGTAGCGGATTATGTGAAAGAAAACCGGCGTGGTTGCGATAGACTTTATGTGCAACCGCGTG
>JAFELO010001027.1:900078-940980 GCA_017140195.1 Eumaeus atala | reverse complement strand
TGGGCTCTTATTACGGGACCCAGACTAGCCTACTGCTACAGAGGAGTCATCTGGGTCTTTTCTCTGAGGGCCTCCGCCAACATTATGACCATACTCCGACAGATTCCAGAGTGTAGCCTTCTTAAAGTGTGAACCAAAGGTCCACCCTCCGTCCAGGATGAGCCCTAAATATTTGCAATTAGAAGTTGTGCTTCGGTGGGCTATCTCCTCCGAGTCCCGCATCGAAAAAACAGAGCTTTAGTCTTTTCTAGCCTGACCCGAAGTCCCAACCTATATAAGTGAGTGACCACCAGGGCCTCGCCCACTTCGGCCAGCCGCGCCGCTTCCACGTAGTTCTTCCCCCAGGACGTCACTAGGGTATCATCCGCTTAACAAATGACACCCATCCCTGTGAGAAGGCGATCTCGCAGGGCCCAATCGTAGCCGATGTCTCATAGAACCGGACCTAGTACCGATCGCTGTGAGACACCGGGATTAACTCGTTTTCGACTTAGAGAACCTTGCTGATCCTTGAATAACACCTCCCTATCCTCCAGGTATGATTTCAGCAGCCTCCCCAAGTAACGAGGTACTTCATGATCTTTATTCAGTAATCCTACACCATTGCAATACAGACAAAGGCAACAAAATAATAATGCTAAGGAACGAACAAGTAAAATAATAAAAAAATATATTAAAAAATTCATTCTATAAACAACAAGTTAACAGCTACGCAATGCTATCTACACAGCAATGCAATGTGTGGAGCACTGAAATGGACATACACCAATCGGCATGCGACGGAGAATTAAGGTGCACCGATTTTCATTGATATCCGGGAGGTAAGACGGAAGGCAGTGACTATAAGGAATACTCACTATGTAATAATAAAAGAATATTACAAATAAATAAACCCATTCAAATTGTAAATTATAATATAAAATAAATAATTAAATAAAATATATATTCATAATAATGATAACGTTTTTTTATACAACTTGATAAATATAGAAAAATGGCCATAAGTATCATACCCACATTACATCAAGGATTAAGTGTCATTAAAAAATACAGAAAGAATAATAAGAAGTTTAAGGATACTGCACTGGATTGTCTGCCGTTATTATTATCGTCATTAAAATAAGGTACGTGACACAGGCGTGAATTAATTTATAAAATACATAAATATGTTGTTAGTTATTACCAATAGATAGGTTGGATTTGTGTAACACATACATCGTATATTTATTTTTTAAGTTATTTATGGTATTTAGCGATCATAGAGGCGATGGTAAATTCTTCCAACAATTAGTGGCCGAATATCTAAAACTGAGTGAAGTTGGGTAATGAACAAATACGCAGATCCTCTCGTAACGTGAGTAAGCTGCTTATCGCAGGCCCACTGAAATTTGTCGAATATGTGTGGTGGTGTTCGGTATCTAATGACACCAAAGAGCAGGGTGGCAAAATGAAGCTGACTTCTCTGATCCATATGAAGAATCATGTCGTTGTCGAGAATGGTTACTGCTTAGATGTCCCATGAACATGTTTCCCAAGTTCACGTGGACATGTTTCCCAAGTTCACGTGAAGGGACATCTAAGCAGTAACGGCCGCATGCATTCTGTACTCTTTGTATAAGTTCCTTTGAACGTTAAAGTAGACACGGTCCGATTACAGTATCTGCATAGTTCAAGTTGGATAAAACTAAAGACTCACATAACTTCAACCGAAGATCGGTGTTCAAGGAGCTTTAAATTTTATATAAAACCTTTAGCCTGTAAAAGCAATTACTGACAATCCGTATCACATGTTTTTCAAACTTTAAATTTTCGTCAAAGGACACACCCAAATTTCGTACTTCAACCACACGGTCCATTTCCGCATAATTTCAGTATCTTCACGACAGGAGAATTTTGCGACATTCTGTATATCTGATTTCTGGTGCCGATCATTATGTTTTTAGCTATGTCTGGATTAAGTACTAATGTACCTTATGCCTTAGACCGGACAGCAATACGGGAGGGGGATCCTCGTTCAATTCAGTTATTGTGGTGCCTATATCAGTAGTAGTAGTAAATATGATATTTGTAGTGTTTAATGTGTTTGACGATATCAGCACAGTACAGTGCAAAATTCAAGGGACCAATTATGAACCCTTGATTAATCCCCCTATTTGAGGGGCTGACGTAAGATAGCATTGCAGAACCATAGTCATCTCCTACCTGAACTACCTGTACACGTTTACTGAGATAACTGCGAAACCACGCTATTGTATGAGGACTATAACCATAATACCCAAGTTTAGCAATGTACGGTTAATGGTATCAAATGCACGTGAATAGTCGAGGCGCACAAGTATTGTGCCCATCAATGCCCGCATCATGCGCGCACAGTACATTATCAATAACGTCGGCTAGAGCTGTTGTAGTGCTGTGCCGCTTGCGGAACCCGGACTGTGTAATGGGAAGTATGTTGTCGGAATTAATGTAATCAGTCATCTGATTAAATACAATCCATTCCGATATCTTGGAGATATGCTGATAGGTCGTAGGTCCTTAATGTCTGTTATATTCTCTTCTCTAGGTATGGGCTTTACCGCAGCAGTTCTCCACGTAAGAGGAAATGTATTTGTAATTATGGACATATTGACAATTCTTGTAATAACCTCTAAACCGATCGGCAAGGTGGCAAGCAGCATCTCTGAGGAAACACCGTCTACTCCCGTGGCATTAGAATGAAGTAATTTTAAAATACTCAATACGTGCTCTATTGCCAGCTTCGTTTCGAGATTGCATCATTAGTTTAACTTTATACGTAATCCATGGATATTGATGAGGTTTAATATTTACCGTCTTAATAGGAGCGAGTACATCAAATACACATATTAAATTATCCGTAAATTCTTCGACCAATTTGTCGACATCCACTATTTGCAACAAATACTTTCTGCTCGATATTTTTTATTTGTCTATACACAATCTTTTTAGAGGGTATTTTAACCTTAGGTACGTTGAGGTCAAAATATATGAAGGTATGATTACTCAAATCATGAATGTAGTTCACCGAGACTCGATCCAGGTTTATATTACAGCAAAGTAGGTCGATCAGAGTTTCACTTTCATTACAATACAGATTTTGCAGCAGCCTATCTAGCAAAGTGACGAAAAGAGATGTAACTAGGGCAAGTACGACATCTAATACAAATTCAGTAGAAAAACTAAGGATTAAATAAATTTTATACAACACAAGGTACCAGAAAAACAGTATGATTAACAGGCCCGTAAACTTTCACAGATACTGACAGGGCACGGATGCCTTAGAGGTCGCCTGCACGGGATGGCGTTATGTGACCTGTCATCGTGTCCTTGCGGTCATGAAGCTGAAACCAGAGACCATGTACTTGTACAAAAACGAGCGAAACATCATGTTGGACGACATCGAACGGAAGACAGTGGGCCCAGTCTATCACCAGGATTTGCTCGCAACGGAACAGAGCTTTAGGCAATTGAAGATATTTGCACATACATGGCACGCGAAGAGTAAGGATAGTTAACGACATAGCTGCATCGAGATAATCAGGACTAAGGAGGCCGATGACAACTTCTATCTTCGTGGTGTCAGGCCCCAGTAAGGGGAGAGTGAAATAACGAGAGGGCACTTAAATAATGTGTAGGGAGTCAAGATTTGCTCGTTGAGGAACAGAGCCGGTGAGCAAACCCCCGTGCATCTCCCATGTTTCGCTCCGTATACCGTGAGGTGGATAGGAGCATGGGTGAAGGTGGGTAAGTGCCCCCTATTCTAAAAAAGCCTGGAGCCCTCCTCTTACTCCGGAGACGGAACAGAACTGCCTCCATTTCTGAGTCGGTGGCGGTAGGTGGAACATTTCCGCCCTCTTTCATGTCTTCTAAGACTAGCCAGGAAATCCTCAGAGGAACATATCGTCGTAGAGAATCAGAAAATAATTCCCCAACTATGGCCCCTAAGGGCTGAGGGCTCGAATGTTTCTGTGCACGGGCAGCCCCAACGGCCGCCTCCACGATCAGATCCCGATTGAGTCTGGCTAAGGCTTAACGTGAGAACTGACTCCTATTTATCGGATTTCTCACGGATGTGTCAGACACCTCGAACCGTATGTAACGGTGGTCCGAGAGTGTTGATTGTAGGCAGACCATTTTATTAGAATAAAACTATTTTTACGGATTTTATCGCGGTTTATTAACTACATTCGCGTAAACTTAAAACATCAAGACCATTTTATGTGTGATTATCTAAGTTTGTGAGTCAGGAACATATTGTAATCACTTATAGCCTCATCTGTGCATAGTACAAATAAGAGTCTGTGCCACACTGCATTGCAGTGAAATTTGACCAGCTACTGCTACTATTGCTGTGGGTTTGCCTGACGGCCTATGGGGCTCAGGGTGGAAATGTTAGGCCTAGTTTACGCCTATGTGTTGTATGGTGTGTTAGCTTTATAGGTGAGTGATGGAGTGTGTAAGCAGGCGCGGCTGTTCAAAAATCATTGATCATCATTCATCAGCCCTTATTGGTTCACTGCTGGACACAGGCCACTTCCAATGAAATCGTCCCGAACCAGCTACTGCACGGAGATCGTCGTCCCACCTGGTGAACGGTCGACCAACACTTCGTTTACCTAAACGCGCCCTCCACTCCAGAATCTTAGTGGCCCATCTGCCCACTCTAACATCGTCTGAAGAAATATATCGACAACACTTTGAAGTCTGCTGCTGCTCAGGTATAATAATAAATGATTTCTCTGTCTTATTTATCTATGTACATATACGATTTGTATAGCACGTATGTGTATGTAATATTGTATATTTTGCCCTTCCGGGATACTGTTTTTAATATTAGTAATCCCCATCACTTTATCTTCTATATATGTGCTGGCCTCCTGTAGAAAAGAAAGGCCCAATCAAGCTCTAAACAGCGAGGTGTGGAAAGAGAGTGGACAGGCATTTGCCCAGCCTGGACTGGCCTGTCGCCGAAGCGCCTTGTTGTTGACACATCAGAGGCACTTCAGGTGGTCGACGCCACCTCGCGCGGCATTCTAATGACTATTCAGGTCATCCACGAGCTCTACACACCCATCGGATGCTACCCAAGACCGATGGCAGGGCGTAGATGTACCCGCGAAGCTATTAAAAACTACTTTTTCAAGACTACACTGTTTCTTTGGTACTAGTTATCCGGAAAAGATTAATTTGAGCGGCAAGCCCGCTCCTTTATGCTTGGCACTAGATTTTAAATACAATATATAAATTTCAACATCTTTCTTAGTGCAAAATAAAAGCGTGTTTGCTAGTTTTACTTATTTTTCATATCATGCTACAAAAGTCATCGGTCGCTTGACATAATGTCAGGCTAAGAGATAAGTGTATCAATGTTAACATACATATCATTTATACAGTGTCATTGCTAAAGGCACCGCGTTTATAATATAAAAAACGTGTTTGTGTCATAAGCTTATAATATATAAAAATTGGTTACAAAATGTTACACTTGCTAAAATGTTTATTCACGATAGTGCTATTCTTTCGTCAGATTTGTGACTATGGAAGAATAGATGCCGCAGTAGATGGGTCCAGTGAGTACCGACTTATATGTTATAATACAAGGTTTCGAAAAGCTGTCTGTCAGTATGTGATTGATTTTGTCAAGATCTTGATTGTATTTCATGCAGTTTTCACTTATGGCTAGAGCAATTCCCGAGGAATGTTTAAATGTACCTATTTATATTTGTTAAGGACACTATATAGCTAAAGGGCGAATTCGGGGATCACTGGTTTTAATATAAATTCACTATTGTAAAAATTTGGGTGGATTTTAAAATAGAAATGTATTTTGAATAAGCCTTTTTTTACAATAGTAACTTTTTACGATCAAGATTTGAGATATTTTGTTTATAATATTGGTTTCAGATATTTCTGATAGTAAATTATTCGCGATAGTTGGTATTTACGTTCATTACTCCAAAGTGCAATGGACGTAAATACCAGCTATCGAATTATTTATTATTATCATTAAGTGGCTTTTGTGTCAAAACACAAAAGCCACTGAATAATAATAATAATATTTTTTATAGAGTCCTACATATTACAATAAATTCGTAAAAATATTGGATTCTTCTTTTAAGTAAGTACATGCTTGTGACATGAGACCCTGATAGAGACTAGTCTTGGATTAAATTTGTCGCAAATATAGATTACAATCTGGAATGACATAAGTTAATTTTCACCCAGAAAAAGGAATGGTTCCCTTTGGACAGATCTTTCTCGGGGGAAACTGCGATAACTAATCTATACTAATAATATAAAGCTGAATTGTTTGTTTGAACACGCTAGCCTCTGGAACTACTAATAAGACCGGAATTGCGCGAGTGGAACCGCGGGGTGATGCTAGGAACCAATATTTCCATACTGCAACTAATTTCATTTCATTTTTTGGTTTCTGCTAAACACCCAGATTCGTTCATACTGTTTCTTCACTTCAACCTTACCTTCACGAAACAGATTTACTAACAGATTCCTATATTAAATTGTATTATTTTACATATATTTGTCGTCATAAGGGTATGAAACCGATCTTCCCACCCACACCTAAACTAGAATGTCCTTTTTCTTAATAACGTCACACAGATGAAACGATCCAGTATCTTTCTCGCCTCTGTGACGTCATAGAAAATCGTATGTTAACACTTTCAACAGCCTGCAATGATTGCGTTGAATACACTTCATGTGAAGCAGCTGTAGAGGCTGCGAAGCGTCAGACTCAGCAATCAGCTGACTTATTCAGACAAGGATTCTGTGGTATGGGTGTCACGTCGAAAGGCAAGACTCCAAAGGTTTATAATTTATTTATTTTTAATCATACGGGACAGAACCAGCAATCAGAGCCATCAAGGCCCACTGAGGTTCGCATATGCTGATGCCTTGGCCTAATTCACCTCATATTGTATGGGTCACTGGCTAATCTCAAACCGCACGAGACGACCGACGAAACAGCATTGCAGTCACTGTAAGGCCGCGCCACATGTGAGCGAGGGGTACCGTAGAAAAGGCGGAACGGCTGCCATGTAGCATGACACTTCGCCAATAAGAATTGGAGTAGGTATTATCTTCTAAAGCCTTGCACAAAGTGAATCGTAAAAGATATTTTAGGTGATAGTACTATGTAATCTATAAAACTACGATAAAACGAAAATATTGATATAATATGCATCGTAAACTTCACCAAATTTAATGTAATTATTTTCAGCAAATATGTACACCGCATGCTACCGATAGAAAAACGCAACGGTCGATGGAAGTTTCAGCTGTAGGCTCGAATAGCGGCTTCTCGGTCTAGTTAACTTATAGTCAAAGCTTCAAAGGCAATTTTGTAAAATTTTTGCTACTTATTTTTTTGCATATTCGATATCAAAATCAAGAACTAAAATGCTCTGCGATTTTGCACAGTGTCTTACTAAGCACTCTGTACAAAACTTTTGTTACAGTTTCAAATAGATTAATAATAATTAACTTCTATCACACAGGTATGTTGTTCCGTATTCCCAATCAAAGAAAAGAAGGTACCTTACATTTCTGCAAGAAGTTCTGGTCTGCTGCCGGAAGAATGTGGGCCAATTAATGGAAAGCGTATCCACGGTGGTAACAGAGCCATCATGTACGAATTCCCATGGATGGCACTTATCTCCTATAGAACTCGTAAGATTCTTAATTAAACCTATCTTTGGCCCGAGGTTCCATTTGTGTATAACTTGGAAATAGTATAGATGAGCGAACGAGCAAGCGGAACCTTTTTACGCCTACCAACGCCCTTAAACATCCGCATAATTCCTATGACGATGCGTTGCCCCCCTTTTCTTCCTCCCTACCAATGGGCGGACGGCACCCCAAACCGTACGAAACGAATACACCGAATATGTCTTTACGTAATATGTGAGCAAGAGGTACCTCGCCGGCCGTGTGGGCCCAACTCCGCTGCAAAGCAGCATGGAGCTCCTAAAAAATATTTCTCAGTGTTCACAGACATCACAAAAGGAACATGAAAAGCTTGAAATTTGGTACAATTTTCTATGTACAGTTATTTCGCCAGTGCGTCGGCACATAAGTCAGTTAGGTTTGCCTTTCATATAGATAATTTCATTTTTAAATTTATTTACTAACTATAAAATACGCCTTTTTTTGTTGACGTTGGGAAACGCATTTACGCGCCTTCACCGGCTCTGGGTGGGCTCCAGTGGTGTGTGGGACTAACGGCAAATGATAGTACCGAATATCCACAAAAACCACCGCGATTGCCATCAATGCCGCCCTTGGTGAGGTGCCCCGGAGCAACAATCATCAGGGCACCTCGACGGCTAGTCACCCCCCTAAGGTACCAAATCCACCTCCACAGATGGGGTTGCCCAGCACTACAGGACAACTCCACCGACTTTGGGACAGTGCAATGTGGTGAGGTTCCCATCCTCGCCCCTTGCCCTGTGCGCAAAAGCGGCGCCACACGTTGCTCTTCTTATAACAAGACTTAACAAGAGCGATTCCTCCTCCCGATCTTTGAGCCCCCTCTTCTTATCAGAGGGGTGCAAAGTTCCCCCCTCAGTTCGATTGTCTTCGCCTGGGTTCACCCCAGGCTACTAAGCCCCACCGCCACGACAAGGCTTAAACCAGGCTGGGGTTAAAAAAATGCGCCTCCGCTTGACCTTTCGGTTGTCGCCGCTGACACTATTGAACCGATACTGAGCATACGCCTTGTACCGGAGAAACAGAATCATGTACATGTACCTAGTCTTGCTATAAATATTGCAACAAAGAAAAAAAAATTGTTTTAATTGCAAATAACATTTATTATTTTTACAGTGTGTTAGTTTAATACACAAGAGTTTTAAAAATTGCATTTGGTTCCATACCTATTTCGTGTAATGCAATCACAGCGATTCTGTTCATTTTATCACCCCACTCCATTTTAATATCGCAAAATATTGTACAAAGTACTGGCGCAAAAATGAGAAAAGACAATGAACAATCGTATAAAAATGGCAGATTACAAATTCAAATGTAATTTTCTTTTATTGTAACAGTGTTTATGGTCATACATCAGTACAGAAAAAAATACTATTTGTCCGTTTGTACACGCTAATCTCCAATACTAATGGACGTATTAGAGTGAAACTTTCTTATTGTATTGCTTATAAGCCTTGGCAACATATGGGGTGCAATAAGAAGTACGCGAACGAAATCGCGGGCACCAGCTAGTTTGGCACAATCAATCAATATCAGCCCTTATCGGGCCACTGCTGGACATAGGCCTCTTTCAGTGAACGCCAAGACGACCGAGCTCCTACTACTCGTATCCATCCTGAACTGAAGATCGTCTTCCCGCCTGGTGAATGGTCGACCAACACTTCTTTTTCCTAAACGCGGCCTCCACTCCAAAAACTCACTGGCCCATCTGCCATCTGTTCTTCTTAGTGTGTGTCCATCTCATTATCACTTCAGCGAGCTTATTCGTCGCGTGATATCGGATACCTTAGTTCTCTGCCTTATGACTTCCTTACGAATCCTTTCGTACAGAGAAACATCCAACATAGCACGTTCAGTAGCCCGTTGTGCCACCGCAAACTTGCGAACCAGTCCTAAATTAAGAGGCCATGTTCCGGCCTCATAGATCATCACTGGGAGAACGCATTGATTGAAGACTTTTGTCTTCAAGCTCTGCGGTATAGGTGACGTGAGAATGTGACGAAGCTTCCGGAATGCTGCCCAACTCAACCGAATCCTTCTATCGGCTTCCTTCTCGAATTTGGCATAATAGCTACATAAAAGTAATTAATCGGATTACTGTACCGTAGCTACTGTATATATGACAATCTGGCTTGAAATTACTAATCCATGATAACTGATGATTTTCCGTTTTTAAACATCATAACTTTTGATTAAAAAACGGGAGATGAGAAAGAACAAACTAACCGGGATATAAATTACCTGTGTTAATTTGTTTATTTGCTCATAAAATCAAAACTATTATACATTGAATATATAACATTGAAGCCATATCGAAACCAGTCTGACACGAGCTATAACACCAACAACAACAACGCAGCGCCCTTGTGGTATAGCAGAGTGAATCCACCTTCACTTTAATAACTATCTTCATACAAACACGTTAGTTGCGAAGAATCTCGACATCACCTTCGGACAGTACCCTATCAATGTGACAGGCTTGGTCTTCTGCAAGGCTTGGTCTGCATCAAGAAAATACGCTTGATATTAGTACAAGCGCGTTTCCAGTTAGCATAACCGTGACAACCGTGCGCGTTCAATGACGTAATGAGCGCCCACACCAAAGACGTTGCACTGGCGAATCACTGGAGCGGGCACATATAAACAAACATGTATTGTAATATATATCATACATAAAAATGTGTTGTGCTATCGACACGAAGAAGAAGTAACCATAAGAATTAATTTTCTTAAACACGAAATGGTGTTATTAATGTTTTCTTTTTGGGCCATTTCGAAACGCTTGCTATAAGCCGCGCTTGGCACGGCAACGTCACGCACCTTATAACCCCTCCCCCAGGGACAAACCCCCTAACATGGCTCAGATTATGTACTGTTAGTCGCACGGCATGGTTTTTGTCTGTCATGGCATGTTTTTGTTTAAATTCAGTTTGACGCCTACACCTGGATAGACTAAAAATCACTTAAAAGTCAACCCTGAACGAAAATATAATATTTTTAAATGAATGCGTGCACTTTTATATTTTTCAAACTATTAAATTATTGATTATGGTCTACTTAGCAACGCTCACTCTGAGTTGCTCTCACTAGCCATATCTGAAATTCACCGAGGAATATCATTATTATATAAAATATTCATTATTGTTATAGGTGAGGGACCGCAGTTTAAGTGTGCTGGTAGCATTATAAACTCCCGTTACATTTTAACGGCAGCTCACTGTGTGGATGGAAAGGATATAGCCGGCGTTCGTGTTGGAGAATACGATACGAGTACCCGGACGGACTGCCAGGAGGATAGTGGACAAATTGTTTGCGAGTCACATTTACAGGTAATAACACAATATATACAAGGGAGTTAAATGACCTGCTATGCACGGCGAATAATTAGCGCCTGAGCGTAGCGGTTGCGCTAATATTTATTTAATTTATGTGCATAAAACAGCTTTTACTAATTGATTATTTGGGTGTCGCCTGTTAAGACCGTTAGCCGCGTGGGGTCTGGGTTCGATCCCCAGATCGGGCAACTGTTATTAAATGTTTTTCAGATTATTCTGAGCATGGCCATAGGCTTGCCACCTATGACATCATGGGCCTCAGTACCTTTTTTTTTGTTGACGTGGGAAAACGCATTTACAGCAAATCACCTCGGGCTCACATCAGGGCACCTCGACGGCAAGTCATCCCTCGAAGGGACCGACGCCACCTCCACAGATGGGGTTGTCCCTCACATGACGACCCCACCGACTTTTGGACAGTGCAATGGGGTGAGGTTCCCATCCTCGCACCTTGCCCAGTGCGCAAAAGCGCCGCCACTTTTTGCTCTTTTCTCCCCTCTTCTTATAAGAGGGGTACAAAAAGCGGCACCTCCTCCTGCTCTTTAGTCCCCTCTTCTTATAGGAGGTGTACTAAGTGCCGCCACCTCCTCGGTTCCATTGGCTTCGCCCAAGGTGTCTCGGATCACCCAAGGTTACTGAGCCCCACCGCCACGGCAAGGCTTGAATCAGGGTGGGGATGGGCCTCAGTAACTTGGCTAATCGTGGGTGTGCTAGTATATCTACTTACGAGTTCTGGAAGTAATAGCACACCTCTGCCTACCGGGATAACAGGCGTGGAGGTACTCTACTAATTGATTAATTATTCGTAGTCATTACTGCTTCCTATAATAATGTCTGCGTTTAAATATTTATGATATTTTTAGGATATACGTGTTACCGAAAAAATAGTTCACGAGAATTACACCCGCTCTATACTCGGTGTTAAAAACGATATCGCACTACTTCGTGTTCAAAAGGAAATCAAGTTTAATCACAGTAAGTACGCTAGCTACACCTGCCATGAGTCACCATGGAGAAATGTAGTATTAAGGAGTACATTTCTTATGCTAGAAGGGTTGTCAAGTGTCTCCAGAACATCTTATGAGAGGTTCACCACAATCTGAATACTGGTATTTGAACAACAAGTTAATAGTATACTTTTTGTAAGTTATTTCAATTGTCACTTTGTGTACTAATTTAATTGTTTCGTATTTTATTATGCCTCCTGTACTATCGTGATTCAGGCGGAGCGACGATTTCAGAGTGGGCCCCTCCGAAAGATGAAAGGCACGAAAACTATGTAGATGTCTATGATCATATGTACCAAACAGCTTGGACAGCTCGTTTACCCGTCAATTTTACAAAATGATGTACTGCATCATTATTATATATTACTATACACTAAATGTATTTCATAATATTTTAGAATTACAAAATGATGCAATAATATACTAATTGTATTGCATTATATTGTAGAATTACAAAATGATGCAATAATATACTAATCTCTTTTCTATATTTTCCATATTATCGTATATTTTGTTTATTTATGTGTGAGAGGCTCTTGACACCACATTCAGACATTGCCCGATCTGTCTTATTTTCATTTAAAAATACCCTTTTTATTTTAACCTGTAAATTATATTATTTTAACATATGGCATACTGATGCTTACATTCCGTGCCAATGCCACATCAGACCAATTTGCGTTAAAACATCCAAGCATTGGCACTAACTTCGAGCCTAGTCATTTCATTAAATTATATTAAGGAAAACGAGTTTATTTTTGGGCGCTTTTGAATGAAGAATGATTATTGTATCATCATGAAACTTGGTATAGATTGGATGACAATATAATATTATGGTACCACGGAGCATATCTAATGATGGAATTAGAAGATCGCTGAGGGAACGTCGCAGTGTCTAATAGCGCATTTAAATAAATAAATAAATCTTTATTGCCTACCAAAAGAAAATATTTGAAATTATATCAGAATGCATGAATATGTATAATTCGACGACCTTATCGCTTTAAAGTGATGTCTTCCAGGCAACCGTCTTCATTGTAGATAAATTTTGCTACGAGACAAGGGCGCGTTTCTATCTTTATAAACTACTAATTTTTTAAGTTTTAGTCGGTGTAGATTAAACATTATGTATGGTGACATTTAATTATACCTGCCTTTTATAAAATTAATGTTTTTCATATTTTCCAGGTAATGTTGACAGAATATGTCTGCCCAACACCGATGAACTCAAGAACACAAACATGACTGGTAGGGCGGTCACCGTCGCAGGCTGGGGGATTACAGAAACTGGTCACGAATCTAACGTTTTACTCAAAATTGACATTCCAGTTATGCCTATTGACGAATGTCGCGCAATGTACGACAAGTAAGGCTAATATTTTTAATAATGTGTCTTAAAAAGTATTTCTGTGTACCATTCATATCCAAAATGACAAGAAAACATGCTAACACTTCCAGGCTTCTAGCATACCTACCACCATAAAAACCACAAAAATTATTATAAAATGTTTAACTTAGTTCAAAAAGTCTCAATCCCACTCAATGGGTAAACACGGGACCCTGTTTCTAAGACTCCGCTGTCCGTCGGTGGTCTGTCTGTCGCACATTTTTTTTCGGACGTGAACTTATGCTGTGGAACCGAAGCGAAGCCCAATACAAGCTGTATTGGGCTTCTCTTCGGTTCTCGAGCGAGTGCTCGAGCGACGGGACTAGGTTTGGGGTCGAAAACTGGTCTGTCCTCCCACTCTCCCGATGATCTTTTTTAACTTCTCATGAGTTGTTTTTTGCTCTATCTTAAGCCGTCGTGCGTCGGGCTTTATTTTTTAAAATATTATTTGAATAACAAAGTCAATTACAATACAGGATATTAACGTACGTTTTTAATTTCATTCATATATGTATTTAGAAACAGTAACCGATGGGTGTGTCAAAACAAAGAAAAGCTACAATAGTTGTTAAAACAACTGTGAATAAATAAGTAAACCCTAAAATAACTGCCTCGTGGTCTAATGGTAAGTATGTTCAACCACAGTCACGAGGTCCCGGGTTTCAATCCCGGGTCGGATCAAAGTGTTACTGGGATTTCTTAGTTTCCAATAAAAATTCATACTCAGGAAGTTCGGCGGTGTTACACCCCCCTGCCTCAGATAACACGTTAATCCGGTTAGCCCTGCGCCTGATTTCGCTTCGGGCGAGTCGGATTGCCGTCCCATCGGAATTGGAGAATGAGGGAACAGGAGTGCACAATGTGTCTTATGCAGTTGGCTAGTCTCTATAACGGACATTATAATTATTATTAAGACTAAAGTGGTCATAAGACTTGGCTCGGCCATGTTTGTTTTAAAGCCACAAATCAAAAAGATTAGCTGTGGCAGCACAGCGTATCTAAGAATATCTCAATCATGTAAATCCGTGCAGCGTTTCATGAGACATGAGAGAAAATAGAATACGTGCGGACAACAAATAAATATAAAGCCGGGTAAAACATTTAAATTTAGTCTAAAAGAAGTTCAATCTCGAAATAGAAAGGAACACGCTGGATTTTTGTGGTAGATAAATCTTTACAATGATGATGTATATATGTCGTTGTCGTATTATATAAATCGCCGTATAGCACTATGGCCAGCCATTTTCAAAAGCAGCGCTGTTTTAATTTGTGGCTGGCCAACTGTTAGCCAGATTGAATACGGCTGAGTGAAATTCCGCCAGAAAGTTCATGTCATGCCGGCCCTGTCATGTGTCATGCGCTGTTTTTGTGAATATCTTGAGAGATCACTAAACATTGTATACATTTTGTCCACTAAAAGAACTTCTAGAGTGGCTTAAAATAAAAGTGTTGATAGAGTTATTTTTTAATTTCAGAAACAACTCTCCCGTTGGTGAACAAAAAATAAACACTAGTTTGATAAACAATGAATTTTGTGCGGGTTCGCTTGGTAAAGATTCTTGCAACGGTGATTCAGGAGGTCCGGTAATTTTGGAGGGGGAGTACAATGGAGCCTTTAGATACATACAGCATGGACTGGTATCTCGAGGCCCTAAACAATGCGGATCAAAGATACCTGGGGTTTATACAGATGTTAAAAAACATATGGATTGGATTATCGATAACTTGAAGCCATAACAACAATATTCACATCACTAGTTGAACTTCGTTGGAACTTTTATGGAACAAAATAAAGCATTGATTTTTATTTATTTACTTGTTTATCTACCCATATACAAATAATAAAATGAAAATCTATAATCTAAAAGTAATATTATCATATAGTCTGTTTATGTAATAAATTAGTGTTATAACGTATATACTAGTGATCGCTATACGATCAAAATTCCATCCCAAAAACTATTGTGATTGACCGTTTTAACTAGATTTGGAGGGGAGGGACCTCTGGGTCCCTCTGGCCATGATGACAATAGCTAAATTAGCTGTTATAAAGACTTGATAGATGGGAGAGAGAGAGGGGGGGGGGGGTCGATCCCTCTTACGACCCCAAACCTAGTCTCCTAATCTCTCTTATTGATCTGTATCATATTATATGTATTTATATAATAAAAATCTTGAATATATAAAATTGCTAAAATTTATTAAAAAAAAATATATATTTTCTTTCTCTAGTACCTGTAATACACGTTCTTACGGTACTTAGCACAGGGCTAGACTTACGTGGTGTGTTAAATAAGATATAAAAAAACTATTAAATTAAAGAAGATGTGCATACATCTTCTCTATATCTTCAAATACAGTAAATTTCAAATTCCTCCTTTGTCGCAGTGCTTTAAAAAAGGAATGAGATGTTTTTCTTAACGTATTAATATAAAGGTTACCTACTGCTTTTTTTTATAGATTATTCTGTTTAATAAATTATAGCACTAGGCATTACATTAAACGAGCACTTTTGGCCACGTCATGATCAGTATGTCGTCTCTTACGTCTCTATGTAAAGGCTGTATCATCAGCAAATGTTACTACACTTTGTTCATCTTTTATTATGAATGGCATGCGATTTATATAAACTAAAGAGATCCTTGTGGGACTCCCATTTCTATTTTACTTCCGTTTAGACCTTTTACATCGTTCAGACCTTTTATATCAGAATGAAAATTTTACCATAAACGGATCGATTTAGGATCCAAGTCAAAAGCTCAAAATGACTATAAACTTTTACATAATAAATACATTTCATAACAGCGTATAGAAACAAAAAATAGCATATTGACATATGCTATATTTTTTTTCTACGAGCAATTTGATCTAAAGGGACGCAGACGTGGACCATTACACACTGGACACATGAAATGCAACAGCAACGCTGTCTTGTGATCTTTTATGGTATCATGATAGTGAGAGGTAACTCCACGGTCACGCGGGTCCAATTCAGCTGCAACACAGCAAGGGAGTAGTTCTTTCTAGATATATACGATCTCCTTATTATGGCTGGGATGTAATTACAGCGTCCTATACTAAAATGATAGGCTGTGGTGGTTGGCGGCTCTTGTGAATAAAGTTTTCTCCTACCTAAAGTTATGAATATATTGGATGTCCCTACAGAGGTATGTGCAGTCACTTAATATACAGAAGTATGTACTCATGGCAATTGAGGTAATCAGCTACGAATAGTTCTCCTATGTGCCATAGAAATATTATTATGAATTATCATAATAATATTTCTATGGTTAAAAGTTAAAACATTGTCATGTTTTATTCATAAAAGTCTTGTAAACGGATATTAGTCACTTTGTTCGCAGGGGATAAAACGAGCATAGAAAGGAGGTATAGTGAAACTTGATCTCCATAAACTTACTGTCTTCTCTCTGGACAGCAGAAATCGGAGCTTCTGCCGTACTCTGTGTTGCCCTCATTCCCTCCAATTGAGCATCCGAAACTCAGGAATCGCACGAAAAGCGCCAGCGGAGTTGGGACTTTACAGCGGTATAATATAATAATAATAATAATATCTGTGGACTTATCACACCACGTTAGCGTAGCGCTGTGTTAAGTACCGTAAGGACTTGTGTTACAGGTACTAGACAAAGGACATATATTTAATATTGTTATAAATTTGAGAAATGTTATATATTTAAGATTTTTATGATATAAATATTTATAATAACATCCATGATCTAGGCGGGATTCGAATCCACGACCTCTGGCGTAACACGCGGACTAGCCGCCACGTTACCAACTAAACCAGACAATATTCTGGCTTAGTGGATAACGTGAACGTTACCTGTGAACGATACCTGTATGATACTTTAATGATCAAACGAAATAAAGTGTTTAGAACACCGTTTTACATTTCGGTTTTTATATTCAAAACAGAAATAAAGTGTAACACGTTGGATCTGTTTTCTAAAATAACAGTTTAGAGTGTTAATAAGTATTACAGCCAATAAGTTATAAATTGACATAAAAATAATCTTTGACTCTGTCTCTCTCTCTCTCTCTCTCTCTCTCTCTCTCTCTCTCTCTCTCTCTCTCTCTCTCTCTCTCTCTCTCTCTCTCTAGCCGTCTCTATCCCTTTCGACAAAGAAATTTCAACAGCGAATTAAATACTCGTACGTATAAAACTGCTGAAACGTTACAAGTGTTACCGGACTAATCCTATAACAGATTTAATGTATAACAGTTGTTAAGGTATTTTTGAGTTCCTGACTGCGTGACTATGCAGGCTTTGCTGCTATGCAGCATGGCATTACCACTAATTAACTACTCATATATAATACCTAGTCTTGCCATAAATATTGTAACAAAGAAAAAATATTTTTTAAATTGCAAATAATATTTATTACTTTTACAGTGTGTTAATTTAGTACACAAGTATAAAAGTATAAAAAGGTTATTCGAAGTCGAAGAAGACCAGGCCAGTTATGAATAGAAGCACGCACTAATTGGGAAATACTTCACTGCCAATCGTATGGACTTTTTTAGGGACTCCAAATTATCATGGCGTTTAGGGCAAATTGTACTCTCTAAAACTGGCCAAAAATAAAATCCAGTGGAATAAGGTCGGGACTAGGTGAAGGGTAGTCTTCAGCACTGATCAAGTCCAACACGTATGTTTTAACCAACATTGGGTGGACCGTGCCTTATGATCTGGTCCCGAGTCCTGCTGGAAGGACCATACTTGTTTATTGAACATTCTAGGTTCTATTAAGGAGCTTAACTACATTCTCAGAATGGTATCTTGATGCACTCGTGCCGATGTTCTGCTACCTTTTCCATAAAAATATGGTTATATATAGTTTTGTAAATAGCGTATTTTATTATACATATTATCTATGTTATGAAGGTATAGCTAACACCCCACCAAACCATCACTGGGGTGGGATGATGCCCACGTTGCACTCTGTCGACTACTTGGGAAGCTTCCTTAGAGCTTTGAGCATAAATACGACCATTTCGTATGTTAATATATTGCTCGATTGCAAAATAATTATCATCCGTAAACACATTTTTTTCTGTACGGACTACTGAAGCGGTACGCAAAAGGAGGTCCCTTTGCATACCGCTTCAGTAGTTGTTTCGATTTTACCACCCTATTCATCTTTATTTTATCAGTTAAGAAATGACCAGCGTGTTCTAAAATACGCGACATGGTGTTGCTATCATCGTCTCACAAGATAAAATATTTTTTTTTGCCTTCGGACAGGATTTGTTCGAGTTCTTTCGCTTGCTGTTTTGGCCACCTGTTTCGTACGTGTTCGTTCGGAAAAAGTGGCCAAAACACGTGGATGGCCAGATCTTTCCCTGTCACAAACTTCGAAAGTTTTATTGTACCTATTAGCAGCCCGGAGCACAAAGATTTGACTAATACCAAGTGTATGGAGTGTTTAAAAATGCATTTGCCCTCATGCATACCTACTTTGCGTAATGCAACCACATCGATTCGGTTCTCCTCATCACCCACTCAATTTTAGTATCGTGAAATATTGTACAATGTATCGGCGGCAAATTGAGAAAACATAATGAACAATCGTATAAAAGTGACAGATTCCAAATTCAAATGTAATATTTTTATTTTTTATTGTAAAAGTAGTTAGCCTAAGTAGATTACGTAATTACAAAGCAGCACTAGTAGCTAAATTATAAGCACGCATGGGATTCAATTTTCTCATTTACAGATTAATAAAAGCGAAACATCAAGGTCCTACAGATGATTTCACAACAGAAGGTACATATTATAAATATTGGCACTATATTACTGGATGACTGGATGGACATACAATAGATATAGGAATATAGGAAGAGGTAGTGTCATGCATTGTGTATGACTACTACTCTCGCTCACTAGATACCGATGACAGCGTGTGTCGCGTTACTTGCGATTTGTAAGTAGCCGGTGAGGGCAACGCGTCTGCGTAACAATCATGCTAATGACCATAGGCGTCGGTAGTCATCAAAAGGCTCCGCTTCCTCGTTTGTCCCCTTTTGCTGTTGTGTTGGACTAATGAGTTATGCTTAATTGTAGAAGAGTTGTGCTTAAGTATGCTTAATTGTTTCAGTGGCAGCAACAGTGGCGATGGATGTCGAGTCACGAACTTTATGGCTTTTATTTCAAATCTTTAAACATTTACCTAGTTTTTGTTTTGTAATATAAGGGACAAAAGAGATATAGGGCTTTTGATAACTAAAGACGCCCGTAGACATCCTCACAATTGTCATGCAGAAGCGCGGCCCTTCTTTCCTTCTTTTTTTTTTTGTTGACACGGGGAAACGCACTTACGCGCCTTCACTGGCCCTGGGTGGGGTCCAGTGGTGTGTGGGGCTCGCAGCACATTATATAGTGCCGAATACCCACAAAAACCACCGCGAGTGCCACCAGTGCCGTCTTTGATGAGGTGCCCCGGAACAACAAATCATCAGGGCACCTCGACGGCAAGTCAGCCCCCGAAGAGACCGACGCCACCTCCACAGATGGGGTTGTCCCGCACCACAGGACAACCCCACCGACTTTGGGGCAGTGCAATGGGGTGAGGTTCCCATCCTCGCCCCTTGCCCCGGGCGCAAATGCGCCGCCACTTCTTGCTCTTTTGTCCCCTCTTCTTATAAGAGGGGTACAAAGAGCGGCACCTCCTCCTGCTCCTTAGTCCCCTCTTCTCATAGGAGGGGTACAAAGAGCCGCCACCTCCTCGGTTCAATTGGCTTTGCCCAAGGTGTCTCGGATAACCCCAGGCTACTGAGCCCCACCGCCACGACAAGGCTTGAACCATGGTGGGGCGGCCCTTCTTTCCTCCTCTAATGAATATTGGCCTTCACCTTTTTTCCTTTGTTGAGTCTTTACCACTTTCGGTTTTCGTTAGATTAGACACTTTTATACCTGATTATCTGCCATAGTTAATAGTTACGGTGTTCAAGTAGGTGAAAAATATCCATAATGCAAATTGCTCCTAAAAATACGAGCGATTAATTACGATTTTCTTAAATAAAAAAAAATCAAAACACAATTAAAATTTAAGACGATATTAATATATAGTGTTTTTAAATTTTGTTTAAAACTTTTTCACTCCTTCATGAGCTTCAGGCGCTTTCCATACATTGACATTTGTCTATGCATTATTCCGAATCGAAAAGTCATCGCCATCACTTGTAATGTTAGGAGCGTTCAGAGTTCATAAAAGATTGAAAAAGTTACAAACAAGAAATGAAAATACTATTAATTTTAAGAACTTGAAAAAAAAGATCTTCAAAGAGAAGGAATATTTTATCCTTCTCTTTGAACTTTCATCATCAATACATATGTTTCAAAACTCTATGCCTATAATATATAGTTTCAAGTTGATGCAGAAATTGGGCGTCTGCAATATTTTTTGTTCACGTGGGCGGTGGCAAAACACACTACGTCCTGTTAAATATATATATATTTTAATTCAATATGAATTAGAAAATATATATGTTAAATTCAAAGGCTGAAGACTCCAAAAGTGTGTATCCGACGCGTCAGAACTTCACTTAAAGTAAACTTTTCAACACGGTTATATAGATATTTGTGTGTCGTAGTCGTATTGTACAAATCTACGTATAACTTTACGACTAGCCGTTTTCGAAATCCGGGCAGTTTGTTTTGTGGCGGGCCAACGATTAGCCGCATCGTCATTTAGAGACGTTCTTAAATATGGCGGCTGACATTTACTCTCATTGAATATCTTGATCTTACGCAGTGATACTCATGGACACATTTATGAAATTAGGCTAAGTGTTTCGAGTGCAAATTAAAAAATATCCTAACCACGAAGGTTCCACCTATCGGGGCATAGTTTTCTCTTTCTCTGTATACTACAATCGACGACATCGTTGTTGTCATATCAAACAACGCCGCAAGTGTTAAAATTAGGACCTGGAACGTGTCAAAGAGACAGATAATAATCCACTTTATTTCAATACGCTAGCTTTTTTGAATAACTTATAATGCCGAACGTTTTCTGGCGGAATTTCGCTCAGCTGGCATAAAAGAAAACGGCCCCTTTAAATATGGATAGTCAAAATATAATACGGCGCTTTAGGCAATCCGACTGTGACATATATATACAATTGCTTATCTTATTATAGCATAGATTATCCTGAAAACGGATTTCAGAATAGTCTAGTTTTGCCTAAGCCAAACTAGTTTGTCCTAAACCCTTCAGGATTACTCAAACTATCGTGATGCTCAAGTATGTCATGAAATCATACGAACATCCGAGAAACTTACTGCTGGCTTATTGGGTGCAAAGATATCGTTGTAAAATTCTCGTTTGTCTTAAGGTAAAGAAATGAATGTAAATTGGAGCGCTATACTAGGGCAAATTGAGTGTGTGTTGGTGGTTTTGCAAAATGAAACGCAGAGATGATTTTTGAACACACACTTTACATTTCCAAACAGAGTAACCTTCTAACTCACAGTTGAATAACGGTATATATATAATCATTTTACCCTCTTTATATAATATTAACAAACAACAGTAATAATTAATAATTACGGAAATATTCAAAATGTGGATATGTAATTATTATGTAACAACTTATGTAACAACAACATATGTTGGTACTACTGTATAGTCGATAACATTATATTGGTACCACAGCTATGCCTCGTGGTCTCGAACACCTAAAATATACCTAGAATATAAGAACAGATATATATGAATCATTGACTCTTTCGGCATAGAACCACTTTTATTTACATAAGAGTTTGTTAAGTTAAGTTAAGTTTTGGATAAAAATTGGCATAAATGGAGATTACTCTCCATTTATATTAATTTTTATCCAAAAGCGTATATCAGTTTTGCATGAAAGATGAACAAACGTACATGTAAACTTTCACATTGATAATATCGGAGGGTTACAGGAAGAGCGGCTGCCTTCTGTAACCCTCATTAGTGTGGATGAAGACTGATTGTTCGGCGTATCCGAGGGGCGAGACGAGTGTTGCTTATTTTTCAACACCCACGTAATGTGACGCATAACACACGTGGTGGATGGTCGATACTTCATTTATTTTTAGCATCAAATCACGGTAAAGTTATTGAAAGTATAAGTAATTTTATACAGGTACTCCCATACAAATATTAGAAGGAGGTAAAATTTCTAACTTTTTATCTTTGGGGGATTCCATAATAAAATTCATATGCTACTCCTACATAGCGTAGCTTTCTGTAAGTGAAATGTTTTTCATAATTTTGGTGAGCATAAATTTGGATGAGCGAGGCCGTTGCTAGGAAATCAGGAGGATTGTGAATAATAAACACAAAAACATAATGATGTCTTAAGTTTACGCGAATGTTGGACATTACAATAAAACTACTTTCAAGGATTTTATCGCGGTCTATTAAATTATTTATGTAGCCCGACGTTTCATTTACAGCAACCATGGTCACGAGTCCACCCGTGGTCATGGTTGCTGTAAAGCTTCTGAAACGTCGGGCTACATAAACAGTTTAATAAACCGCGATAAAATATGTAAAAGTAGTTTTATTGTAATCAAAAACATAATCTAGAAGGGTCTCTAATTGTTTACTTTCTTATTTCAGGTAATAGCGTGCCTATGACAATGACAGATTCCCTGGAGGCTACATTAATATCGATAAGGTTGTCAGCGTCGTGGTGTAATGGTAAGCATATTCTACGTCATGAAGCCTGGGCTCGAGTCGCGGGTCTGACCAAAGTTGTTATTGATATTTTTTCAATACAAACCGGA
Source organism: Eumaeus atala (assembly GCA_017140195.1). NCBI lineage: Eukaryota > Metazoa > Arthropoda > Insecta > Lepidoptera > Lycaenidae > Eumaeus > Eumaeus atala. Next base: position 917,715 of record JAFELO010001027.1, on the reverse strand, counting down.
GTTAGGGAGTTGACGCTGTTACAACCACGGTAGTGCCTCGGAGTTAAGCCGTGGGCCCTGCGTCTGATTTATCTCCGGTCGTCCCATCGGAATAGGAGGATGAGGGAACAGAGAATGAACTCGTGCCTGCGCACACGCTTGTGCACTATGTCCTGCGCTGTTGGATCGTATCTACTTATTAGTGATGGCCGCCGCTGCCGAAATTCCGTTAGGGCGACTTTATTATTATTATTATTATTATCTCTGAGCCTAGTACAATATATTTACCCGAAGAGTAGTACGCAATTCAATCACTAGTTATCGTGACAGTCTAGACACTTGTTACCTGTAACAATGTAACTGTCATATAATATTGAAATATTATGTCAATCTTTATAATGACTTCATCAAGTCTACGACCTCAAGTAATATAATCACTGTTCATTGGTATAATGAGTATTTCAATTACTCTTTTGCGAAGTACAAATGTAAAGTAGTTCAAATTATAAGTGTCAGACGAAATAGAGTGAAATATGAACCTCTACTAATAGACAGAAACAAACAATGAAGATTTATATGTGTATATGTGCACGGCGTGGGGGTTCGTTAGCTGTTACTATAAATCAGCACCGCTGTCCAAGTTAACATGCTATGCCTTTCGTTATGACATAAGGATACTGTATGGCCAGAAAATATAGGAGGGTGTAGGTAATCAACTTGGGGCCATTTATTGGACAAGACACTTATCGGCCACTACTTCGGAAGGCCAAAGAATAAAAATTATAAATAAAGTATTTTTATATAAATAATATACAAAAGGTAAAGTGGGAATTACCCCAGGGTATTCCTTTAGTATTCTTATGTATATTATTCGTAATTTTGAAATTTGTACTTTGTTCTCAAATGTTGTATGTAGATAACAACTAATGACACTGAGTCACTTTGTCACTCAGTATCATTAGTTGTTAACTACATACTGTAGAGAGGACAAACTATGTAATAATTTATCTATTTATTAGGGAACGAACAGAAACAATGACAGTGTATATAGCAATAATGCGTATCAAAATAGATAAATTACAAATTGTTTCGTTTGAGTCTCACTAAGAACATACATTGTTATAATTTTTATAACGAGAGTTTGAATGCTATTACAATAATTATATATTTGAGTCTCACGAATGACGTACATTGTTATAATTTTTAGAACGAGAGCTTGAATGTTATTACAATAATTGTATATTTGAGTCTCAATAACAACGTAAATTGTTATAATTTTTAGAACGAGAGCTTGAATGTTATTACAATAATTATATATTTGAGTCTCACTAACAACTTAAATTGTTATAATTTTTAGAACGAGAGCTTGAATGTCATTACAATAATTATTTAAAACTTGTTAATGAAACAGTGAGATTAGTCTACATATATACTTTCCGAAGTATGTTTTTATAAGTATATCAGAAGCACGAAATCATGTCGATTTCATTAAAATAACATGTATTTCGGACACACATCCTGTGAAGTGGCGCGCGTTGACCTGCGTTTGTTCTATTCTTTTCTATATGAAAGAGATTTTCAGAGCGAGTTAATTTAGATGATGTTCGAAAGTAAAATTGTGCGAGCAGTTGTGGCGCCACTTTCGCCAAGCAGATGATCCTTGGAGTGAATGCACCAGTTACTAAGCGTCCATCAGTAAGAGAAATTATACCGTACCTGTCCAACAATTCATCATAGGTGCACCTCGAGGAACGCTGGCCGAAGTTAAGAATACTCTTTTTTTAGTTTATTAAATTTCTGTATCATTTCTGGACGTTTTTATATTTTATATAAACGTAAATATTAATGTAGGGATTCCAGATTGGTGACATATAATCAGGATGTGGAAGCACTGAACTTTGGTAAAGGCACATGAATGTATCTTAGCGCTTGAAAGGATTTGTCATGCGACTGATGAAACCTAACATACGGTAGGATTTTTTGTGATATGGTCAATGTGGATATCCAGTGTGAACTTGTTATCCAAACATACACCCAAATCCCGAATTGATGTCTCTGTGTTAAGCTTGTGATTTCCCAGTGAAAATGTAGTCGGTACTATGTTTTTATTTCTCATGAAACGAATATGTTTGCACTTAGTATAGGCTAAAAACAGTTTATTTCCAATATAGTAATCCTTAAGCCTACTAAGGCCTTGTTGTATCAAATATATAGCATTAGGATTAGTAACAGTCTTACAGTCTTCAAGTCAGAGTACAGAAGAAAACTTGTATGTCTAAAACAAGATGAGATATCATTTATAATAATAATAACAGTAACAATGTCTTTATAGAGACGAAGTCAACTGCGCAGGATATATTATAATACACAAAGTGCACTTACAGCTCACTAAGTCGTCGTACTAACACCGTCAACTTCCTGAATCCGGACAGTTATTAGAAAATGAAATATCACATTAACACATGGTTGAACATGCTTACCACGAGGCAGACATGATAAACTGTGAACACACGACATGGAAGAACAGTATCGTGTTAATTGTGTTGTTATTCCGTTCTCAATACCGTTGTATCTAACCGGAAAAGTACAAGTATAAGGAGACCACTGTAGTCGCTTTCAAATTTTAACCTTAATATTTTTCTTTTCAAATAATACAATAAGGTCATCAGTTATTAAACATCATTAAAAGCCGGACATTGAATACAAATATTCTCACTAGAACAATAAGGTCATCAGTTATTAAACATCATTAAAAGCCGGACATTGAAAACAGGGTAACAAAGATTAGTATTCATCTTTGGCCTTTGTCTGTCGTCGTCAGCCTTCATTGGTCAACTGCTGAACGTAGTCCTCTTGCAACAGACGACTAGCTGCGGAAAGCTCCCAATTGTTTTTCTGTAGCTTCTTTATATTATTTGATCATGAGACACCAATTAATATTTTTCTTAATATTAATTTGTGTTTTAGCGTCATTTTTTTTCTCTCTTGGTTGTAAATAAAAGTCCCGCTACGCCATTGCTTACAACAGAAGATGTTTATGGTAAGGTAATTCGACTTTTATATCTTAACTTAATCGCCATTACCCAATGAGTAACAAGGTAACTGGAGGATTCACTTTGTAACTCTCCATTTTACGACTGTAATTTGTGACCACTACGTTAAATGTGATTTAAAACAAAACTTACAGTAAGTGATGGAGTCAATAACACTTCGTACAGTTTTTTTATTGTGACGTAGTTAAACACATTTAGTTTTTTATTGTGACGTGGTCAAACGCGTTTCCCCAGAGGGATCGTCACCAACATGACAACCCCACGTACTTCGGGACAGTGCTAGTGTCCGTACCAGTTGCTACGTAACACTCAGTGGGCGATTCTGACTCTTAATTCACCGTTCGTTTTGTTAATTCTTTACCACACACCTTGAGGTAGGTATATTATGCAAATTAATAGAAACGTGCGTACTCATCGCTGTTGGCTGGGAGAATTATAGAGTTAACATACGAGGGCTGATTGATAACTGGGCGAAACGATGAACTTAAAACAAAGATAGGCAAACAAAATCCATTACATTATATTCTATCATCTTTTCGAAAATCGAAGCCAAATTTGAATTTATTTGAACTGATAAAATTTGTGTGAAGGTACCTAGAACTTTCTCAGACGTAATTTTTACCTTTTAAAAGGGAAAACAACAACACAGATTAAATTCCAGCTAGATGATAGTGTTAAAACACTAATTAAAAATTACCTAAAGTACCTGCTCCTGCATTGAATACAATTCACTCCTGGGTAATTGACTTTACACGTGGGGGACAGAGCTGCGAATACGCCAAAAGGTCTGGCCGTCCAAATGAAGTCACGTATATATACGTCATGATCAAAAATGTTCAATAAAATCTTTTTGAGTGATTGGTGCTTAAAATTGCGGCAGATAGCAGAGATGGTAAACATTTCCTCTGAACGCGTATATTACATTTCACACCAACATTTGCGAATGAAAAGCACTTGCGCGCGATGGGTGCCGCGTTCGCTCACTGTTAACCAAAAGCAACGGCGCCGTTTAAGTGTGATACTAACGAGTTTTTATGTGACAGTAGATGAAACATGTTACATGTATCATTCATCAAATATAATGATATTCCTGAAACAGAAAAACGATCTAAGCAGTGGACTGAGAGCGGAAAACCTGCGTCGAAGAAAGCAAAAACGGCCGACAAAGTGATGTCGACTATTTTAAATGGAGAGTGTTATGTAATTTTGTGAAGAAATCCGAAAGAAACGGCCTCATTTAACCAAAAAGAAAGTTCTGCTTTACCAAGACAACGCACCTGTGCACTCGTCAAGGGTTGCCGTTGCCAAACTCCATGAATTGCGGTTCGAATTGTTACCGCATCGTCCCAATTCCCCAGATCTGACCCCGTGCGACTTTCACTTATTCCCGAACGTTAAGAAATGGTAGGCGGTCGAAGATTTTCTTAAAATGATGAAGTCATTGTATTTTGAGGGGTCGGAAAAAACATTTTATCAAACTGGTGTAACGGCATTAGAGAAGCGCTGGACTAAATGCATCGAGGTAGAAGGAAACTACGTTGAAAAATAAAATTGTTTTAAATAGAATATTAAAGTTTTTCTCTTACTTTTCGGATACTTATCAATCACCCGTCGTACATACATAGCCTCAAACGCGTCCGTCCAAATGCGCATGCAAGAATAAAGAAAGAGCAACAATGCATTCTCATCTTCCTGCTCTGTAAACCAATATGGACTCACTGTCATAGGCCTGCCTATTGTTTTCTCGCTCTATCTATAGAATGAACATGTTATATACTAAATGATTGCTACGCCCTTTTCTGTTTGTTTGTTGCCCCAATAAATGCATTGAGTATCGAATAGGGAACGCACCTATATAACGAATAAATATAAAGAAACTTTGTCCGGGAATGGATGCGAGTAGCAGGAAATAGGTCGTCTTAGCGTTCACTGAAAGAGACCTATGTCCAGCAGTTGACCGATAAGGGCTGATAATGATGATGATGATGAAAGAGACTTAAAATATGTTATCATAACGACTTAGTTCAGATATGGCGAAAAACCTGCAGATTTAAACCTCGCGGTCGATCCGCTCGGATTTTACGCTTATTGCTCTAAGCTTCTTATCAGATGTTCTTACTGCACAACACGGCTCAAGTATACGGCGGATCAACCGCGCGGTTTTCGCCGCGTCTAAACTAAGGCTAAGATCATCTTAGATGGAAAGATAGTAGGAAAGCGAGGCGGGGGAAAAGCGAAACGCTGTTATGCAGACGATATAGACGATATATAGGACGAAATAAAATGTCATGTCTCTAACCTAGCAGAGGTCTGAAGAGCCTAGTGGAGGCAATGAAAATGGTTATGATACCTTTTTTTTTTTTTGTTTTTTTTTTTTTTTTGTCGCGGATAAACACATTTACGCGCCTTCACTGGCCCTGGGTGGGATCCAGTGGTGTGTGGCTCGCGGCACATGATAGTGGCGAATACCCACAAAAACCACCGCGAGTGCCATCAGTGCCGCCCTGGTAATGTGCCCCGGAACAAGAAATCATCAGGACACCTCGACGGCTAGTCAGCCCCCTAAGTGACCGGCTCCACCTCCACAGATGTGGTTGCCCCGCACTACAGGACAGCCCCGCCGACTTTGGGACAGTTCAATGGGGTGATGTTCCCAGCCTCACCCCTTGCTCCGTGCGCAAAAGCGACTCCTCCTGTTGCTGTTTGGTCCCCTCTTCTTATTATTAGGGGTGCAAAGATCCCCCTCGGTTCAATTGGCTTCGCCTGGGTTCGCTCCAGCCCCACCGTCACGACAAGGTGAGGATAGTTATGATACCTAATTTAACTACTATTATCATGATCAGCGAGACCGCGGGGTTCCTCATCCCCCGATTCTGACGTCACGGGCAGCTCGCGCGCGGTATCTAAAATGGCCTCGGCGCTGACGTAATATAAAATAAAATCAAGGTAATTCGTTTCCGGGAAAAAAAAGCAGACGTGTTGATGGGAAGGCGTCCCATCTCTCCACCAATTGCAAAAAACATAATAGCCGTCACTTTACGGCGGTACTATTTGAGAGAGAGTTACTTCCCCGATCGTACAGGCCCCACTCGGTTGAAGTGCCGCATGGCCCTTTGTTGTTATTTTATGTTGTCTTATTTTATATAAAAATATTAATTACAAACACAAAGTTGTGTTATTTTATATAAAAATATTAGTCTTTATCAGGCGTCGTTACTTTTAATAGATAGTTCGTGAAGTAATGGCTATACTCAGTGTTTTGTGATATCAACGTATTGTAGATTGGGAGAAAACCGACGTAGCAGAAGATACTTTTACGGCCACAAGTCCCACCGAGCGGCACCCCGTCATCAACAACAAGGTATGCAGTGAAACACGAGAGATTAAGATGTTTAATCAACATACATTTTAAGCTTTCTACACTTATGAATATTTAAAAATAACACTAATAAAATGGATTACCCTCTTCAGTTTGCAATCCTGCTACTTCCTTGGTGGTCGATCCTAATGCTGCCTTGGTTAAGTGTATTTTCGATACCGATTCGGATTTTAACGGCTGTGACGTAGTTGTTATTGTGATTTTTGGTGTCGGTGTTTTTGAAACCGATGTCGTAGTTTGTAATGTTATCATTGCCACGGTAGAAGTATCTACCACTGAAGTTGTGACTGATTCTAATGACGATGAAGTATTTGGTTTCCGTGGTATTGACACTACCGTTACCGTATTCTCTTCCTTAGAAGTAGTGCGTGATTCTAATGGCAAGGAAGTTAGTGGTGTCTCTGATAGTGTCAATTTCATAATTTTATTATTTGCGGTTGAACTTGAGGCTGATTCTAACGGCAAAGATGCATTTGGTGTCTGTGATATTGACACAGTCGTTGTTGCGTTCTCTTCTTTAGAAGTATCTACCACTGAAGTTGTGACTGATTCTAATGACGATAAAGTATTTGGTTCCTCTTGTATTGACACTACCGTTACCGTATTTTCCTCCTTAGAAGTATTGAGTGATTCTAATGGTAAAGAAGTTTTTGGTGTCTTTGATAGTGGTAATTCCATGATTTCATTCTTTACCGTTGAACTTGTGTCAGATTCTAACGGCGAAGAAGCAATTGATATCTGTGATATTGAATTGCCTATCGATAATGTTGTAGCTGATTGCAACGGCAAAGACGTATTTAAATTTTGTAAGATGGATGAAGATGTTATTTCTAGGGATGTTTCTTCCCTAGTCGGCTTTTCTGTTGTTTTTTCAGCCTCGGAAGTTTTTGAGCGTGCATCAAATATTCCATTGTTACTTTTATTGTTAATTTCACGTTCCATTGTAAGTTTTACGACCATATTAGCTGTTGCTTTCTTATTAAACGAAGACATTGGTGAATTTCTTTTCATAGTAACTTTTTTATACTCTTTTGACTTTTCGTTTGTTTTAGTATTTGATGAGTGTAATATTGTTGGTTCAGGAACTGATTCATCTTTGGAAGTTGGTAACCGATATAATGTTGTTGTTGTACTAAACGGAACATTTGTTTTTTGGTGGTTTGAAGGTTGCGTGGGTGTTGAGAATGTCAAACTTGTTTCTCGTTTATATAACTTAAATGTACTCATAGCTTTTAAAGTATTTATACGTTTATCTTTTACATGTCTAAATGCCTTTAGTTTACCAGATAAATGTAGTTTTTGAATCTTCGCGGTCGTGAAAAAGTTTACGGTGGTCCCACCGAGCATAACATATTTTACTACACTTAGTGGAACCCAGTGACTCGGGAATCCGGATTCTAATGGATTGCTAATGTATGTCAATTGGTCGTGTTTTGGTTTGGGCCAGTTTTTGCCCATGTTTAATGTAAACTGTGCTAATATCCATCCAACAAATAAGATTTGGCGCACTGCAAACATAAAAGTAGTTAGAGACTAAAAAATATTAAGACACAAATGATTTTTTAATCCGAGATTGGATACAAGACACGCATACTCTTATAATTTCTAGAATTAAACCCAACTCCAAAAACACGTCTCAGTCATGAATTAAATGAAATGTAGCAGCTGCATGCAGCCTGTATACTTTATCGGTAGAATGTACTTGTTAGATGCTTAGTAGACCTCACGTCAATGATGACGCTCTGGTACGGTTCGCTGACGTACTGATGCAACGGCGCGACCGGGCCGTGGGGAGATGAAAGAGGGACGGAGGGGGGCTGCTCATTTCAGCGAGCTCTATAGATAATGTGACCGTGTAGTAAGTCGTAGGTACTATCATGTAGGAATAATTATTCATAATCATCATAACACTACCTTCGCCCGGCGACGGCTCTATCTGAGTAAGTTTCGATTTCGAGGAAAAATGACTGAACACGCAAGTTATTACAATACACCTCTATTAATTTTGAACGTTTTACTTACTTTCAATCGAACGATATCATTGCCTTTGCTCACAATGATATTCAGTAGCATGATGTCACTCATAAAATAACACACAAATCTTCAGTCTACATTATTGTGATTACGAATGTTTTGTGATAACATGCGCGTGTATGTATGGAAATTGTTTCTCTGTAAATCATGCATGAAATATGTAATTTCATTAGCGATTAACTTTTTTGATACTCTGTCCACTCTTGATAAGACTGGTTAAAATAAATTTGAATATATTCTGTCACGTTCGATACCGTAAGCGAAATCAATGTATCCATTAAACATTTCAGTATGTAGGTAGGTAAATAATAAGAGCAGGAGAACACTACATTAGCCGTTGATGCGAGAGGTAGTGCGTGCTGTATTGCTGCCGAACTGAGCGTGCGTCAGCCCTGCAATATTATATTACTTACGCCGTCACTTCTGGACTAATAGATAGTGTAGTACTACGCATGGGCAAACTGTATTATATCCTGAAATTTTGGCTATTTTCAAATTTCCTTATTAGGGTCAGAACAGAGCGACGGCGACTTTCATATGTATACTATGTATCGCCGTCGGTTTGTCTAAATCGCCGTATTTAAAGTATTTTATTTACATACAATAGTGTAGGATATGCTTGATTCAGAGCAGAGGCAGAGAGATTAGCTGCCATTAAGATTTTTTATACTTATGTATATAAATATATATACATATATTATGTATATAGATATATATATATACATATATTTATATACATAATTATAAAAAATCTTAATGGCTTATATATACTAAAAAGGAAACCCTCAGTTGAGTGACTGTGAAAGACCCACAGTCCAGATATTCTGTGGTCCCGTTATTTGTAGGTGTGATGAGAACAGCAGCACATCCAACATAATTAAATTGGCCATGAATAAATAAAATTTTGCACATGCCTAAAATAAAAAAGAAGTGAAGAGACTACACATTATTCATTCTAGGAAGAATTAAAAACTATTAAAACGGAGGAACTGTTATAGTTGCGAAATTTAGTTACATTGAAATAATTTACTTACGGCGAGCCATTTTCAAAAACAGGGCTATTTCTTTTGTGGCGCGCCAACGATTAGCCGGATTGAATACGGCTGAGTGAAATTCCGCCAGAAAGTTTTAAGCGTTATACATTATTCAAAAAGGCTGGCCTTATTGATTTTTTGTTGAATAATTGACACATTTTAGTTCTTTATTTTAACACTTGCGGCATTGCTTGACATGACAACAATGGTTTCGATTATCGAATACAGAGAACTACAAAACTATGCCTAGATTGGTTGGAAAATTTGGAGGGGGCCTAGCTCCCGACTAAGCCCTCGAGGAATATAATATATTATAAAAAAGTTTATACTTGTATCGATCATCCGCCTAAAATCAAAATATTTGATGAGGCTAAACGTCAGTCCCCATAGTGAAAGTCTTGAAATGGCAATCCGGCTAATCGTTACTAACCGTTAGGGAACCGAGGCACTCCGAAGGGAAGCGGCGTCTGCGCGAAGAGCCCAGGGTCCACACTGACGACATCAGGGAGCTAATCCGAGAGATCGTCAGAGAGCAGCTGAGGGCGGTCGTGAAAGACGAGCTGTCCAGAGTGCTCAGGGACCCGCGCATCTGGGCGCAAATCATGCACGCACGGGTCCAACTAACGGGGAGCCAGTGATGGATCGTGACGAGCTCAGGGTCGCTTACAGGAACCCCGGAGGTATAGGAGGCAAGAGCGACAGTCTTCGGCTGCTCGCTCAGCAGTATGACCTACATGTCATCCTGCTGAGCGAGACTTGGCTGAGGCCGACGCAGAGCCTCCGGCTACCGAATTACGTCGCGCATCGGAGTTACGAGGTGTCGCCGAGCGGGAGGCCGTACAGAGGTACGGCTGTGCTCGTTCGGCGGGACGTCGTCCACGACGAATTGAGACAGGGCCCCTTCACCGACATGGGCTCGACTGGTATAGTCGTTCACATGGCTGGGGAGGACTTCAGGATCTACGCAGAGTACAGACATCCCGGGAACAACTTTGACCTAGGTGAGCATCACGAGCAGGTGGAATGCCGCATTCGAGAGCTCCTTCAGAGCCCGACTCCGCCACTCAGCGGGAAGGATTTCATTTCCCCCTCTAAGCTGCGGAAAATCTAAAAACTAAAAAACTCGCAACGCTCCGGGCGCGTACAGGTGAGTAGCGGGCACCCGGTCTAGGTAACCGTATACCGTATAACCGCGGGCCCTCATTCAGATGCAACGTCCCAACGTTGGTTTGTTCTATGACTCTCTGTCTGTCTCTCTCTGTGGATGTGGCATCAGTCCCAGTATAGGCTGGCTATAATGTGCCCTGTCGCGACACAGGTCCGGGGCACATAGGCGTACATCATTGGCACTACTGCACTTCTACCGGGAATTCGGCACACGGCCTTGAGTGCCACCGCCGAAACTCGCACAGGGTTGAGGAGGGTTGCGTGAATACATTTCCCACGTTACAAAAAACATTAGCTGTGCGTTGGGTAGTCACTAGCAAAATCTCCTATTGTCTTTACCTACCTAAGCAATATAAAAAATATGTGCGTTTTACCCTTATAACGAACGTGTGTCTGAAATACAAGATGCGCACGAGACATAAGCGTGCTATATTTCACGTGATGTTACTCTTTTTTTTATACCGGGGGCCTTATTTTCAGCTTTTAAGGATCTCTCTTGAGTTAATAACACAAAACTCTTAAACTACATATTTAATGTCAGTTATTTAGTTGTTTCCCCACTTCTTCGACACGTCCTGGTACTCGCCGTCGGGAGACTCGTATTGTTTTATGGGGGGCGTGGCGTACGTCCCGCCCACGCTATATGGGATGAGCTGCAGGTCAGGCTGCGAAAAAAATATTTTATTTCATACGGGGACAAATCAAAGCCACCTGAAGACTGCCGCGATCAATTTTCATCAGCGTATCTAGATACAGGAAGAGGTAGTGCCATGCTGTATATGAGGAGGTAGTGGCATGCATAGTGCATGACAATACTACCATGCATAGTGCAAGACAATACTGCCATGCATAGTGCATGACAATACATCCTCAGATGCCACGGAATTGGGCCGGCACGACCGGGGAGGTACCTCTCGCTCACACAATAACGCCGTTGTGACAAGTGCGGTGTCGCGTTTCATGCGGTTTTTGAGTAGCCGGTGGCCCAATGGGGGCTGTAACGCATCGACACAGTAATTATGTGGATGTCCATGGGCGTCGGTAGTCATAGAAAGGCTTCGATTGCTCGTTTACACCCTATTCTATCAAATAAAAGTATGTTGCCCTCCTTCATCCGTTCATTGTACATTTACTCGGGTTAGTGCAAGCCAAATTTGTTCACTTGTCCATTGCCAATTTGTAGTCTCTACCAAATTGATTCTCAGTCTGAGACATCTGTAGACGCTTTAATTAAAATATGCTGGAATCACTGGTCAGATATGCTATGCTGCTGTATGGTGAGTCCGCACAAACTGCTGACTAACCTGGCAAATTCCATGCGGTTTAAGATGACAGCTCATTCATGCTGTGTGTGATTTACCAGTAGCCTCATTCCTTACCCGCGCCACCTCTATCTATTGTTGAATAAATTTATTAATAATACAAATTTTGAAGATACCATTATAGCTTCATTGTACAAGTCCTCGGATTCCTCATAGAGCCTGTCAAGAGCTCGCTTTTGTGCTGACATAATTCTGTCCACTTGAGCTACATTACTAATATATTCTGTTCTCTTGTAGCGTGTCCACTCCTTAAGAATCAGTGCTCGAGCCTCAAGCTGATCTGCTGAGATAGTTATGGATCTCTTTCTTTTACTGCAAAACATCAAGAAGAATAAATTAATTTAACGTTAATGCATGACTTTGTGTTCCATAAAGAGAACATTGAGAAAATGATAGTTTGAATATCTTTATTTTTTTTTTATTTTTTTAATCATATTATTATAATGTTCATTATGATATCTAGAGGCAACACCTCTTTTAAATTGCTCTGCTGTAGTGTTATAATAACAACAATCATCCCCACCTGTTGACAGCAATAGGTGGCTAAGGATCTAATATCAGTATGATTTTCAGTGAATTGTGCAACAAGTTCTTGATACATAGTTCTTCAATGTACTTCTCAATTGATCACATCTCACATTTTGCAGCATGTGATTTTAACAATGAATGACTGCATTACTAAAAAGGGAACTTTTCTTAAATTCTTTTAATATAAAAACTTGTGTCACAATTTTTGTATGACTGTAATCTACATAATTACTGTGTCGATGCGTTACTGCCCCCCAATAGGCCACCGGCTACTCACAAACCGCATGAAACGCGACACTGCAGGTGTCACTTTACGGCGGTATTGTGTGAGCGAGAGGTACCTCCCCGGCCGTGCCGGCCCAATTCCGTGGCATCGGAGGATGTATTGTCATGCACTATGCATGGCAGTATTGTCTTGCACTATGCATGGTAGTATTGTCATGCACTATGCATGCCACTACCTCCTCATATACAGCATGGCACTACCTCTTCCTGTATCTGGATACGCTGATGATAATGGGCGCGGCAGTCGCCAGGTGGCTTTGATTTGTCCCCATATGAAATAAAAAAATTATTTTCGCAGCCAGACCTGCAGCTCATCCTATATAGTGTGAGCGGGACGTACGACACGCCCCCAATAAAACAATACGAGTCGCCTGACGGTGAGTACCAGGACGTGTATTGTTACTAGGACGTGTCGAAGAAGTGGGGTACAACTAGTTAACTGACATTAAATATGTAGTTTAAGAGTTTTGTGTTATTAGCCCAAGAGAGTTGTAACTGGACTCACTGAAATAAAGCACAGCTATACTTCGTCCAACAGTAAAATAGGATCTACTTAATTTCAATTATAACCGCCACAGCAATGAGTGGCCCAGCAGCCAGTATATAGTTCCGATTTCTTGTCTTTTTAATATCATACACTTTCATCAAGTACTTATTATCTAGTGACTAGTGACATAAATAGACACAGATAAATAGCCAAGCTCCACTACACCCACCTCATTTGATCTAGTAGATTTAAAGGAGGTTCTACTTCGTCAATTGGTTTCAACTGTCTCGCATTTTTCTCTAATCTTCTAATTTGTTTCTCCAATTTTTTTCTTCTTCTATCTTCACGTGCTTTAACTATAGCAGGATCCATCTTTTTCTTTTTCCTCATTGGTTCTGCCCTATAAATAAATCCATTTTGTAGTGTTAAAAGAAAAAGGATAAATTTGAAATTTATGTTATATTCCTCTACTATGTTATCAGTACACAAATAATGCAATTAATCCCCTTAATAATAAATAAATAATTCAGGTAATCGAATTACGACAATAACCATAATTTCACCTTTACAATGTGTTAACTGTATGACATGGCCACTTTACAAAATATAATTACATTTAATTTATATGTGGGTTCTTCTAAATGTAAGATACACATAAGTACATTAAAATATTCTTACAATAACATATGCATTAGAAAACATTTTTATTCTTTGCCCCAAAACAACTACTTACCATAAGGGATTTGTTACATTAATTTGTAATAATCCTGTTGTATATATACTCCTCGCTTGTACTATAGACTTGTTTAACACAGGTGTTACCCCTATTGCTAATCTGCAAATGAAAAAATATAAAAATAACAATCGCCAATAAGGTAATTATAGGTTATGTAAGTATATCTGTTACCTAGAAAACTGATTCAGAATCTGAAAATTAAACATTGTGGAAGATATGATACTATATTTTAATACCGATACGGATTTTTTATATTAAATTTCAATTTAATCCACTTTCTAATTGGAATAAATAAATATAAAAATATCTATTTGTCAATTGACAAATGTCAACTTGTTGTTGTTTGCTGTAAGATACGTCCTCACGGACAGGCTAAAATCGAATGATCATACCGCCTCGTCTTTAGTATTTTATTTTTCGTTTTTGTTTTATAAATTATACGTCTTGAGTTCGACATTACTTTTCTCACGTCAACTTACGTCTAGGAATACCAAAAAATGTCGCGACTTTCTTTTTTCTATAGACTTATTGATTTTTTGGGATATAATATTTGAATTAGATATATCAATAATGAATGTCCAATATTGAAAATCGTATCAAAATCGATATTTTTTCAACGAATGCTCGAAATGAAAGGTACCTATTGTACCTTATTTGTCTTAGTCGTTATTTGCATAAGTAGGTACTTTTTGATATTTAATAAATACATACACAAAGGTAGGGACTTTGGATTATGATATGGTGTGTCATAATTATATAGTCGCATGTAAATATTGCACCAGATTAAACTCATCTTATTTGTATTTAATTCATAGGAACTACAAAAAAATCGCACACTATAGACCAAACAAGTTAGTATATAAGGGATAGAAAACTTTTATGTCGTGAAAGATTTGTTATATCTGCTTGTGAAATGAATTTGAAGCATACTGTATTTTTCATCATACTTTAATTGGAAACCAACGAAAAGAATATTGAGGATGGTCATTCAGCACCTACCAAATTTTTGAACTATAAAAAACTATTTTTGATTAACCCTACGCTGTTCAGGAATCGGAAAATAAAAATAGAACCGAAACTTAAAATATCGTGATTTTTCTTCAACTGGCAATGGATAATAGTTAGTTTACACGTGACTTTTCTTCAACTGGCAATAGTTAATTATTTGTAAACACTTTATGATTCTATAGAAATAATTTAAAATTAATTTGATTGAAATAAAATACTATAGGCATCATTAAGCTTTCCAGAACTGTAAAGAAAACGCTAATCAAATACTAATTTAATCAATATTAGTGCTGTTTGAAAAATTTTTTTTTTCTCGATATATTGCGAATTTACCCCGATTTATTGAGAGCCGAAATCGATATATTTATAAATATCGGTATATGGAAATGTCCATGTTTTTTTTGCACTTCCGACACCCCTGCTTGCATTTGACGCGTGATGTCCTAACACTGACACTGACAGTGTAATTTTTTTTATTGGAGGCAATGCATATGTCGTAGTCGGATTGCATAAGTCCCCGTATTATGTTACAGCTAGCCATTTTCAAAAACTGGGCTGTTCTGTTTTCTGGTTAGATACACAAAAATAGTAATGTATTCTCATCTTCCTTCTTTGTACACCATTACGGCTAGAAGCCGTCATATAACTGACTAAGGCAGCCATTGAAAGTAATTCATTATATGTCCATTCACATTATCCTTATGATATAACAACTTATTCTTCACATTCATATTCTTCACACTTCTTTCACATAATTATTTATGTAATACATAAATAATTATGAAAAAGATGTTACATGTAAGCTTGTTGGCATTCATTCATTAAATTATAATTATTTTTAGTTACATATAAAGTAACTGAAAGTTGTTTTCTATATAATGTAACACAGAGGGCCTCTGCGCATTAGAAAACAATGTTTTAATATTCAAGTGTTTTGCCAAACCAAAAAGTATGTAAAGTATAAAATAATCTTTGGCAGTAAAGAACACAAAGTCATTAGAAATGTCTCAAATTAACCTACTGTAGTTTGCCATGCATTAATTAAGGCACCACATTGGAAAACAATATATATATATATATAAATAACAATATTATATATATATATATATATATATATATATATACATATATATGTCTACTTATTATTATATACTAGTATTAGGTAGCTAGCCTGGTCACTGCTGGGTACAGAAGGGGACTTTGAGTCCCCACCATGCTTCAAGCCTTGTCGTGGCAGTGGGGCTTAGTAGCCTGGGGTGAACACAGGCGAAGCCCACTGAACCGCGGGGGGGGGGTGATCTTTGCACCCCGCTTATAAGAAGAAGGAGCTTAAAGTTCAGGAGGAGGAATCGCTCTCGGTACCCCTCCTATAAGAAGAGGGGACAACAAGAGGCGGAAGCGCTTTTGCGCACGGGGCAAGGGGCGCGGATGGGAAACAGTACCACACCAAGTGTGGGTATTCGGCACTATCATGTGCCGCGAGTCCCACATACCACTAGACCCCACCCAGGGCCGGTGAAGGCGCGTAAATGCGTTTCCCCGCGTCAACAAAAAAAAGGAGAGGGGCTTAGAGTATATAGTATAGCCCCGGGCCCACTAGGCTCCGTGTACTAATAAAAAAAAATAATTATGTTAATAATAGTGTCACGAGAAAGCACTGAACGCTTAACTTCAAGGCCCAGCAGATATTAATCCGGTGCTAAGCCTGATAATCCTGTCTTATCTTCTATGTGATGCAGAAACAACTTCGGCCTGTTTTTTTTCCGGACCTGAACTAATACTGTGGAAGCGAAGACCAGCCCAACACCACTTCATCGATATCTATGAGTGCTCGTCTAGCGACGAGAGCTTTATGGTCGTAGACGGTACCGACCCGCCTCGCTTTCGCTGATGACGCATCACGATATGAGAATGTTGTGTACAGCTAATTTAATTATTATGATCATGACCAGAGAGGGGGTCCCTCGACTCTGACATCTGGGACAGGTCACCCACGGTAGCTAAAATGGCTTCAACGTTTACATGAACGTTTGGCTCATGGAGAAGATCATGACTGGGGTTCCCGTATCCCCTTCACCCTCAGACGGGTGAAAGAACGAATAGAATAGGGACGTCTGCGTGTCCCTACACTATGTGTGCGGTGTCACGTATGAGATTGTGTTTGCTCAAAGTGTTTGACAGTAGGCGTGATGCGGTCGTATTTCTCCGACAGAACGTGTCTCGGACGACTACCGATGATAGTGACACAGTTTGGATCTAATGCTCTTGTAACAAGAGGGCGGGGGTGACGAGACACCCGATCGAAATACTCATGGCCTGTGATGTCTCTCTCGATACCAAAGAATAGAACCGTCTGCTCCATCAGGAACACCATGAAGGCCGAGTTTTCATGATAGTGCAGTGAGCTGAAATTATTTACGACAGTAATAGCAGATACTCGTAGTTCACCAGTCAGGCGGAACCACATTACAAAAAAAATAAAATGTACCTACTCTGTCTCTCGGTATTGTCGAAATTATTTGTTGTTCTCATGCCGAATATTATAGTAAAATGAGAGGGAGAAAGTTAAAAATGTGCGATCAGACGCTGTTTCTATAATAATGTCGCCCAAACCGAATGTCGTTT
>JAFELO010001027.1:849646-899877 GCA_017140195.1 Eumaeus atala | reverse complement strand
TTTCGTAACTAACGACGCTCATTAAGATCATATGCATACATGCGTTCTTCCTTCCTTCACCCTACACTCCCAATGGGCCTGTCTCTTCCCTGTATATAATTATAATGTTATATTCAATCCAATTTATTACATTCGCGTGGCACTTCAATTTAATAGGGTTACACCAACAAAGTGTAGGTTAGGCACCTACGCGTAAAAATTATAATATTTTTAGCAAATGTAATAAAACTACTTAATGTATTTTTACATGTACATAAATAATGTTTATGTTTTCTTATTTTTCTATAGTAGGTAATAGATACATGATGACTACCGACGCCCATAGATATCAGCATAGTTGTTATACGGGTTTGTTGCCCTACTTCCACCCTTCCAATGGGGTCACCAGATCCTTCACAAAACGCTTTAGCAGAGGTGTTACTTTGTGGCGGTATCATGTGACCGAGACATAAGTCTTTACCGGGCCTGACGGGTGCTGACCTGTACCCGTTCTCCGGCTGCATTGTATCTATTTTTATTTTACTGATGGCGACGCCTTCTCCACAGAAGGGTTGCACTCCGGTGCAACGGTGTGGTCCGCCACAGGACAGCCCTACCAACCTTGAGACAGTACACGGGGGTAAGATTTCCGACCCCTTTGCCCCGAGAGCAAAACGCTTCCTCCTATCCCTTTGTCCTGTCTTTTTACAGAAGGATGGCAAGAGCGCATCCTCCGCCAGCCCCCGCGTTTCAATTGGCTTTGCTAAAGGTATCAGGCTCCACCCCAGGCTACTGAGCCCCACCACCACGACAAGGATTGGACCATGGTGCATTGTACATTTACCTGTTCTAAAACTAAAATATTATCAACAGATGTCCATAGCATATTTTGTGAGTTATAGTCGGTAAGTAAGACATGTTCGAGAATCACTACCGTACACAGCCTAATTTGCCACAAATCTCAAATCTAAATTGCTAACGTAAAGTTTAACATTTTGGGGAAAATCATATCGCATATCTCATCTCCTACCTGCTATGTTTGTTTATTCACATCAAGTACAACTGATTTAGTTGTAACTCGTAGACTTAACAAGTTTGTCACAAGGACGGCACATGTTTGGTATGAATTCGATTTTACGGTTCCGTACTTCTTTTGAAGGGAAACTTCTTTACAGACATTCTTTTATAAAGGTAGTATAACATATAGTCAAAAGGCTCCCATTTCTCAGTCAGTCAAATTCTCCTTTTGAGGGGAAAACGAAAATTTGACTGACTACCGAAACTGATAGACATCCGCATTATTGACATGAAGATGCATTGTCCTCCGCAGCTTCTCCCTTCCAATGGGCCACTCCACTTCCACCGAACAAAATCCGACAGCATAGCTGTCTGTTTACGGCGGTGTCTTGTGAGCGTGTACCTCCCCGGTTGCACCGGCCCAATTCAGCTACAATGCATTAGTATCATTCGAACGAGCCACCCGTATTACTATTTTTCTGAGGCTCATGTGTTATTCTGGTAAGCTAGAACACTCGTCAAAGTCAAGCCAAGTTTCATCAAAGAAATTTTTGAGAAAATCGATCACACACAGACAGCTTTAGAGAAAATCATTTTTTAATATGTATAGATAAATAAATAATAAATAATTCCTATATCCATACAAGTACACACCACTCATAACATGACCGCGACAAATCTATTAAAATCTGACATTGACTTTTAAATACATAAAACAAGTTTTGAGGTCCTATTGCATGTTACGCATATTGTTTAATTTTCCTGTTATCAAACAAAAATCCTCCGAAACACTTTACACTCATAATATTTTAGATGGGTATTCGTCCGAAATCCGCTGCAATTTAATACCTGACTGCAAGCCGAACGTCTACAACAATGCCTGTACGTCACGCCGCGTCGGTGTTGTCACAAAATCAAACCGTATGTGCGCTAGTCGTGCCGAATGGAGGCTATAGGCACAGATGTGGATCTCACTAAGCCAATTGTAACTCCTGTAAGAAAGACCTGTAAGAAGATCCTTTCTGGGACTACAAAAAACCGGCCAAGTGCCTTTCAGGTCAGGCGCAATGTGGGCTCCGCGATTGTCCGACAGGTACACTAGGTACGATAATGTGGTTTAAAATGTATTTCCCTATATATGTGTGTAGGTGTCCATGAATATATCTTACTAGCGATCTGAACCGGCTGCGCCCGTGAATAACAGGGGCCAAATTATACACTAAAACCTTCCTCAGGAATCTATATATAGGTCTAACCGCATGAAAATACGTTCCGTAGATTTACAATGCGAACCTCGGTCGTAATACGCATTCTTTCTGACACGTTTTCAATGGACAGATCTGTGCAACTGCAGTTACCATCACCCGACAAGTCTGTTACGACCGATGAAGTTATCTTGGATTTTCTGCAGCATAGAGTCAATTCCAAAAAAATGTCATTGTACTGTTAATCCTAAGCTATATCGTATATAATCGTTGACATATAATATTCAGTTAAATCAATTGTTACAAAACTACAGCTTTAAGTATATAGATAGGTTCCACTGGGTACGTGAACTCACTGTTAGTAAGTATTCGTAGTAAGGTTTGGCGATAAAAAATATAAAAAGTGCAAAGGCTGCGCAGTTAGATATTGTTAGTGCTGAGATAATCAAATTTGGTGGCTCTGGAGTCTGGGGCGCTTTCTGGATCCTCTGCAATACGTGCTGGAGGACCGTTATAGTGCACGAAGACTGGTGACATGCGGTCATCTTGCCCTTGTATAAAGGCAATGGTTCACGTAAAGACTGCAATAGCCCTATGGCTATGGCCAGATGAGGGTCTCGCTGGAGGATGGCCCTATGGTCTTCGGTTTGATCGGCGAAAGTGTATGGCAAAATAATTGAAAGGAGAATGCAAAGGATGTCCGAAGGAATGTTGTGGGAGTCACAGAGGAGTTTTTGATCATGAAGAGGATGTACGGATCACGTATTCTCACTCTACAACATCGTAGAGAAGCATCTGGCTGTGGCGAAGGCGTCGGTCCCTTATGGGACTGACTGGCCGTCGAGGTGCCCTGATGATTTGTTGTTCCAGGGCGCCTCAACAGAGACGGCACTTATGGCACTCACGGTGGTTTTGGTGTGTAACGTGGCGCGAGCCCCACACACCACTAGACTCCACCCAGGGCCAGTGAAGGCGTCAACAAAAAAAAGGGTTGCGTGTTGTCAGCTCGCCTGCTTATTCTATATCTGAATAAGTGTCTGCAGGGATGTGGGAATGTGAATGGGTCATTTAAGGCTCCACTTCCATTAGAGCTACAAACACTAATCACAATTATGAAAGATTATTTTGAGAATATGGGCTTACAAATGAATGTGAGGAAAACTAAAGTTTTAGAATTTGATAAAGAAATAACACATGGAAATAAATATAAAAATAGTGGTCGACGTCGAACGTAGTGCTAGAGTGAATGAATTTGTATATCTTGAAAGAAGAGTGTGTGCAGGTAGCAGAGTGAATGGAGCGTTAGGGAAATTGCTTAGAAGAAGTTTTAAGCCAGGGTCTTGGCCTACCGACTTATCTGCAAATCCCAACGTTATTGTATGGAAGTGAGCGTTGGGTATGTCTGAAAGTGCATGTAAGATGAATGAACACGGTTGAGTTGAAGGTGTTGCATAAAAATTATGTAATCCTCTCCGACCATGTTCGCAACAATGAATTGAGAGAGAGTGAGAAAAGTGAGAAAAGTGAGAAAGTGCATGCTCTGCTGGTTCGGGCATATAGAAAGAATGGTTGGTGAAAAGTAAGCAAAGCAGATATACAAGGATGTAGGTACGGAGGAAGACCAAGAAGGAGCTAGGCGTGTGTGTGTGTGTGTGTGTGTGTGTGTGTGTGTGTGTGTGTGTGTGTGTGTGTGTGTGTGTGTGTGTGTGTGTGGGTGTGTGTGTGTGTGTGTGTGTGTGTATGTGCGTGTGTGTGTTTGTGCGTGCGTGAGAGCGGCCGGCGTGCATGCGTGCGTGCGTGCGTGCATGCGTGCATGCGTGCGGTCGTGCGTGCGTGCGTATGTGAGTGCGTGCGTGGGTTTTATAAACGCAACTTACCAGCAAAAATACCCACTACGTTGGTACTCGTTTTACATTTCAACTTTTGTTCACATATTCTGTTAATCCTATTAACATTGTAACACTTGTTCCATTGGAGGTAAGGAGAGTAAGATGTTTGTGGGCGTTGATAGTTATGAAAAGGCTCCGACATCTCGTTTGTCCCTCTATTAGTAATGAGATACCAATATTTTTTTCGAAAAAATTCTGGAAAGATCCCGATACACGGATCTCGGAATAATACAAAAATACTTTTTACGGAACAAAACTGACGTTTCCCTTGGGAAGACGCAAGTGAAACCGTCATGCACAGCTCGTAATAAAATAAGAAAAATATAGACTATGTATATACCATAGTACATTAACTTTTTGTTAGTAAAAGAATTTCATTATCAGCTCAATTTTTCCAGATATAACATCCTACTAACAAACTCTACCTTGACCACAACAAGAACCGACCTCTTTATATCGAACTTTATTATCTGGTAGGTGTAGATAATATATATATATACATTTAGATGCCGAGTAATAAAAAAAACTAAAAAGAACCGGATTACTTTGAGCTCACACAACAAAAACTAATTAAATGATGTAGGTACCTAGTTATTGTATTAGATACCAAGCATCGTGATGAAATGTCAAATTGACAGTGCAAGTGTAGTCCACTGACCGAGGAACCACAAAATGCTAATTTTATTAGTATAATGAGCGGTCAAAAAAAGATTATCCTTAAAAAACGTATTCTTCGTCTTCATTTCATTCCCTGCCACGGACCTCTAGCATTATAATGTGTTCACGTGCAGATCTTTTGATCATACAACGACGTTCTGGTCAGGCTAAGACTTAATGACCGACATGATAATAACAAATATGGAGAGTGTGTATACAGATAATGGACTCTGGACTTTCAATGAAAGTGGTGTGATTAACCTAACTCGTGTGTTCGACGATTTAAAAACGAAAGAAACTGAATTGTTTTTAGATTACAAACTAGTCGCTTATACATTTGGTACTATTATATTTTTGAGTAATCTAACAGTTGTTATATCAAGTGGTCTCATATTGAAAAAAGGTAAGCAAAAATTGTATCTAACAGTACAGCGCAATTAAATATTTTATAATTTAGCATAAATAATAAATGTTACGAAATGAGTACACTAAATTGGTTTTATTCAAATGATTTGTTACATATATAATGTCTTTCGTAAAACCAAATGTCATACGAGATTTTTGATATGAAGTTTTGTTTTTATTTTTTCATCATTATCAGCAACCATCACACCACTTAGTGTAGAAAGCTTTGTCTTTAACTATTTAATCGACCGTTGTATGTGTGTGCTGAGAAGGATAGTGGAAAACGTCAAAGTAATAGAATAATAGACTAGCCCTATGAAATAAGATTAATAATTAAGTTTCCTTTATCCCAATTTTAATTAACCCTTTCACTCACTTCCTATGTAGAATGGAGAGAAATTAACAAATTCAACTCTTGAACACTACGATTGGTGATGAGCCACAGAGGCCACCATTTGTGGTGAACCCACTTGTGGTGAAGTCTCCGGACTGTCCACGTTTTTATAGTGCCCTATGATCTCCTAATAGTTTTTCAGCGGCGCAGGTTAAGCTGGCGGCGCAACATGTGCAATTTACGCGGCACTTTTGCATTTATATTTAAAATCCTACATTATTTCATATAAATTATAGGTAGATGTTAAAAGTATGACTATAAAAGTATAACTGTTCCTACTGTAGATGCTTATTACGGCTTGCTGTTTTTATAAGAATTGGCCTGGTGTTTCAAACTGTAATAAGTACCTGAGTTCTTGATATTTAGGAATAGCAATCCTCCACGAAATATGTCCATGATCAAAGGAGTAAGATCATAGATTTAAACACACATACCAGCATTACATTGCGTTTTTTTTAAATTACGTATTACATAGCACTTCCGATCGTTCGACTTACCCACAGAAATGGCTTTATAATTGTCATTACAAAAAAAGTGTCAGTTAATTATTTCAAGACTAAGCAATTTAATAGTACACACAATATGCCGTGTCTATGGTCTCAGCTCTAAAGACATTACGTACTGAAATTACTTACAAATCCAATGATTCAAAGGAATTGCCAAGACTGAACGTCTTACATGAAACTTGCTTGACTATATTTGCACAACACTAAATTGTTAATTTATAAAGAAAACAATAGGCTGGACTGAGCAGGTAGGTACTTACTGTGATAATTGATACTATGTACTTATTGTACATCACTTAATTTGAGCAGTCGCACTGGACTGTTATTTATTCGTTTAATAAAAACACATATTTAAAAAACGAAGGAGAGTTTTAATGTTATGTCGTTTAAATAATGGTTTGTAACTATCCACTAAGTGGGTACCAAAAATTGCTTTTACGCACTTTTTCGTATTGCGAATATTCATGAGTGTGGATATCACACAACATTAAGCCCACTCCCCCTCTCTCTCTCTCTCTCTCTCTCTCTCTCTCTCTGCTGTGCTACACTGCCGTATTCAATCCGATTACCGTTAACACGCCGCAATACAAACCGATGGTGCTTTTTTGAAAATGACTAGCCGTAGAGTAAATACGGCGATTTATACTATTAGACTTCAATCAAAAATAATGTTTTTGGTTGAAGTCTAATATTTCTCTTACCAGTTTAAAAATCCTACATAAAAACGAACCATAACGAGCGCAAAAGTGAAGTTATTACGTCATACAGTCATTCTAAAGTAAACAACGACCTTAAAAGCTGTATGTCTATGTAATCGATTTCATCAAACTTTACTGCGGTTTTCACCCATGTATATGTATACAATGTAGTCGCAATGTCTAAAGCGCCGTATTTCTTTACGTTTAGCCATTTCTGGCGGTATTTCACTCCGCCTTATTCAATCCAACTAATCGCCCGCTACAAAACACAACGTCCCTGTTTTTGAAAATAGCTAGCGGACCGATCTCCTGCTACTCGCATCCATCCCGGATCAGCTACAGCATGGCGATCGTCTTCCCACCTGGTGAACGGACGAGCAACACTTTGTTTTCCTAAATGCGGCCTCCACTCCAGAAACTCAGTGGCCCCTCTGCCATCTGATCTTCTGAGTGTGTGGCCAGCCCATAACAATGGTTTTTCATAAGAATTATTATTTTGGCGCCTCGGAATATGTGTTCCCTGGGCGGTTGCCCGACTTGCCGCTACCTACTTGGAAGTATCAGCCAAACATTGGTACCAACATTAGTCACAAGATGGCTATTTACCAATCCTTGCATGATATTATGCTCAAGTTTAATTATTCCACAGAAGTGTTTACATTGTACTCAGAACATTCAAAGTCATCTATAGATTTAAAGCAAATAAACTTTACGACTTCGTACAGAGGATGGCATAATTTGCAGCTCAAGCGAGATCCATCTCGCTTGAGCTGCAAGTTATGCCATCCTGTATGATAAATTGCATTCAAGTACATGATAAACCCAGACTTTTAAGGTCCACAAAACTCATAATTGCGTGCGTCACCAGATTCGTTGGCGTCCTACCTATTACATATCTAGCAGGAAAAGGTCGCACCTATATGCAAGATTGTGAAGCATTCGATTTAGTAAATAAATACCATTTGTGAACCAAATTTATTGCATGTTTTATTTTTACTAGCGATCCGTCCGGGCTTGCCCTCTTGCCCTCCTTCCTGCAAGACGCCACAATTAACTTACAAACCGTCTGGTATGCGACAATAATGTCACCGAGAGGTGCCCTCCCCCCGGTCATACTATATATAATAATTTTACGAGGGGGTGTTTAATCCTGGGTTAGGTGCGCAATTTCAGAGCTAGCGGGATAAAAACTACCCAAATCCCTCGCTCGGTCTCTTTACTAATTTCATGACGCGCACTCTATCGCTTTTATTTTCATCTTCTTTTAGTAAAGATTTATAACATATCTGTCTTCCATTGCCTCTCTCGAACCCCAATCTACCCTGTTGACCTGTTAATCTGCCATAATTTTTTTATAGAGTTGACGTCTTAAATCAGGCTCCGTAGCGTATTTGTCTTTGGGAAGTGATGTAATGGCTTCATTCTTAGATTTTGCTGATATGTACATATTAGCTATAGTGTTTGTCGAGTTCTGATGGCTTCGTTTATTTTACCCCAAAATAGTTGGGATCCCTAGAAAAGGTTGAGGGTTCAGCTGACACTGGCTTGGGCCAGTCTTATATCTTCAAAGTATTTATGAGCTTGGCTGCATCTTACAGGAAATTATAGAATCAGTCCGTAATCTGGGCGACTGGCCAACTCGCCTTTCTATTAGTTTAGATTTAGGGAAATTGAGTGAGTAATCCTGCTCAGTTGTCCACTCCCACGTCGCATTCTTCTTTAGCAGCTTAGTGAGAGGATAAGCTAATTGGGCAAATTACTGAACAAATTTTCGAAAACAACTCAGGAGTCCTAAAAACTGGCGTACGTTATGTACATGTTGAGATAAAGGAAAATCCACTACGGTCTGAATTTTGGCAGTACCTGCACGCATACCAGCTGCGCTGATTTCGCTCAACAATTATTCAATCTTGGTTCGTAAAAGGCTGAACCTTGACAAATTCCGCTGCAGTTGCGTTTTCTCCAACAACCTAAGGACTTCTTCCAATCGATCTACCCAATCAAAAGGGTGTTTGACCGAAAATTTGCATGTCTTCTAGATACACGGTAGCTTTACCGAATAGAGCTCGTCCCAGGGAATGTTTCATCATTCTTTTGAATACAGCAGGCGCATTTGCCAGACCAAACGGCATACACTTATACTAGTACTGACCGTAAGGGGATCACAAAACCAGTCAAATTCTTGTTCTCCTCCGCAATAGGTACTTGATAATACCCGGACATTAGATCAAGTGTAATGTGGGCCAGGTATGTCCAGACAACCTGTCACTTCGTTTTGTATTATCGGAATAGGGTATCTCTCTTTTATGGTTATCTAATTGCGCAGCATATAATCTACGCATAGCCGTAATACACAATTCTTTTTCCGAACAAGTAATATCGGGCTGACGTAGTTGGAAGTCGATTCTCGAATAATACCCGCTTCCAACACCGACCATTTCACGAACCTTATTTCTTTCATGGTAAGAGACGCTGGCTACTCAGTTCTATTTTCATCTGTGCTGCTGATGTACAAACTACATCCAAGGTTTGCTAAGTCATCTGCAAAACACCGTTCATAGCGCCGTAGTACGCTTTGTTGTAGTACGCTTGTTTTGTTTTGACTCATCTGTGGCCACTTCATCTAGCTGTATTAGACTTTCATCTAGTTTTTTAGCTGAGACAGACTCGGTACGTATTCCCATAACTGTAGAATTTTTGTCTCTCATAAACCTTTTGATTCTTCTCTTTCGGCTCTTGCGACCACCGAGTTTTTTTGAAGGCAACATGGGATCACGCAGGGTTTTACCATAATGTATATTAATAACTTATTTTTGACTTCATAAGCCCCACCGCAAATGATATGTATTCCCCCACTGATCACTATCTGTGACGACGGTGCTTGGGGTACACATAGATGATGCTAAATCCTTTGCGCTGCATGCGGTTTCGATGGGCGAGAAGGTCGCCAGCTCTTTTGGGAAAGTCTCACATGTCTCTACCTCCTCGTGGGATGTGAAGTATCGGGCACTTAGATTCCTGTACCACTGAACCTATGTTGCAATCCTGACATATGCTACAGCGCTTTGCTTTTGGTGCTCACTTATATGCCGTACGTAGTGCATTATTATGCACCCAAAGGCCAGCATTAATTTTATTGACGAAGGCCCCCAGGTTATGCAGCAGTGCGGTGCTACTAGTATGGGTCGGCGTTCTACCTGCCGACCTGGATGTTCTTCGAGCGGGACGCGAGGAGGAGGAGTGCGCGGGGCTCAGGTGCAAGGTGTGCAAGAAAAAGAAAGGCGCGATTTGATCTCCACTTGGCAGTCACGCTGGGCCGCGTGTGCCGACGGGAGGGAGCTGTACTACTTTTTTTTCAGAAGTTACTACGCGTCTGGTATATTAATGGTTGGAACCTGAGTACGTTATTTCGCAGATACTAACAGGGCACGGGTGCTTTAGAGGTCGCCTGCACAGGATGGCGCTATGTGACCTGCTATCATGTCCTTGTGGTCCTGAAGCTGAAACCAGAAACCATATATTGTGGGAATGTGACTTGTACAAAAACGAGTGAAATATCATGTTGGACGGCATCTAACGGACGACAGTGGGCGCAATCTATCAAGGCTGTATATAGCCAGGATTTGGTCGCAACGGAACAGAGTTTTAGGGAATAGATGGCACTTGCACATACATGGCACACGAAGAGGAAGGATAGGTATCGACGTAGCTGCATCGAGATAATCAGGAATGACGAGGTCGATGACAACTTCTGTCTTTGTGGTGTCAGGCCCCATAAAGGGGAGCGTGAAATAACGAGGACACTCAAATAATGTGTGTGTCAAGGATTGCACGTTGGGATCAACAGAGCCGGTGAGCAAACCCCCGTGCATCTCCCATGATTCGCTCCGTATACCGAGCACGGATGGATGTGGGTAACTGCCCACTACCTCGGTATCGACTATCACACTGCCAGGAAAAGAAGTTGTAGTTTTGACCTTAACACAAATTAGCCCTTGAAGCTTACAATACGATAAACACTAATTTTGTCTAATCGCACATCGTCATAATTTTGAATGAATTTAGGTAACTCAGAGCCAATACGTATAAATTGAAGCTTATTCACGTCCTTATAAATAACCATGTGAGGTTGTTCCGTGAAGGTTTGTCCAATAAGCATATCCTTTTCAAAGAACCGATCATCTACTATGCGACAAGAAACGGTAGCCTCTATACCGTCTATACATAAGTTTGTGTCTCGTCGATTGCCTTACCGTCATTTGCGTTTACATGCCTATCTTTCAAAAGTGGTTGAGAAAGAGATTGTCTATTGTTACTAATCAAAAATTTTAATAATTCGTAAGGTTCATCGCACCGTAGCGCATCGCACTAACCTCGTGGTTCTATCAAAAATACTGTGAACAGTACATGTTGTGTCATACTGATTAAGCAGAGGCAGTTTTTTCGTAAAAAATAGTTCCGAATAGGCTCAATAATCTTACTTCTGCGCTGCAACATATCCTCAAGCATCTACCCACAATTTTGTTCGCCAGGAAAGGCGTTCAACAATTTGCTTTGCCATTCTTTCCATTTTTAAAATATCGAGCTCTCGTTTTCATACCAGATTTTAGCTGACCCGGACAGTTTTTGCATTGCAAAATGTACTAGTCTTCTCGTCCCAGCCGTAGACCGTAGCACATTCATTCACGTTTGTTATTGTTGTTGTTACAATGTTTTGATATCCCTGTTCAAAATTTGTGTACTATGGCTCGGCTGTGACGGGAACATATCTTTAATAGACTTAACAATTCGAGCCAAATCGATGGTAGAAAAAGATGGACTACGTGATTTTTATCATGTCCTCGTCTATAGTCCTCTTCAGAACCACGACTGCTACTGCGGTGGCAGCTGCGCTTGCGGTCGTGGCCGAGGTCAAGGTTGCCCCGTCATCACGCGACGTCCCTTGTAGTGAGTCGCGCCCTTCACTCCGTTGAAGACGTCCCGCATTTCGTTCTCTTTGTTCCTTGCTCCAACAAAATACCATTTTCTTTTTGAAATTTGGATAACTTATTGCAAGGGAAATAATTCGAAATCGTCTTCAAACCCCGTCCCACTGTTTTTTTAGTAAAGGGATCAATGAACTACCTATGAGATGACAAAAGTGCATAGAAAGCAACGGTTCATACTTTGTATAATTAAATATATTACAATAAAAATAAGACTAAATGTAAATGTTAACATAATTATAGTAATAGTTAATTATGAATAAATTTACTTATTATATCATTAAAATTATTTTATTATTGTATACTAAAATGGAATGGACAAAATATATATTTGAAATAATTAATATGGATAAAAGTCTTATTTTAACAAAGTTCATATTACTATAAGCAATTGTTTAAAATGTGATGTCATTTCAAACTGGCTTTTTACAATAATTCAAATTGACGTAGGTCACGTGTCAAACAAAACATTGTAAAGTTCAGAAAAGGTAGTTTATATACAGTTAGCGGGAATTATCTAATAAGGCTATTTCAACGTTTGAACACAACGGTAGATGTAATAATTATTTTAACAAAGACAAACTATCACAACGAAACAATCAGACTATCAAGATCCTGTAAAACCCATAGGTACTCCAAATATGCAAGTCCGCTACCCTAAGGAAGCGTGTTTGTTGACAGGCGATTTGATATAAGTTTAATTATCTTCTAATAAGTATTGATATTATAAATTAACACATATATTTTTCTATCCCTGGCTTCTTAGTTATAAACTATTTACTCATTAATGCGTGTCGATGTTGGGTGTAATAAAACTCTTGTGTTTATTATATTACTATAATTATTATAATTGTTCTAAATAGTATAAATATAACATATATTCCTTCCAAGCATACGATCCCTCGACCGCCAGAAAAAGTCTCGTTCCGAATCCGCGCCCGCCAAAAACGCCTTCAGTGTGACCAGTAGTACAATTTGGTCACCCGACAAATTTACCTCACAGTTTGGGTGAATACAATGAACTTTATAAGATTAGATTTGATTTAACATGGAACAAAATTTGTAAATTGTGAAGTTCTGCCTATTAGTCTAACAAGCTTCACGCTGCTGACGAAATACTTCTCTTTTACATAACACCAGCTTGGAATGAGTGAGCGATTTGTGAAATAGATACGTTAACTGTATTTTTACTAGAGTAGAACGGCAATTTGGGTTCCAAAGACACCTTCTTACTTCAGGAAGATGAGTTCCATTTAGAATTTTCTAGTATTTAGTCTGTTTTCGTTTACAGGTCAACAACCCAAGAGTACCTATTTGTTACTTGGTAATATGTCTCTGGCGGACACGATCATCGGCATATCAATAGTGTTGGGACATGTATCGGAGAACGCGAACAGCAATAACCCCAGGTGTACTATACAGCTAGGTAAATACGCTCAGTGACCCTACTACTTTGACTCATTATAACAAAATGTATTTCTACACTAATAATATAAAGCTGAAGAGTCCGTTTGTTAGTATGGAAATGGCTCTGAACTACTGGACCGATTTGAAAAAATATTTTACCATTACAATGGTACAGTATCAGTGACGACCATAAACTATATAACGTTTCCTAAAACGTTAGATCAGTAGGTGATCTAGAAAATTTGTGTCAGGACAATAGTCTAGACTTATGCTGAGGTTTACCTTTTTATGAGACACTGCTATCAAAATATGGATATTGTGTAACCTACATTTAGCATTGAATTATTGCATATTTTATTTATGTTTTTTGTACAAAAATACAGTGATGTATTTTTTGTGTTAACTCTGTCTCACATTATTATTTTTATTATTATTAGGATAACTTTAATAATGTCATTTCGATGTGAAAAAAATATCAAAGTAAATCCTTGTATCGCGGCTGCAGAAATTGTTGACTAACGTAACTTTCTGTCCCGACAGACGTTGGTATGTCATAAATTGAATTAGTTCACGTGATGACATGTAATGTTTACGAAGCCGAAATTAAAATTTATAATTATTGTGTTTTTCTAATTCCAATGATTTTGCCGTCATTTTATCCGCGCAAAGCCGAGACGGACTGCTATAACAGACGGACTAGGATAAAATATATTTTGTAAAAAATACTTTTTTTTGTTCATGCGGGGCGCATTTACGCGCCGTATTCATGCATTAGATACGTAATATTAAAATGATTTAGTTAATTTGACATAATGTTAGGACAATGTTTTAAATTTATTAAATTTAAAGCTTAAATATAAATAGGTGTGTATAGCATACATTACTACATTAGTAGGTAAAACCGAAACAAATGTGATACAACGCATGCAAATGACGACAGTGTTTTTTTATAGCATAAGGGACAAACGAAAGATCGGAGCCTTTTGATGACTACCAATGCCCATGGACATTCGTATGATTGTTTCGTAGTTGCCCTTATATCACCCGCTCCCCAAATGGGCCACCGGCTACTCACAAACCGCACGAATGCGACAGCGACGCTGTCACTTTACGGCTGTATCATGTGAGCGAGAGGTACTTCCCCGGTCGTGCCAGCCCAATTCCGTTGCATAGCAGCATGTAGTGTCATGCATAGTGCTCCTATGCAGCATGGCACTACATCTTCCTAAAAATACTACAGGAGCTCCTGTAGGAGCTCCTGTAGTATTTTTGACATTGACATTGGTTTAATAACGTAGAAACAACGTGTCACAACCTAATTTAGCTAAATACAGCTTCAGCCATATGTTGAAACCTTTACCGTTGTGTAATGTGTACAAAAAACTAAAGAGAAACAAACAAACCACAAACGTCATCACTAAAAAGATTAAGTGGATTCGAAACAAAAACACTCTCGAATGTCTCATCATGTAGGACTCAGTAACGGAAACAACATAGACAGCTAATTGCACTCGTTACTTAAAACCGGCCGAATCGAATCATCTGTCTGATAACGAAAACAGTATAAAAATCTGTTGCGTTGAAATGATCTCCATATGTACAGATCGACTTTGGTTGCGGCTATGTTTTATACAATATGTTGATTGTTTCTTTAACGGGCTTGGCCCACCACTCATTCCCACCACTGCTACTTCTATGTCTCCAGCTGTCTTAGGACCCGTAACGTTTAATCAGAAGGAAAAAGGAGGAGTAGGAAGTAATTCCCATTTCCTTCCCTAAAGCGGAGACAGAACAAGATTACAATGACCTATACAAACTGAGAAAAATGAGGGCAGCCAGGTGAGGCCCAGCTGCTACGCTCTACGGAGATATTAAAAATGTTATTTAATGACTTTACAATTAATTTGTCATTATTTGAGCTGTTATTTTGTCTGAGGTAAAACCATATGTTTCCAATAATAGTTATGACAATATCTTTTAAACGCACGGAAGTTACCGCGCTGTCCACGAGGCTGCCATAATATCCTACCCCCTAGCAGTATGGGCGTTGTCTTACATTATGACTAACATTATGACCAAATAATGTGATGCACAGTTTTTTCGTACTCATTAAATTCGATCGAGCAGTCATCATAATTTCTATTGGGCTAAATAACCTCTCGATCTTCTGTCTGTCTTTTGGTCTTAAAAAATAAGGACTGGAGAGGTTCTTTGAATGATAATACATGGCTGCACGAAGTTGGATTTCTAAGTCTACCGGCAAGACTCCGCCTTGAACAGGTAATAATGCCTTCGTGCTGACGGTGCGGTAGGCCTTGCATAAAAATATTAAAGAAACTCGTTGACTTTGGAGTAATTTCCGTTGCGCTGCGCCTGTGGTGGTAACCCTATCTGCACACACTGGTGAACCGTAGCATGTACTTCCAAGATATGTCGCGTTGTATATTATTTTCAAGGTTTTAAATGAAGTTGAGATATTGTGTGTTCTAAAAAAGGAGAATATATTTTCTAGTGTTAGTCCTAAATAGATAAGGATTTATTTGCGTTTTAATTTATAGATTATTCTCATTTACCGTACATTCGGATTCTCATAGTGCCATACGCGTCGACTGAAGGCTTGCGAATGTTAGACAATAATATGAAACATCCGTTGTTCCCAGGTATGCTCGTATGCCCGACCATGGTGTCGATTTTCACCGTTGGTCTCATAGCCATCGACAGATACATCTATATCTTACATGGATTGTACTACCAACGGTGGTGCAACACCGCGAGAGTCCGGATCAGCATTGCGGTAACATGGCTTATAGGTAGGTAATATATGCTTTATAAATAAATTGTCTCTACAGATTCAAAAAAATGTAGTGTAGTATGTAGATGCGATACTCTCATCATTTTTCCCTAATGAGCCAAAAGAAATATAAATTCAAAAAAAATCTCGTAGCACAAGCTAACAAGGATGAATACATCCACTCATCATTACCATCGACAACACTTGTGTATTACCGCCGGGTGTGATGATCTTGAGGCTCTTCAGGAAGTAGTGGATACTTGAAATTTTGTATGTCAGCTAGAGTTTTAGACACATAAATTCTTAGGACTTGGAACTGTCCAAACCAGAAGTTAAGTGCCCTGAAAACTCACAACCTTATAATATAGTAAAGCTTCTAACCCTTCACGTACTAATTCTACAAGCTCTGACTTCTCAAATCTTATTCAAAATCGTGTTTGGCCTTTTTATTAGTGCTAGTGTTCGCCTAGATATTGAAATTCGGTCTCAACTATAAAAATAAACTTTTTGCAGACATTTAATAGAAACAAATTGTCATACATCGTGAGATGCTTAACAGTGTCACAATTAAAGTACTACTGAGCTTATTACCATTGAGTATATTATCATACTACTGAGTACTCTCATCGTGTGCACGACGTAGTGTGTGAATCGTTATATTGAAATAAAATAGTAAACTCGAATTATATTCAAACATTAAAGTTCTGCACATATTCTTCATACAGCCTGTAACTGGACCAAATTTCAAATTTCTCTATTCACGGAAATCTTTAGCCGCCTTCTATATATTCTATATATCTATAGCCGCCATCTATATAATATATATTATATCATCGTGTAACAAGGAACTGTCACAGAAAATAATAAGTTAACAAGTGACGGTAGCAAAACCAACTTAAGAATCTTGACGAAGATATAGTGTTTTTAAATTAAGACGTACAGAGTTAGAAGCCTGGCACTACACGAATTTAATAAGTTTGTGTCAGTGGAAGGCTGGTGGGATTGTTAGCTTAACCTAAAGGTTACACAGGTCGTTATATGTTTAAGGACAAACACGTAAAGGCGAACAAAGGTTGGGTCTTAAAAGGTCTGACCTTAGTTTGTCGGAGACAAGGATACACAGCAAATCAAAAAATTAAAAATTACGAAGCTATCTCCTCAATTTACATACGGGTTTTTAAAAGAAAGCAAAAAGTCCTTCATATTCATCAATATATTATTAAAACATTCAATGGTATTTTCAGGTTTAATCCTTGGATTTTTGCCGGCGACTGGATGGATTAATAGAGAACTAACGAATTCTCGTTGTTACTACATTTCGTTATATCCCGGAGCGCTGATACTGCTAAACTCACTTCTAAGTATGGTGCCCATTGGGCTGGTTGGTATTTTGTATACCATAATACTGATACGAGCTCTAAAAAACATGAAGGAAATTAAGGCAACGAATAAGTCATTCAAATATAATTCTAAAACACAATCAAAATCCACATTAAGAGTTTATCGTGGGAATACAAGGAAAAATGTTCCACTGACTCAAATGAAAGGTTATGAAAAAACAACAAGAAGTGCCTCATTAGAGGGAGGTTTAGATCAAAATTATAAAAACTTTCAGTATGATCACTACAGGCATCGAAGTCAGAGCTTCGATGACATCAAGGACGAGGATAGAAACAGTTTATCTATGGTCGTAAGTGAACACGCTGCACCCGACACCCGATCTGCCAATAAAGAGTCTAACATCAGCATTAATACCATCGCCTCATCGATCTATGAACAAAATGATAACACCGCCAAATGTGCGAAAAAATCTGTGGCAAAAATAAAAGAGCCCAGTAAATGGAAGGCCATAGTTATCGTCATGTTAACGTCTGGAAGCGTCATATTCACGTGGTTGCCGTTCTTTATAACGGCTATATTTTATGTGTTTTGCCAAGAGAAGCTGACTAACCCAAAATGTATACATATTCAAGTATTACTAGGAGGCCCTATCGCCACTGTAGCGTTTATAAACAGTATTTTAAACCCTCTAATTTATGCTTGGTGGCACAAAGGCTTCAAAGGAACAATCCGACTGCATGTTAAAAAGTGGTTTAATAGGGTTTTTCCGAAATAAAAATTGTCGTCTATGTTAGTTTGTCTAGGGCCTAGAATTAATTTAACTATATCACCTTAATATATTTATTAATTTGTTAGATTAGATGATTAGATTACCATTTAAATTCATTAATTACTGTTTTCTATATTCGACCTGTCCATGCTTCTGACTATAGAATACCGACTTTATCAGTACAACTTTACCCACAAAAAGCAATATTGTAAGTAGGTATAAGCAGATATTTGATTTGAAGTTGTTGTATGTAAAATATTTAAGAATGATGTTTTTTATAACTACATTGATAGTATTATTTTAGTTTTATTTTAAATAGATGTTGATTATGTTAAAGTATCGATTTTAAAGAATATTTTATGATTGTTCAAATATTATTTATTTTTTCACTCTCAATGCCGCAATATTAGTTTTATGCGGTTACCTCTGAATCACAAGAGTACCTTCCATCATCATGTCACACGATGACTATCGGACGCAAATTTTCAAATAACATTAGAAGGTTTATGAAAAAACATGTAGGTACAGGTCCCGGCACCTAAATGCAGCGCCGAGTGATAGTGGAGGGACCGCGCATGTGTTCGACTGAAGAACCAATCACAACTTACGTCCGATACGCGTGACCCTCCCGCGTCCCGCCCTCGCCCCTCCGATACCGTTTTTCGCAATTCTGCGCAAAAACGGTTAACACTATACATTCATGCCGGGACCTATATGTAAATATAAAATTCGTAGGTTACCCTCGATTTCTCCGGGATCATGGTTTGGTGACAATGGGACCACCCTTCTCAACAAAATAAGTATTTCCCAAATCGGTCCTTACGTCTGCAAGTAAGTAATCAGTAAAAATTAATTTTATTATTGATATAGATTAAAGATCCTGACGAACGGAGAACCTTTTTAGGGTTCCGTAGCCAAATTGTAAAAAACGGAATCCTTATAGTTACGTCAGGTCCGTCTGTCTGTCAGTGGTCGTGTTGTTTTTTTGTAATTGTAACGAGTTTTATTTCCACTTTTTTTACATTTAGCAGTAGGTCTATTCCGTCCCTGCAAGTGAACTAAAAAATATCCAACTGTCAAATTTTTGCCAAACTGTCAAAATTTTGAGTTTATAGTCCTAAAACCATGCCATAATAACCTGTGGGCCTTAGAATAAAAGCAGTGGACTTACCACACCACGATTGCCATACACGAAAATAAACAATCTGCTCCCATGACCTGGGTGCCATTGGAACCTACGATGTGCTATAATATACCCGCAAAGTTTTCTACTAACCCAATCTGTAGATAAATATAGAATTCAATCCAATTTTTTTTACCGAAGACTGGTTTAAACAAAATCGGTTTGGTAGTTTAAGAGATGTGGGATTTACCTTGTTTGATGCAATGGAATCCTCCACAGGCGAGTCCGATTACCGGTTAGGTTAAAAACAACCATAACCTCACCTAGACCGCTACCCGACATGTCTTCTAGTAACCGATGAAGCGGCACTGGATACTTCCATCAGCATAGACCAATCACAAAAAGGCGGGTCCGACTCGCTCTTGGCCAGTTTTATTTTACCTGAGCAGATGTATGTAGCCTATGGACCCAGGATTGTTACTACTACTATTATAAATGCGAAAGTATGTATGTGTGTAAGTTATTATTGCACACAAACTAGTAAACGTATTGGAAAAAAATACACAGATATACATTTTATCTACACTTATTCAATATATTATTATACCTAAATATAATCACATCACTTCAAACCAGTCGTTACATCATTGGTAATCGGCGCGAGAGAAGATCAATGGTTTATAAAAAAACAACCAAGTGCAGGACTGACTCACGCACGAAGAGTTCCATACAATTATTTGCAAAAACTGCAAAAGAATTTGTTGTATTGGAGCTCCATTTATTCTTTCTTTTTAGTATTTATTGTAATAGAGGCAATAGAAGATATACTTCTATATCTGATGATATCGGAGTCGGTCACCTTTTTTTTTGGTGACGAATGTGAATGCATTTTCGCACGATACCTGGGAGCCCGGGTAGACCCACAGACCTATGTTGGACTCGGCCATTGGGTAGCAATACCAACTAAACCCCTACGAGAGCCTTCAGCCGCTATTAATGGAGGGTCCCGGATCTGCAGGCAACAGGACAAGATCGGCCTGCTGCTATTGTGGAAGTGCGTATTTCTGTTTCATTCATTGATTGTTTCTCCACACTAGCCGCTCGGACCTATCCTTTTTCTTGTGTAAGCCGTCCTTCTCAGGACAGCGTCGGGACGTGAGCGCCGAAGCAAGAAAAAGCTTCGTTGTTGCACTAACCAGATAGACAGTTTTTGAAACGGGTGTAGCTGGCGTGGCGCTGGTGAAGGCAATCAGCCATCGTGAGGGTCGCGACGCAGCATCACCCAGCGTCACCATGACCGCGCGGACCAGGACCAGGACATGTAACTGAGTGAGAACTTTTTCACTTAACATTCAACATGTCGAAGCCTGCAGACCGCGGGCTTGAGCCCCGATCGAGGACGGCGTCGACGCCGTCCACCGCCTCCAACCGGTCGTCGAGAACTCCGACCACGGCACCCACTCGGAACCCGCTCGCCGCTGCAAAACTGCGAGTACCACCACAAGAAACACCCACCCAGGTAAACCCGGCTGCAGGCGTGCTACGCATGCCGCACCCCGGGACGGGGCCGGCATGCGTTACGATGGACGTTGCCGTCCACTCGTCCATATGCTCACCGGCGCCACCCGGAGGTGAGGCCGTGAGCGCACCGCCGCACAGCGGAGTCGACTGGTCGCGGTTCATCAAGAACAACAGGGAGTACCTACACGCGCCGGAATTCCTACGGACGATGGTTAACTACCAGCAGTCCATCGGAATTATCGACGCGGAAGGCGATTTCACCACGGACGCCGCCAAAAAGCTAAAAGCTCTCAAGGAGAGGACTCGAGCGAGCTCGCAGGAGGGACGGGCAACTACATCTGCAGCGAACTCTCCACCGAGTAAGCGAATCACCTCGTACGCAAACGTCGCGGCGACGGTATCTCCGTCCTGCTCTGCCGCGCACGTAACACCCGTAGCCCCTCTCGCTCTGTTAATTGGTAACGCCGCCGCTTCGAATATCAAATACCCGCATCGCCACGATATCCTCCCCTCATCGTCGAGCGTCCGCCCAACTGGACGCACCACTTCAAGGTGCTCCGGGACAAGCTCGGCAGGAACAGCAGTGGACGTCCGTACGGACAGGGAATCCGCTTCTCGCCGAAGGATGAGGTGGAGTACCGACTCGTCCAGAAGTACTTAGCCGACCTGGCGAGAACAGGGGGCGTAGTCCGGTTCTCCTATTCCCTCCCTGCCGATAAAAGTGTGAAGGTGGCAATCAGCGGACTGCCTGCCGACATGCCGACGGAGGAGATTTCCGACGCGCTGGCGGAACTGGGTTATTTCCCGGAGTACGTGCGCCCGATAAAGGCGCGCGCAGGTAAGCCTGGCTGCGTCCATCTAGCCATATTGAAGAGGACATCGGAAACTATCCCGCAAATATACTCGGTGGAGAGCATGTTGGGGATGGACGGCATCACGGTGAGTGCATGGCGCGGCCATGGCGGTGTCGCACAGTGTCATCGATGCCAGCAGTTTCGGCATTCGAGCCACAATTGCCACCGCAAGATGGCGTGCGTGCGATGTGTCGAAGAGCACGCCACACGAGATTGTCCCCGCCCAAAGGACGTCCCCGCCAACTGCGCCATCTGTGGCGGTTCCCACCCGGCTAACAACAAGAGTTGCCCGGTGTTGAAGAGGGAGGCGCGCGTCAAAAAAGGTACGAGGCCAATTATAACTACATTAGATCCACCGGCGGCTACGATTGCACCACTCCAGGTGCCGCCACCGGGTACAGAGCAGCAGCACTTGATGGCCCCTGCAAACGACCCTAGACCGCGAGGTGCCAATGTACAAAGGGCCGCACAGCAACCGCAAACGAGCCCACGCAGAGCTAAAAAGAGGGCTAGGAAAGGCGGTTAACCCGCAAGGCGGCATTAACCCGCAAGCGGCACTAGCCCGTACGGCGACCACCATCATCACCGCATCGAATGACACCGAAGCGCAAAGGCCACCCAAGTCGTCATACACCGCCGCCGGCCCGGCCGCCACAACCATGAGACGCGGGGCTAAGAGGGCGTCAGTGCTACCGCCAACATCGTCCGCACAGACGTCCTCACTCTGCGATGCTTCGTTTTCGTCGACGTCGCTAGCGATTTTATTAATTCGTTACGAGTCGGCAAGACCTTCGGAGAGGCTTTAGTCGGCTGCGTCGTCAAACTAATCGCCATGGTCCCACCGATCACCCAAGCCTTTAAAGATGGACCAACTTACAGTATTCAGCTGGAACGTCAGGGGCCTATGGGGCAAGGCCAAAATGCTGCGCCATGCACTCAACGAGCGCGCAGCGGACTTCGCCCTTATAAACGAGACCCACCTTCTCCCCGGCACGCGCCTCGCCATGCCGGGCTACCACATTTACAGAGAGGATTTCAGCCCTCCTCCCGGCGGACACCCTTGCCGCGGGCTGGCCATCTTCGTCAGGCGTTGCATTATACATCAGGCACACACTTCCCCGGGGAACGGGTCGCCGGACGTCCTCGACGTCGTCATCGCCGACCGGATAGAGGGAGTGATCGCACAGGAGGTGCTGACCGACGCGTTACACGATGACATGCCCCCGTGCTGATCACCATCTCCGGTCCCCCGGCCCGCCTTTCACCGCCTGCACGCCGCCCTAGACAAAACCGGGACGGGTGCGGGAACTAAACTCCCGCACACCGACATTCCCGGTGAGTACCCCTGAGGACGTCGACCGCCTAGCCGAGGGCCTCGAGGAGGCATTCGCCGACTCGCTCGCCTCTGCGACCATCGCCCCCGGCCCGCCTACATCCACACGAGGTGAGTTACCACCCCAGACACGCCGCCTGATCCGCGAAAAGCGCAGACTGCGCCGCTTCTGGCAACAGACCAGGTGCCCCAGGCTCGCGCCCAATTCAATCTGGCGGCGGCCAGAGTGAAGAGGGACCTAGCGGCGCAGGACGTCCACGCGTGGGAAAGACGCCTCAGTTCGGCAGCAGAAGACATGCCGTCTGTGCACAAATTATGCCGCTCGCTCACAGGTGGTAAAGAGCCCACGCGCCCCCTCTACCGCGAAGATGGGAAACTACGGTACCACGCGGTGGACAGGACGAATATATTCGCCCGACACCTCGAAGAGGTCTTCACCCCCTTCCCCACGGCCGCGGCCGATCACACGGATGCAGTCGCGAAGCAGGTAGAGGAGTACTTCGCCCGCAAGGACCCCCTCTTCCCCGCCAAGCAACATACCACTGTCAAAAGTTAACCCGAAGAAGGCACCAGGACCCGATCAGATCCCGAATTCGGCGCTCCGCCTCGCCCCCCTGAAAACCACTGCTGTAATCGCCCGTCTCCTCAATGGGATACTGCGCACAGGGCACTACCCCTTGCGCTGGAAGACGGAGGAAGTGATCATGATTCCCAAACAGGGGAAGCGTCTGTGCAGAGCCGCCCACTACCGGCCTATCACACTCCTCTCCACCCTGTCCAAGGTGTTCGAGAGGTTCTTTCTTGAGCACCTCACCCCCTACCTGCCACCGCGCCCCGAACAATTCGGGTTCCGAACACGACCATCGCCCGCGACACCAGAGTGGAGGACCTTGACACCTTCGCGGCCAGGCTCTCCAGCCAGCTCTTCGCCAAAGCCCTCGCCTCACACCGGGACACGCTGAGGCAGATAGGCCCGTACCATCGGAGGCCGCCGGACCGGACACAAAATAGTAATAAATTGACATCATAAACCCGGCGTCAGCGCCGGTCAAAACGACCGCGATCTTTATGGGGTGCCACCCCGCAGCCGCCGTCAGGGGACCAAAAGTCCCGAAACGGCTACTTCGACCCCTCTCCCAGGGGGGGTGTGAGAAGACCACGTCGCTCGCAACAGGACTCCTCCAGTGACAGGCTGGCTTCGGTCAAAAGGCCAGACTTCACCTCCTCGGGGACTGTCCAGCTACGCTATGTCAGTGGCCCCACGACGCCGTGTCTTGATGAGTTGGATCGGGTTCCCATCCCGGCCCGTGGGGGCACTACTGTTAGGCGCTGCAGATAGAGCCTCCTTCGTACCCCCATTCGTCGTCGGCGGGGGGAGGCCGCGTCTGCAGCCTCTTCTCTCACCCGCTCGTCAGCTTCCTTCTGGGTCATGACGGTCTCCATTGGACGGAAGCCAACGCCTGGTAGGCCTCGTCGCGATGCTCGGCAGCGCGACGATGATGCTCGACTTTGACGAGTCCCCTCCGACAACCGATGTCAGATCGTGACGCAGCGCCACCAATCTCGAGCACACCTCGAGAGTGTGCTGAGCCGACTCACAATCGTGACAATGAGTCGTCAGCTCGTCCTACACATATACTCACCGAACGGCTGCCGCGCCAGATCCTCCCCCCACCTGGGGTCGGACACCTGATCTAGTGAGATTTGACGAGGGCGCCAGTTTTTACATAGAGCGAATGACATCTGACCTCTGCAATATAATGTATAGAAATACCCGGTCATCTGTGAAAACTTCAACCATCGCGGCGGCGCGGTGACGGTGGACAGACAGCCAATGGAGTCTTAGTAAGAGAGTCTCGCTTCTACACTTTGTATACGGAACCCTAAAAATAAAACTAGGCAAACCTCGACATTCATCAAAATTTGCAAACTTGCTTTTGACTTCTAGCGATATATCTCTGATAATAATCGCTATTTTTAGATTTACGCGAATGTAACTAAATAAAACTAGTTTCGCTTACGTGAACCTTCACTAATAGGTAACGTTTACCTTAATATCAAT
Source organism: Eumaeus atala (assembly GCA_017140195.1). NCBI lineage: Eukaryota > Metazoa > Arthropoda > Insecta > Lepidoptera > Lycaenidae > Eumaeus > Eumaeus atala. The sequence goes on along the minus strand of JAFELO010001027.1, from coordinate 874,941 downwards.
GGAGGATTTACGACGCCCGGTATGATGAAATATGATGAATGAAATGGGAAACAGCGATTGGGCGTAACGCTTTACCGCGCTTATATCGTAAGCGCGACGTTAGCGTTTCACTTCAGAATCTTTTTCGCTACTTGGTCTTGTAAACGGCAGTCACGTGTCGGAGCTGGCGCACACAATTTTTATTTTTGTGACAACTTGATAATAAAGTTACAGTTGCGGTCGTAATCATTCATTTTATATGAAATTAATAATAAGTATGTTATATAATTGATAAAATTAATAATAAGTATGTTGATAAAATTAATAATAAGTATGTTATATAATTGAATAGTTACATAATTTGGCTTTACTTTTGATTATATTTTTGTATTACCTATGTAGACTATGCGCTTATCAATAATATCAGATAGCCCTCGTCCTGTAATAAAATTTTAAGATAATACATACATTTTCATTTCATTTAAATCATAAATTTTTCCTTCTACAATTATTCGAAATTTTATTCTTTTCTTCAGTGCTCACTAAAACTATAAAAGGTTCTCGTACGACTGCGATTTGTAAGTGCCTACTGGCATAGGCAGTCTGTAAAAGTAATGCAAGTGCTCTGCCATACCAATTTATAGTACCAGATGAGGATATGGCAAATAGAATTTAAAGATATCAGGAGTAGATAAAGGTTAACAGCATTATGAGCATGACTTTCAGTTGACCGAAACCATGACTTTCATTTTCGATCCATGACTCAATTACGATGAAAATAGATACCTATGTAATTAGCTCTGATGCAGGTACTTAAATGTTTTATAACACCGACATAGGTATGTGTAGGTATGGTAGGTGTCATTCATCACTGTACATAGGGTGGAACCGTAAAAAACATTGATGTGTCGATACATCGATATTTAAAAAATCGATATAAAAGACATCGATATATAAACAAAACATTGATGTTTAAATACAACAACGAAACATCGATTATATGACATTTTGTATTTCAATTTACGACAGTAATTTTAATTATTATTCATTCGATTTTATTCGACTTTTATTTTTCAATATTAGAAAAGTTTATTAAATATCCAAAAGTATACGTACTTTCTAAATAATTAATAATTTAGGGACCTGTACTTATGCTGTGGAAGCAAAAATCACACTAACAGTAGATTTTTGCTTCCACAGCATAACTTTCAAAACTCCTAGGCAGATGACACTACACCATGTTATAGGCAACATAGTAGAGCACTTAGAACTTCGCTGTAAAAGAACATCGTTTAGAACAACATCAATGGCTTTTAGTAATAATTGTCATCGACGTTTTACTGTTAATTCATCAATGTTTCGGAAACATCGATGTATCGTTCATCCCTAACTGTACAACTTTCAGTATCAATAGTCGCGTGAAAGGCACATCCCAGTTAGAGTAGAGAACAAGGTGAAAGGCGAGGAATATGGCTGTTGTAAAGTTGAATAAAATGTCACAGGCACTTATAAACATCATAAAAACCAAACAATAAAATATAGGTATTTTTATTCCATTATTTTCAACGGACGTAGCTTACAACTCCTATTTTTGTACTGACTAGGTATACTTAGAATTAGTACATTTTTAACCTTAATTTAGATAGGTCGTTTGTTAATGAATCTATCTGCTACCACAAAAACAACTAGATTATACTAACAGTAGTCGATATGCTTTTATTACTATAATACTATAATACACCCCCGACGTATTTAATTTTTAGTATATATAAATCGTGACGTGTTTAGTGCACCCGCACACTTAGCGGTACTACGTGAACTAGGCAGCGGCCAGCATCCAGGTTTGGGCCAGCAAATACAACGAGACCAAACTCGCAATCAAGTGACATCCGCAGACCGCGAGTCGTTAAGTAAAACAAGTCGACAATCGGCTTGTATCCGCAACGGAGATGACAAAATTATTCAAATTAGTGATCCCGCTTTTTTCACACCTTTCACAGTTAACACTCTTCATATAGCAGAGTCTTACACAGGTGGATGCATGGGTGCGTGACATAGCGTGTTCGTTCGGTATTTTTAATAAAAATAATATAATGAATGCATGTTATATTTAGAATATTAGCTTCAGATATAATCTTAGACTGTAACAAATTTCAAATTCCCCCATTCGTGCCACGATCCTTTAAAAAAAGGATGAGATTTTTTCTTCTAACGTAGATAAGCAAATCGTATGACATCACATCCTGATCGATACTGTTTTTGACGCTTGTAATACAAAAAAAAAACACATTCCTTTTTTTCAGCTTTTAAACGCTATTAAATCTAAAATCGGTAAAATAAGTTTTCCAAATCCAAAAAAATTTATTTGACTGAGTCAATTATCATGCTCATCGTGCAGTATTAAAAAATCTAAGTGCATGCCCATTGGTTTGATAAATTGTGTATAAATTTATTTATACGCTACTAAATGTACCAAGTAGGTTTGGAACCCTTCTTTCGAGAGGCCGACTCGAACTTAACCTGCTTTTTAAAGTAAAGATCAAAATGTACAGCCAGACAGACAGAAGCTACTTATTAACACATACAGATTCTGACGATATCATTGTTATAAAACGATTAGGGGGTAATAAACACATTAAAGGATCATTGATACACAGCTAAAAACAACACGACCAAGGCTACTTGATTAGTTACGAGAATGGTTCGGTTCGTGCTTGGCGTAATTCTGCTCGTGGCAGCGGTGCACTGCCGCCATGAGAAGTATGATGGGTGAGTGCCATTGACTAATTACGCTTTCGCGCGGTTGTATCTGGAATTTTGAGTTACCGACGCCAATAAATAATCCACACAGCAACAGATTATGCATATTGTGAGTTCTCTTTTATCGGTGCTAATCTGCATCGATCCGTCTGAACCACACTGCTTCTATAACTATTCCACCTTTGTACCCGTGTTTTAAGGAAAATCGAAAAGAAAATGGAGAGGTTAGGTAGGGTATGGTATAACATTGGGTCTTCAAAGTCGTTTACTCTTACTACTCAATTGTTCAACTTCGCTTACCAGTGGCTCTGAAGATTTTGCCCATCACGCGAATAAAACCTACTTTAGGTATACTTGGGGCCGGTTTTAGCAGGTAACACAATGTTGACTAGCTAATCGATACACAATTCTCTGATATCTAATTTTTCCCACTGCACCAAAACAGGGTATTATTATTCGAGCTATGTAGTCATAAATAAATATGTTATTATTATTATTATTTTATTTTACTTCTTCAGTTCAAATGGACAGGTTACATTCTCTGCCAAACTACATAGCAGTTTGTCGGTAGATAAACTCTCCTAACCTTAGTACATCTATTTGAACAAGTAGGCACCATTGTACGTAATATAATAAAAAATAAATAGTGCAAGCCGTTACAATATTATTTTTTTATTCTATCCAGTAGCTTTTTAAAAAGCACGTTTAAAACCACATTTAGTTGAATGTTGCTCAGTGAAACCACATTTAGTTGAATGTTGCTCAGTGAAACCACATTTAGTTGAATATTGCTCAGTGAAACCACATTTAGTTGAATGTTGCTTAGTGAAACCGCGAGGCGAAGTTTTATGTAGCATCGGCACCCTGGACATACTGGTTCGCACGCAGAAATGTATCCTCATTCTTTGCAATAAAACTAGTTTTACTGATTTTAGTTTAGTTTAGTTTTTATGTTTAACTAGCCCGACTTTTTTTTCCTAATTAAATTCTATGCCGCTTCCAACAGCCAGATCGGCTGTAAGGATTTTCACGTTTGTGTTTTTTTATGGGTGGGACCTACTACTGGTTGGCGGCGCTATTGATCCCGCCTCTACAGTTCATCGGACCAGCGAAGATTTTTTTGTGTCTTGTTAATTAGGGAGACCATACGGAGACAGATCCTGCAGATGGGAAGACGTGTACCGGTTTGTTTAGGGTATACCCTTTAGAAACCAAAAATGTAAAATAAAAAATAATTAAAAGAACAAGCAACCTGACTCCTAACTGAAAAAATATAAGGCTTTCTACATTCGGGCTCCGTTATTTATTACGTAGCTTTTTGATATTGTTACTATTTCTTTATTTCGATCCTCTTGCTTCGCGTACGTCAGTGTTTGCCTTCTCCTTTAATGATTTCTCTCTATTATGGTCTCAATGTAAGAGTCGCGTGGGATGAGATGGTCAAACTTTTAACTGCAACAAAAATCCGTCATAAAAAAAAGAATAAAGATAAAATAATATAACGCCTTCAGTCATATTAATTACTTCATTTAAGAAATTCGTTATTTATTTGCCACTTAAGTTCCTCCTAGTCTATTCGATACTTTAATACAAACCTTTAAATGCGGCCCTTAGTGTTCAAAACAAATAGCACACTTTGGATTAATTTATATGTTTATTGTAATGTCCTAGAAAAATTCTGTAGTGTTAAACATTTAAAAATTATATTAATAATTTCAACAAAAATACTAAACTTTCAGACATCAATTGTATTCCGTTTGGGGTCCTTCCCAGGAGATCGCCGCTCTTGAAGCCAAATTAGACATTTTATCAGCGAAAGCCGCAGCTGTCTCAACATCGGGCCAACTTGAGGCTCTGCTTAGGCTGTCACCCGAAGAAAAAGAAGAATGGCTTCAATATTTCGACCAGAAAAACATAGGTTACAAACTTATGGTTGAAAATTTGGCTGAGTAATTATTATTTATAAAATATTAGCAATTAATTTTAAGTTAACCAAAAGATAATAAACAATACTTTTAAAAAGTAAGACCTTGAGTGAAATATCGTAAAGGTATTTATGGTAAATGTCCTACCTTATAAGGCTAAATACTATCTCCTACTTTTGTGGAAAATCCACGCCTGCTTGTTGCACACAGTCAGTTCTAGAAGGATATGACATCAACCAAAACTATAAGAGTCTTGATCAATCTATAGATTTATTTCTATCTATTCACTAGTATGTTTGTTACAATAAAACTACTTTTACGAATTTTATCGGTTTACTTAATTATTCAGCTAGCCCACCTACACTATGTCTGTATTATGATATAAAATTATACTACAAAATCCATAGTTTAAGAGACGTAATACGCCGATAAATCTTCTGAAACTCGTCTCTAAAAGTTTTATAAATGAGGTTAAGTAAGTAAAGTTCTCTATAATTTAGATTTAAAGTCAAACTATTAACTACTACTGAAGTGGAGAATAGAGTCACGATTTATTAAGAGATAGTGCCATGCTGCATTGCAGATGAATCGGACCGGCACGACCGGGGAAGTACCATTCGCTCACTCGATATCGCCGTAAAGTGACACCTATATGGTGTCGCATTTCGTGCGTTTTGTGAGTAACCGGAGGCCCTTTGAGGGGGAGGTGAAACGGAGGGCAACGCGTCAACATAGTAATTATGCTGATGTTCATGGGTAGTCATAGAAGTCATAGAATGGCTCCAATTTCTCGTTTGGCTTCCTATACTATAAAAAAAAACATTAGATATGCATTGCAGCAAATGAATTTATATTTCAGAATACTGCGAGAGGAAGATGTCAAAATACAAAGATCGAAAGCAAACGCCAAGAGAAGCGGCAGCTCAATCTCATGGGACACATATTACAACACCGAAGAGGTGAGTACATTATCCACCAGAAAGAGTGTAAGGAATAACAACGAAGAACAAGAATTTGACAATATTCTGTCTGTAAAGAAAAATCAGATTACAATAACATTATTTTTACGATACTTCTCACGGCATATTCCGCTAGCCCGACGTTTCAAAAGCTCTACAGCAACCATGGACACTGCGTCCATGCTTTTAATTATACGGTATTGTTGTAATGAGTAACAGCGTGAACTTAAGATATGAAAACAAAAAATGTCTTAATTAACAATTTGTTAATTCAATATTTTCTATCTCGAATTTTCGTGTTTTTTTTTTTAGATCAATAACCATTTAGACGAATTGGGAGCTAAATATCCAGACCTTGTAACAGTCATCAACCCAGCATTGAGTTACGAAGGGAGGCAAATTAAATACGTTAGGATATCCACGACCCGGTTCGAGGATCTCCGTAAACGCGTGATCATCATTGACGCAATGGTACATGCCAGGGAATGGGTGACGACACCAGTGGCCTTGTACCTGATCGACCAGCTAGTAGTGAATATTGCCGACAGTCGCATGACAGAGCAACTCGACTGGGTCATAATCCCCATGGCGAATCCAGATGGCTACGAATACACTATTGAAGAGGTACGTACAAACATTAATATAAAATATTGTATAGTCCCACTACATTGTTATACAACTTAGTTAAGTGACTACGTCGTTAGTCTAAAATATGGCAAACGCAGACATACCTGATTATATTTCTCAGTCCAATTAATAGTGCCGCGTAGAGCACGTAAAGCCGTCAGCCCTGCCGCCATATTTCCGGTCATGTGGCTTGTGGGCTGTGATTTTACAAATGACAATAAGTACGGGCAAACATATATCAAAACTGACTATGAGATCTACGAGTAGAATCACGGGTGTGAGATTCTGAAAAGCATTTTTCAAATTTCTCTCCATATGATTTCTCATCAAGATTATCACTCAAGTCTTCACCCTATTTTGCCATCACAATCAGATGCCACACGAAAACGGCCTTTTCTCATTTTACAACCGTGCGAGATTGCCCCCCCTTGCCTAGTTTACTTTTAATAGAGTAATGACCTTTCATAAGATATAGTGTGTACGTTTAGTTTATAGTGTGTACGTTTAGTTCAATTATTCTGACTGTAACTGACTTAGTCGGGTACTATTTTAATCGATGTATTTACCTCGACTCCCGACGCTTCGGCCGGAATCGAAACGTCACGAGTGGACCAGTCGCGTATTAGGTCCTGTTTACAGTATAAAAATATGAATACAAAAATTAATGAAAGCTTAAAGTAATTTAACATGTCGCGTTCCATGTTTCTTGACCTATGTCCAGCAATAGTAGACACCTGACTGAAGATGATGAAATACTGTGAACTGTGATATTGATTATTTTTCATAATACCTGTGTATAGGACCGTTTATGGCGAAAAACTCGCTCAAAGGCTCATGTCGGTGCAGAGGAATGCCCTGGCGTCGACGGAAACCGTAACTTCGACCACCACTGGGGCACAAGCAGCGCTAGTGCCAATCCTTGCTCTCTCATTTATGAGGGACCTTCTGCCTTTTCGGAGCCAGAAATTCGAGTTATCAGAGATGTAGTTAACCAACATTTAGAGAGGGCAGCACTGTACATATCACTCCACAGCTACGGCAACATGTTCCTATATGCTTGGGGCAATAATGGTATGTATTTTTTGCTTATTGATTTATAGTACTAACGCTAGTCACAAAGTGCACTAGCTAAATAAAAAAAGATTAAATTACACATAGGCATGTCGTTCTTACTAGTTATAAAAATAAGTACTTTACCTTTTCCTTACAGTTTCGGGTTTACGCAATTTTTTTTATTGCAAGCAAAAGTCTTACAACTTATTTACATAAGATCTTTTATATTCATCGAACGGATATGATTATCCTAAAACCTCTTTAAAAGGCTAACATAATCATCCTCTTAGATTAAACGTTAAGATAGTGTATACGTGTATAGATAACCTCAGTTTAACAGGAAACCCGTCAAATGTAACCTTCCGTCCCAAACTAGTTAGACATTTGAACAAAAATGCAAAAATTTATGAAACCTTGAAGCTTTTGTGACCCTACTTAATATAGTAATTTAGGATTGCAAATGTTTTGTTTTAGTATTAGGTGGCGCATAAGCAATTAGAACCTTTTTGACGACTATCGACGCCACATTGATGTCCGCTTTGTTTTCATGCAGATGCGTAACCCTCCTCTCTTTATACTGCTCCCCTCCAATGGGCCACCGTCTACTCACAAACGGAGCTAAACGCATAGCATAGCTGTCACTTTAGAGTGGTGTCATGTGAGCGAGAGGTGCCTCCCCGGTCGTGGCGATAGAATTCCCCCGTCTAGGGGGGCTCCTGTGACATAAAAAATAAAAAACATTGCGTTGTTTGTTACTTTCGTTTTGCAAACATTTCACTTTCATTATTTCAGGAACTCTACCATCGAACGGCCTGTCTCTCCACGTCGCCGGTATCGCGATGGCAACGGCGATCGACAATTTGAAACTCGAGAAAGCAGATCCCTACATCGTTGGCAACGCCGCGTCCGTGTTGTACTACTCGACTGGCACGTCCAGAGACTGGACTCGCGCTGCGGGGATACCCCTCACTTACACCATGGAGCTGCCTGGGTATGAGTACATGTTCGTCGTGCCCCCGGAGTACATCGAACAGATTGTTACAGAGTCCTGGGCTGGCATTGCCGCGGGCGCTCGTTATGTCCTGTCTCTATATAATTAAAATGTGAAAGCACTTTCGTGGTTATTTTTTTAATCCTGGAATAATCTTAGTAAGAGGTAGTGTCATGCTGTATTGCTGCCGAATAGGACCGGCACAACAGGGGAGGTAGCTCTCGCTGTATGACACCACCTTAAAGTGAAAGCTACGCTAGCGCATCTCGTGCGGTTGGAGAGTCGCCGGTGAGCCTGTGGCCCATTGAGAGGAAGGACAATAACCGCCCTTGAATTTGTCAACGCTGGTGGTTCCTCGAGGCTCAGTTTTGTCTCCTACGTTGTTTCTTCTGCATATTAATGACATGCTACAAACATGTGGTCTTCATTCTTACGTAGATGATAGCACTGGCGATGCTTTATAGACTGGCTTCGATATTTCCCAGGAACACATCAACGAGTATAGGTACAAGCTTGCGTCTTAAGTCGAGGATTTGTTATTCAAAATCTCGGAATGGGACTGACTAAATTTAGTCCAATTTAATTATGGGGGTGGGGCATAAGGCACAAATTAGCACGTTTACCGCTAAAAAGTCACGCTTCGTCGTATCTCCTCGCTTTCTTGACACCTACCTATCCACCTCAGCTAGTACATACGACATATCGAGTAACGTTCAGTTCCGCGGTCATTTGGAGACGCAAGCTAAATTAGCCTCAAAGAAGCTGGGTGTGTTCAGTACGGCGAAGTAGTTCAATCTACCCCATCGACTGCAGCTTTACAAGGCGCATGCTCCCACCTGTGGACAGTGAACAATATCAATTCGTTTCATTTGACCGTATACAAGGTAGAGCGACTCGAATCGACTAAGTTATTTCCGGACAGGTCGATCCTTTGATCCTACGAAGAGGTGTCAGTTCACTGTGCGTCCTTTACCGTATTTTCTATGGGAAGTGTCCTGAGGAATTGTTCGGCTTAATATCAGAAGCAGAGTTTTATCTTCGGCATCGCAACAGAACTCTAAGTTCCACGCCCATCGCCTTGAATTCCATAAATCCACAACAGTGCAGTTCTTTTTTATGAGATAGGGGGCAAATGACCAGGTGGGTAGTGACTACCGCAGCCAATAGACATTTACAAGGCTTAGACGTCTTACAGACGCGTTGCCGAACTTTCAGGTATAGGTATGCTCTTTTCTTGAAGACCCCAAAGTATTTACACGCTTCTTCCTACCGCATAGAACTGTACTGTCGAACCAGTTGCCTCCGACCACCGATCTTTTCACAAATTGACCTTGGCCTTTTGACGAGTACCGACGCCCATAGGGTCGATTTCCGTCGAAAGGCTTCGATCTCCCGTTTGCCAAATACTTTACTTATCGGTGTGATAAGTAAAGTATTTGGCCGTCAGCCTAACCCTGTGCTAAATAGGCCCTTCCGACTTGTGTTACAGGTACTAGACAACTGTAATATGTTTTACAACAACAAAAACACATTTTCACTCTCTAATGGGGTAAGCAGAGCGAACGGAATGTCATACATATATAATATATCTAAAGTTTATAACTTTAGAAATTTTGTATGCTTAGGATTTTTATTATAGAAATACATATACAAACATCCATGTCCTAGGCGGGATTTGAACCCGGGAACTCTCGCGTAACACGCGGCCTTACCGCCACGTTACCAACTGAGCCAGCAGGTCGTCATAACGCTTTATGTCTTTATAGTACTATACTCACTTTTAATTGAATGTTATAACTGAGGTATAGTGTTATAACTGAGTAGGATATCACAAACAATATCATGTTGCTAGTCCGAAACAAAGACATTCCACGATGAATATCACTAAGCACTTATGTTCGAATATTCGAGGAATTGCTACAGGAGCTTTCATACTAAATTTGACCTCCGTTTTAGGATATTTCTCGACCTGGAACATTTTATCCATGACGTCATACACTATTTACTGGTATTGGATTCTGTTATTTTCCAAAAAACCATTTAGGCAATAGCGTTCGTCGATTTTTGGTAAAATTTTTACTGCGTATAATTCAATTAATATTGCCGGTCATCAAGTTGACGGGCAAGAAGTGAAATAGGCATTGGTTGAATGTATGTATTATGTAGAAGTGAGAAATGATCGCGGGACGCAACTAGTATTTCATAACATAGGTACACTGAGCTGTAATATTCTAAATGTTGCACTAAGGCCTATTGAGGCAAGAGACGAACAGGAGGAGGCGCTTTCACGCACGGGGCAAGGTGCGAGGATGGGAACCTCACCCCAAAGGACTGTCCCAAAGTCGGTGGGGCAGCCCAATCTGTGGAGGTGGACCCGGTCCCTTAGGGGGCTGACTAGCCGTCGAGATGCCAAGATGATTTGTTGTTCCGGGGCACCTCACCAAGGGCGGCACTGATGGCACTCGCGGTGCTTTTTGTGGGTATTCGGCACTATCATGTGCCGCGAGACCCACACACCACTGGACCCCACGTCAACAAGAAAAAGTGAAAAGGAGGGCAGCGCATCGGCATAATTATGCTGATGTTAACGGGCGCCGGTATTCGTTGAAAGGCTCCGATTGCTCATTTGTCACCCTGTACTATAAAAAAAATATGTAAATTAACTTAATTTTTGTATGCAAAAGGTACTTCAAAATATCGCATTAACAGGTTGTTAATGCGATATTTTGAATTCACATGAAGAAGATCGTAGTCAGCCGGAATGTCTCTCTCTCTCTCTGAGTTCCATCAGGCGGGGCCCGCCACTGAGGCTCATTGGAACACCACGAAGACTGCTGGAGTCTCTAGTATCGAAGTAGGCACCACCGGTGATATGAACTTGCACTGGAAATGCGATATTCTAAAATTTCAGCACAAACGATGATCTTATTGATAAATGTTAAAAAGTGAAAATAGCAACAATGCTCACAAACCTTCGCCATTTTCGGGACCAGGAGTTGAATTTACACATCGCAACTGCATGGTTATTGATTTCAATGGCCTCAGAGAGAGGTTAAGCATGAAATAAAGTGTCGGTGTAAAAGTGAAAAAGACCTCGCTTCGTTGGTTTGGACATGCAGAAAGAATGAGAAGTGAAAGGTTAACAAACAACTATACATTGTCAAAGTGTAAGTAAAGAAGGATGTAACCGAAGAAGACCAAGAATAAAACACCATGATCAGTGGTCGGGGACTGTAAGAAGGTGGTCTCCAGAGTTTTTGCGACAGAGTTTTGGCAAAGCAGGTGTGTGAGTATCGCGATGTGTGGCGCACCGTTCTCATTGTTCCCCAGCAGGGAACTAGCGTGAAGATGTGTTGTTGTTGTGCAACAACAATTAGTGTGACATTTAAGGGTCCTCCCAAAAGAGTCGTCACTGCTGCTTGGTAGAACCTAGTGCATGATTAGCCCAACGGTATATTAATCAATTTCTTAGTGCAACCCTTTTTGGAATGTATCAGACACAGCAATAAAATCCGCACGACCGAACTAAAACTTGTTTAGTTATACGATACGTAGCTGACTATGAGAGAAAGGGATAAGAATGTGTGCTCGCACCTCTCCCTCTTGCACATACAGTAATATATGAAACATAAGTCTGTATTTAATACCTCCACTAACTTATATATCCCTCTCTTACTTAACTAGTGCTACTTAATTAGTTTAAAGACCTATTAGTTTAGTGTTAGACAGGAAGGTCAACAGGCGTGGAATGCTCAGAGCATCCAGCAGTCTTCATTAGATAGTCTGGTCACTTTTTACAGCAGCAGTCGGAGCATTTTGGAGACTACTGATACCCATAAACATCCGCATAATTGGTATGCAGCTTCGTAGTGCCTTTTACCTCCTCCCTTCCAAAAATTCCTAACTCACATTACTGCGATATCATGTGACTGACAGGTCTGTTCGTGCCACCTAATTCAGCCGCAATGTAGCATGGCACAGCCTCTTACTATGTAGTAATGAAAATATTGAAACACCACTATTTAAAATCGTTTCACTGCTGAAAATCCTTTATTTCAATAAAGTAAACATCCTCCGATGATACAACGCTCCACGTGGCACTGCTCTTGGCAGTTTGAACCCGGTCAGACGTCAACCATGTTCGTAGTTCATGTTATAAAATGTTTATTAATAAGTACATGCCTGTGTGCTTTTATGACAAGTTTTGACAGAACAATCGAGGCAGTCTCCTTTTCCTACTATACGATAGTTCTAAGAATTGGTACTTGTCGCGGTAAGTATATTCCTTTTTATCTATGTACTTTGTAGGTTCTGTGTGTGTGGGCGTGTACGTGTGCGTGTGCGTGTGCGTGTGCGTGTGCATGTGCGTGTGCGTGTGTGTGAGAGCTATTCTTGTTTATCTTACTGGCGATCCGTCCCGGCTCCACCCGTGAGTAACAGGCGCAGACTACTAAAACCTTACTCGAAAATCGCTCTATCCAGGGGTGATAACGAAACGAAAGTCCGTTCAGTAAACTTTGGTGAAGTCGATCAAAGACGTCTGGTTTTCTGGAACTCTGTGTTATAATATGTACAGATAGAGCATACAAGAATGTGTAGTATTTTGAAATGTGTCTATAGACGCACAACCACTCACAAAGGGCCATTCGAACTTCTAGAAACCGCATGAAACGTGACATCGCAGCTATCAGTTGACACTTGACACCCATGTAGCAGTGGCCTGATGACATGGTCAGTAAGGTTTATATGTGTGTGTTGTTTTACACACACACACACACACACACATTATGTGTACTGTTGAAAGTGTATGTTGGATGGTGATGAAGTACTACAATATTTTTTGTCTGCGTCGTGCTATGGTGCATGTTCCAATCAGGGAACGAGCAGTGTCGGATTCCCGGGTCAGACTAAAAGTGTTATTTATAGATTTTTAACTAGAATTTCTACAACATTCCGGTGTCTGGAAGTTGGCGATGGCTCCGTGAAGTTGGCGTTGGCCCCGTGAAGTTGGCGTTGACCCCGAGAGGTTTACGTCGACCCCGTGTAGTAGACGTTGACCGCGTGCCTCGGAGAACCCATTTAGCCATCGGAGAGCTCATTCCTCTCCGGTCGTGTTAGGCCGTCCGACCGCAATACGGGAATGAGGGAACAGAGAGTGGCTCTGCGCACACATATACTTTATACATGTTAATATGTCCTTCGCAGATAGCTTTTTATGTTAGCCACTAAATCTACCGGGAGTGCCCTCAGTGCCGCCATTGATGAGGTGTCCCGGAATTGCAAATCATCAGGGCACCCCGACGGCTAGTCAGTCCCTTAAGGGGAGGCCTCGTTTTCAGATTTTTCGAGTCTGACTCGTGGTCTAGTCGTAAGCGTGTTCGACAATAGTCGTGAGACGATGGGTGTTCGAGTCCCGGGTCGGGCCAAAGTGCTATTAGTATTTTCCAATTTCTAATAACAGTCCAAAGTCAGAAAGTTGGAAGTGCTACGACCTCGTGCCTCGGAGAGCACGTTAAGCACGTTGTGCCTGATTTCTGTCCGGGCGTGTCGGACTGCCGTCTCATCGGACGATAAAAAGCTATATATTCAGAAATGACGAAGTGTTTTTTTATTATTACGCATAGCAAATGCTTCGAGTAATAATTTATCAATGTCAAAAAGTGTCAGGTGAGTGGAATGAAACAAAGGAAAATGTAAAGCAGTCGAATCCATAATCCATTCCTTTATCGAATGATTCGATATTTTACAATAATCGTTTAAATTTCCTTAGTTCGAATTTTTTTTATTAATTTTCTATGTATTAACAATGGTATGTTATTTAGGTAATAACATTTCTAATTCGTAGATATCATGATTTACACCGAGGAAAAAGCGTGGCCTAGCGTTCACCTGAACAGAGTACTGGATATATTTTACAAAAGTAATGACAGTAAGTACGAATCCAATCCAGATGATATATCTATAATACTTAGTCTGGCCATAAATATTGTAACAAAGAAAAACAACATTTTATTATTTTTACAGTAAAGAAGTTTTGTTTTTATTTGTAACAATATTACAATGTGTTAGTTTCATACACTTTTTCGAAGTGGTATCTCGTTGTTTCAAACGTTGAGTCCAGTTATCAATAGACGCACGCACACCCTCCCTAAAAAAATTTCATTCCCGTTGGTATGGATTGCTCTAGAGAGTCTAAATTATCATAGCGATCTCTAATATAATAGAATATGCTATCTAATATAATATGCTCCAAAGCACGCCATACTCTCTAAAAATAACCATAAATCATAATTCAGCGGCCTAAGATCAGAACTAGATGACGGACAGACTTCAGCTCTGATGAAGTCCGGAACGTTTGTATTTAGTCAAAATTGGGTGGACTAAGCTTTATGACGTGGTGCCGTGGCTGAAATGACCATTCTTGTTAATTGAGCATTGTGTTATTCTGAGGCTTAACTACCTTCTCAAGAATGGTATCTTGATACACCTGTGTAGATGTTTTTTCACAAAAATGTTTTACATGTATACTTAAAGTACATACGTAATACATTTTATTTATTAAAATATTGCTCAATTGTAAAAAAAATCTCATCCGTACTTTTTTCTGTGACCAAAACTTTGTATATAGTTAGTTATAGTACGCGAATGTTACTTTGATCTCCCTTTGTTTACCTCATAAGTAGTTCTACTATTCTCTTTTAAATTACTAGTTAAAAATGGCAAGTAGCTGCAAGTGATAAATCACCGTAAAAAACCCGATAAGGGAATCATTCGGGAGACAACTTCCGAGATAAAATTTTTTGCAGAATTTCTTCGAATTCTTTATATAACATTCCTTAGAATCAGTTTAAATACTGCTTTACGTTTTATGTACGAATACTACCTGGAGGACCAGATCCTTTTCTGTTATAAACAGAGGAAGTTTAATGGTACCTAACACCTATCAATATCCCGGCACACTTTACATATCTATAATAAAGATTTCTTTAGTGTCGTCCCCCAGAATAGAAGACAAGAAAATCTTCGCTAGTCCGATGAACTGATATGGCAATTAATAAAATACAATAGCATCACCACGAGTAGTAGGTCCATCCGAGAAAAGGACAATAAAAGTTTCCGGTGTACAAACATTTAAGTAATAAAAAGCGTATGGAGAGTTATATAAATTAATTTCCGCTCCACACCTAGGCGCGTTTACCAGCAGTTCATTTCCTTAATTACCTCACTACAATTTAACATCATAAATTATTATTTTGTGATATTAATTAATTCATTGTGTATTAGCGATAAAATTAGAAAACACAACGAAAATCTTTAAAAAAAGTGTGTGTACTTATGAACACACGTTAGAAGTCATACTTTTTTGGTGTAACAAGAGGAAAACTCAAATGTTGAGCATAGCTAACCTTCAGGGTATCGGTTTTTCGTGACGGTGTGCGCCCGTCTCGTAACCGAGTAAAAAAATACTCCCATTATTTTTCCCTAGCAAGCCGAAAGAAGTAAAACTTTAAAACGACTGATTCAAAATGCAAAAATAAAATTCATTAGTAGGTACCTATTTTGTTTATTTTTAATTTCACAGACAGATCCGTAGGCGGTCACATAAGCTTGTTCTACCTAAACTTGTAACATGGTAACCATAGAAATAATATATCTTAAATTATGTACCTTCCTTCAGTAAATATTTAATTAATATTCTATTCTATGGATATGTTAGACTGTAGGGTAGCCATGGTAACAGGCCTATGAGTGATGTCTGCGAGTGTAAGTTGATTAACAGGGAAAAAAATATGAGAAATACATAACTATATGTGACTCACGTACGCATTGCGCCGAGAAATACTCATAGCGCGTTTTTCATTTTTATACTTTGAACACACTTTTATACTTATAACATTTGTCAACAGAATATTTCAGATTGAATTTGTTTGTTAACTTTAACATCAAATCTTTCTGTTGAAAAGAGAGACTCATAGTAAGACACAATTCCTTTCTATTTCGACTTTCACGGACGCATTTTAGGCATTAGATTGTATAGAGAAGTGAAGCCGTCTCTATGTATTTTTTCACTAATTTAGTTTTGTCAGTGTTGGGCATGCGTGCCGCATGCGAGATTAGATATACAAATATAGTACTGCTTTCTGATTTACTATATTCTCCGAGACGGCCACGGCGTCATATAACTGCCTATGCCATGTCTTCTCAATCTATGCTAAAACGCGACCGTTTAAGTCGAAAGAGACAACAAATGTAGTTCGCTCTCTGTATAGGGTTTTACTGCCTCCCTCTCTATTAACCAAAACGGTCACTCGCAGTCATATAACAACACAATAATAGCATCCTTTCTGTATATATATTATCACTTGTACACAAGCTTGTATCGCAACTTTGAGTACTATAATATACAATATATACAGCTGTATAAACAGGTTTGGCTACACACATGTGCTCTTATACAGATAATATAGATGCAGTAAGGAAGCCAACCTAAAACGCAGCCGTCGAGTCGAGCCAGAGCAAGTGTAGTATACTCTCTGTCTCTCTTTTTTTTCATTTATTTCTCTTTGCTTATTGTGCATGCGAGACTAGACAGACAAAGATGAAAATTGAAACTGCTTTTACATCTTCTTTCTCTACACTCTAAGACAACCAGTCGCCGTCATAGAACTGTATGTGGCAGCCCTTCTCTATCTACATTATCTCTATGATGCTCCTCTGCCAAAGGTACGACACTGAGACATACCGCCATGGCGACACAATTTTACGTGATAACGCTTCTCTAATTGATCTTCGAACGTCGCATGGAACGAAAGAGACGACTTGATACGCTATCTTGCTCGCAAGCCTCACCCATCCAGATTATTTTCGTGCTCTATGTTATACTTTTTCGTGCATGCTTTTTCGATATAAGATTGATTTGTAAGACATTATTACGTCAAAAATATGTTTATTTTTTTTAGAAAATTATCATAAATATGAGTATTATCTTTCAGGTGAAATGATTGTTACAGCTGTAATTATTAGATTGATTATAAATGATACAGACTTTTTGGCTGTCTCTAAAAACGGAATAGGTGGACCATCATTCGGAGCAACTCTATTTTTTCCAATGGACACGGGACCTACATTATATAGTTTAGTTATATATTCTTGTCTAAATCGTACTGGCTACTCGTTTGTACATAATGAAGATAATATAGGTGATTCTACAGATGAGATTTAATTTAAAATTACTATAAATAAATAACCAAACTTATGCTCAATTATTCTTTAAATAATGAAATAAGGGATATTTTTAATCCTTCTTTTTCATGATTTCTTTTTTGTTATTTAATACAAATGTCAGAGCGCCAATACTTGAAAGAGTGAAAAGGAACGTTATGTTTATTTACGTGCCGTACTAACCCAAGATTCAAGTCAATCACACGCAAATCGCAATAGTCATTACGCACAAAGGCAAAAATTTTAGTGTAATGATCATAAACTTTTGAAGATGTTGTGGTATCTACCATGGTCAGAAAGCATCAAAAAAAGAGCCTGCAGATACCTTCTGCAACGATACTTGGGTAATTTCCTAGAAGAAAAACTCACTTTGGATCAGCTGAGTGTCGATCTATACAATGGAACTGGAACTGTTTCTGATGTTAGCCTTGATTGCGAGGTATTTTTTATATTTAATTATTACTAAGTCCTTTGTATTAGGCCATCAAGATCTTTATATCGCCCGTTTGCTTTCTTACATCTTTAATGTGTAGTTTAGTGAAGTTTTAAGTGCGTAATATTTTTATGCAAAACGGCACGTGGTTATCCTAAACAAAGAACTGTGATGATAATAATATTTTTATAAACTACAATGACAATAACCGTATACCCTATTTGCCTTATATATCAATAATTGTTGTAACTATGTAATGAAATATGCACGTAAATAAATATACACCTAATAATAACAGATTTTTTTCTTCAAATAATATGTACCTTTTACAGGCACTTAATGACCTTGGAGATGCTCAAAACTGGCCATTGGAAATAGTTGATGGTCACATGAGGGAAATCACTGTCTCAGTTCCGTGGTCAACATTGTTAAAAGATGACTCTGTGGTGGAAATTAATGGGCTGTCACTCACTGTGCAGCCTAAAGTTCGAGCTGAGCCAGGTATGGTAAAATAAAATAAACAACATTTGTTGGTGGTGTGGTTTAACCTTGAGAAATGTCATCTATAAAAGTAAACTACCACTCATAGATTAATCACAAAATCTCAGAAACTTAGGAACTTAAACTTGGCAGGTAGGAACCTTTAAGGGTGTACATATCTACTAAGAACGAATTTTACGAAACTTGACATTAAATATCTATGGATGTGTAATCCCCACAAGGTTGAATATCGCGTGAAACCACATGGTGCTGTTAGTGTTATTTATATCAGCAATTTTTTTTTATTAGGCACAAGTTTTATTTTAGAGTGGAGGAGCTTCTACCTATTTAAATACATTATGGTAGGAAACTGTAGGTCATTATGGTAAAATTCTAATAATATTTATTCAATAGTAATATGTTTATGATTAAATTACCAAATTCAAAGTGAATGTTTTTACATTTCCAGTGTCATCAATGCTGGAATCAATGTGGTCATCAATGTCATCTTCTATGCAACTTGCAGCAGAGTGCTTGAGAGAAGAGGCCGGTCCTCAAGAATCTAACCCTGTGGAAGGCATAGAAATGTTTGCTCATGCAATAGACTCAAGTATGTGTATTTATTAACGTAACTATTTATGTTATGTAGTTTACACACATCATTTTCATTTATATAATAGTATCTGTGAGTTTATCATGTTAGTTTATCATTTACTATGTTAGCCCAGCTCCATGCTAGGTACCGTAAGGTCTTGTGATAGGGATACTAGATGTTTAACGTATATTTTAAATACATGTAATATATATACATCCATGACTTGGGTTCAACATGCTCAGCTTACCCAAGTACGAATTTACTTCTGTGCCTGTGTGTATAACATACAATGAAATAAACTATTTTTTAGGCAGAAACAGTAACATAAACAACATTAATATGATACTACATATATTGAGTGTTCCCTTAGTAATTTTATTTCTCAAAATCACACTATGTCATGTAGTGGTTCATAAAGTACATCTAACTTGGAAATTTGAAAGAATACCACAATCCATACTCACAAAGTAAAATGTGTGTGACACATGACGAAATTATAATAGTTTTTTTTTATTGCTATTGAGCCTATATAATATTATGGAACCTTAAAATTAAGTATATTACTGTACTGCATATTAACATGATTTGTTTAACTTAGATTTTGAAAAATTTATAATTATAATTGCAAAAAAAATGTTATACTGCCTAAAGATCATAAGTTGTTTATACTTCCATGTAGTATGTAGCTACAATACTATATACTTACACAATTATTTATTTATTTTCATACATTATAAAAAGACTTCCATAAATTTATGTTCTTCTTTCAGTCCTTAGTCGAGTAAAGGTTAAATTTATAAACACAAAGATAAGAATAGAGCATGTACCTAAAAATGGCGATAGAGGCATTGCTTTAGAAATTCACATAAAGAAGTAAGTGTACTTGATTTATGTATGATATGGCTTAGTTTATAAATAAGTCCATCCCAAGTGAACTATTCATTTCTTAGGGATGAAATGTGACACGTGTGTGTGACGTATGCATGCATGTCCTTAATATATAAGTGAGAATTAAAATATATTTTTCATGGCAGTCTGGCAAAGTCATAGTTTGGATGATCTTGCTATTGCCAACACCAGTTAATATGCTATATATAGCATTGATATTACTGGTGTTGTGTGAGCAAGGTGTGCTTACTGTATACCAGTCCTTGCTCACACGTTTGGCTGTAATGCACCAGCGGCATTAGCTTTCATTGACCATATTATGACAATATTCTTTATGAACATAACATTTTATTGTAACATTAAATCATAGCACATGGATAAATATTAATCTAGCTTTAAATTCTAACTATAAAAATTGTTAAGATGTTACCTGTGACAGCCAGGTATTGCAGCCAATTAATTCATCCAAAACTTTGTTGCAGTAGTGCACATTCTCGATGTATGTAACTTATACAGACATACCGAGCAAACAACTAGTTCAATAAAAACAAATCAAATAAGATATTAGGTTAAAATAATATACATATATAAATTAACATTTCTTTATAATAATTTGCAGTGTGGAATATTTTGATGAGGCTGGAACAGAGCCAATACCTGATGCTACTGATCCTGACAATACTAAAACCTACATAGTTGCAACATACACAAATAAGAAGATAAAATTTGACGGTGTAACACTTTATATCAATGAATTTCCATCAAAACTGCGTACAATGGCTCCTAGTTTAATCATGGAAAAGTCTGCTTCATCTGTGGCTACAAAATCGGAAGGGACAGTTGAAACTCCAGATTCAAATTACCAAAGCACTGTGTCTGATATTTTTTATGAGACCAGAAGTGTAATATCAACTATAGAAACGGAACCAATAATCAAAGAAATTATTGGAGAACAGCAAAATTCTACACGTGAAACAACACCGGAGGAGAGGACCAATTCACCCGATCCCATACTATTCGCAAAATTGGAAGGACAACAAGAACTATCGCTTAAATTAAAACATTCCAATGAAGTGGAAGGACCAAAAGTTGAAGTAAAGATTTTACTAGGATCATTTCTCATATTGATCACACCCCGGCAGCTACACAATATACTTGAATTAATTGAAGCACTCAATCAGCCACATCTAGAAGATACTAGGTAATTCATTCTCAGTATGAACCAATATTGAAGTATTGAGCACTAACAAATATTCTTGATATTTTGATAACTCATTACCTTGACAAAACGTAATATCAAGTCTTGTGACAGAGTAACTCACACATATATTCCTGCAAATTTTTCACACCTCTAGTTATTAATATCATTGTTACTATATTGCCAAGATAATTATAATTAAATTAGCTATTATAAGTATTCTCCATCCCAATACGGATGCATCTCTCCCATCTGCAGGAGAGTTTTGCAAAACCTAGTCTTATTGCCCGAAGAACACTCAGTAGTGTAATAAATCCGAATTGGCCTTTTCTTGGCTTTCACAGCATAATTTCTGTCCTGAAAAAAAATTACTAGTAGTAGCTACTTAGCTATGTATGAAATCTACGTTTTATTGGTTTTTATAAGTTATACAAATACCAAAATTATTATTTATAACTCTGTATCTAATCATTCGGCCAAGCCCAGGAGGCCAACCATACTTCTCTCATAAAGCGACATTTTGCAGTTGCAGTTGGTGAGTTTCCTGTGGTCCGTTTGGGGGATGGGGATTGATATAACCTCTGGCTATGTCACGGTTTATGCAACTTGTTGCTATCAAGAAAAGGCGGTCCTAAAGAATTTAGTTTTCGTAAACTGCGTTATTAAAGTTAATGAGTGTCTATTCATTTTTACTATATTAAAATATATGCTTTCCATATTGGAGACCTTCATAAAAAGTGTTAGGATCGTGACATGTGGCATTCCGTTCCCTGTGCTTAGCCCCTTAAGAGAACATGTGTGTAGACGTGTTTATAAAAGACATATAAATTTATGGATTTCAGCCTATGCCATAGGTACAAATGTGTGGCTGTGTACACAAATTAGCCGGATATTTGTACTGCTGCAAACATAATATTAATTCCTTTTTCATAAATTTAACAGCAATATTCCAATGCGATCAAACATAAACATGCAGTGCAAGCCGATGAAACAAGCTGACTTCCAGTTCATTGAGGCCCAGCTATTGGGCAACTTGGACAAGCGGCATTCCAAACCCACGGGCATGTATGGATGGTCCGGCCCTAGTTTTGGTAAGTTCCATTGCTTGCTGAAGTGTAAAATCCGATTTCACCAGTACCTACTTAAATATCACCACCAAATAAATTTTATTATTCATCTCCAACCGGAACCTTTGTCAACTTGAAATTCGTAATTTATTTGCCACACAGGTTAGGTTAATAGGTTTATCAGGATTTTTTAGAGCTCGAAACCGGGACTAAATAAAGCACGTTGTAGAAAAAAAATCTAACATGTATTTTTATCCATAAATAATACTTTTAGTTCTTAGTCCATCATAACCCTAATGCGACCTTTATGTATAACGAAAAATCGTATAACGGCGAACCATTTCTGGCGCAATTCCACTCTGCGGTATTCAAGTGGATAATTGTTGGCCCGCCACAAATAAAACTTAATGAGGCTCTGGTGCAGCTAGCAGTTATTTGAAATTGTGCTTCGCAGAAGAGAGTGACGCGGAGAGTGAGAAGTTCCTGCCGATGTGCCCGCAGCAGATGGCGGAGAGCTTCTCCACCTCCGTCAGCTCAGCCAACACCAGCATGACCTCCAGCTTCAACACCTCCGCCTCGCCCAAGATCAAGAGGAACAGGAAAGGTACTAAATTATATTTGCCTACTTGTAAGAGATTGCTGTGTTGCAACGGTATTGGTATTCTTTAACGCACCATGCGTTCATGAATTTCCGGTGGCTCATTGGAGGGCAATAGAAATGACGGAGAACACGTTTGTCTAAACTAATTATGCGAATGTCTATAAACGCCAAAAGGCTCCGACTGATTTAATAAAAATAATATCACTTAGTGTCAGGAGGGTAGAGAGACTGAGAGGTGCCAGTGCACCTGCAAAAAGCTTGCGATTCAGCGCACAAGTAAACAAAGACAATGGCCAATACGTGTAGCATGTAGTGCGGAAATTGCAGAAGCACTTCCACGCGTGGCCTTGCGAATGTATAATCTTAGCGGAGGTCGTCAAAAATAACAGATGTGTAACGCTCGTCACCACTAGCCTGTTGCTGTCTTTTTTATTCTCACTTTAACGTAGAATTTAATTGGAATGACGCAAATCGCGTAGTATGTATATAACATTCGATTAAATATACAACACAACATAATTTGTAAAATATTTGTAGCCTACTTATGTAGAAGTATGGTTATGATAGTAGTAATGACTTTTTTGCGAAATATGTGCAAAAAAACGAAAAGAATAACCTTTTAATTCCCGTCGCGAGCGCAGTTCCCCACGCTTGAGCACTTAGGTACTATGTTTATCAGGACACCTCAACAAGACCCTTTTTGCTCTGTGCGCAAGTATTGACAATAATAAACTCGGGATTGGCTGGTTTAGAAATAGTTTGTTGCAAATATCGTACGTGCATCGTCTATAACACTCAGACAATGTACAAAATAATAGAATCATGTGCGGGCTTGTCGCACCACGATACTCTAGTGAGTTCTGTACGGACTTGTGCTACAAGTACTAGACGACGGAAATATATTTAATATCTTATCATAGATTAAAGAAATTTTGTATATTTAAGTTTTTTACTATAGAAATACACATAAACATCCATGACCTAGGCGGAATTCGAAACCGCAAACTCGCGGACCGCCACGTCACCAACCGAGCCAGCCCGTCGTCGCACGTGTATGTAACGTGCGCGCCATTTCTGGTCGCCCAGTACGTTCGTTATTCATGTTCTCTATTCTTGTAGTGCTTTCTTTCTTCTTTATGGTATAAGCGAACGAACCGTCAGTCAAAGTCAATGGCTAATCACCAACGCACATGCACCCCCATCCACTGATGTTCTGAATTCACGACCCAATAATGGCACAGCCGCCCCTTGACTATCATCCATCACTACGGTCTCGCCCCTCCTTGAATCTGCTATTCTGTATTTGATATTGTCTGCTCTGCTTCCAGTGCCGCACATCGACGGCGACCCAACGGCCGAGGTGTCGCACATCAGTATAAGGGTGGCCTCGCTGTCTTGCGTGCTTCTTCACAAGGTAAATTATATAAATATTAAATATTCTGTATGAGGAAGTGCAATGTTGCAATGCAAACAAATGGGGCCGGCAGGACCGTTGAGGTAAATACAGCGCGATCAAGTGATGATGCCTTAAAAGTGGTGGCTATACCGTCGGGCTTTGTTCAATTTGCCAGTAGTCGGCGGTCTAGGATGCGGTGAAGGATGGCGCCAACGCCAGTCATGCGCATAATTGTAAAGTGTAGGTGTGTTGCCCTCCATTCCTCCAATGGGCCACTCATAAGCCACACGAAATGCGCAGCTGCTAACTTTAAGGCGGCCTCATGTGAGCGGGAGGTACCTCCTCGGCTGTCACAGTTTACTATAAGGTTGTAATTTCAGGACGTTCTAGTCCCGACTCCGATCACGGCGCGCTTCGTGACGGCGGCGTCGGCCAGCAGGCTGCAGCAGATGGCCGCCGAGTTCTTCAGCCACGTGGAGACCTTCGGCAAGTTGGACGCCAACAGGAACCTGAATAGCATCAGCGCCGCCATCGACGCTGCCATCGATGAAGACCATCTGAGGTGTGTGATTTGATATTTTTTATAGTATGTGGAGACAGACGAGCACGAAAACACTGGCTTCCATTTTGGTGATTATCGACACCCATTAACATCCACACAATTATGCAGCTATCCTTACACCCCAAATGTGCTACCGCCACTCACCAGAGGCATGAAACTGTACATTATAACCGTCACTTGAAGGTGTCGTAGAGCGAGTGGTACCTCCGGTCGTGCCAGCCCAATACAGCTGCAACGTGAACCAGTAGTAAGTACAAATGCTAGTAGCTAGGAGGTTTTAATTTTGCAGTGAGAAGACAAAATCGGAAAATGTAGTAAGAGAATAACTTAGGCAGAGGTAGTGCCATGCATAGCGCATAACACTGCATCCTCCCAACTCCAACGGGTCACATAATACCGCCGTAAAGTGATAACTTCAGTGTCGCGTTTCGTGCGGTTTTTGAGCAGCCGATGGCCCCTTTTGGGGAAGGTGGGCAACGCATCGTCATAGAGATTATATGAATGTTCATGGGCGTCGGTAGTCGTAAAAAGGGTCCGAATTCTCGTTTGCCCCCCCCCC
>JAFELO010001027.1:837623-849594 GCA_017140195.1 Eumaeus atala | reverse complement strand
GTTGCCACTTTACTTATCATTACAGGTGTTGCCACTTTACTTATCATTACAGGTGTTGCCACTTTACTTATCATTACAGGTGTTGCCACTTTACTTATCATTACCTAAAACATGTATTTTCTTTCAACGACTGTACATATGTTAGGGATACCATAAATCTATAATAAAAGTGGAAAATTTTTGAATATAGCCAAAAATTGTCCGGCGAGAAACGGATCACTCAGATTGGTATACATGTAGCTTGTTACTAGATCCAAAAGTCGAAACACATTCGGCGTATTACATGAACAATAAACAAAAAGCCATAATATGAAGTCTCGTAAGTTCTTGGGCCCATTTCCTAGCTACACCTTTGGCTCGATCACCCATCTACAGTTGGTACATGTTGTACAGACTGCTGACCCTAGAGATCAGCATGGACGGCAGCGAAAAGGTGACAGCGCACGGCAGTCAGACGGTATGCGAGGCGGCGCTGCGCTCTGCCCTGCTGAGCGAGTGTCTCTACTCCCGCGCCGGTGACGATGCCGCTCGACAGCCCGAAGCCTTCGACGTCATACGATTTGAGGACAAACGTAATGTTTTGATTTCGTAAAGGAGACGGTCCATTTCAGGTGTGGTTTTGTACCATCACACTATTATAAGAAAAATAAAAAGATTTCGTTAAGAATAAAATAAGTTAATATATCTATCTATATAACGTGTAAAGTTTATAAATATATATTGCAAGTTTTACAATAGGTTTGCAATCCTGTGTCAAGATGGCGCCCTTTAATAAATGTCATTAATATCAAAATGTAAGACTACTCCATTCGCAATGTTGGATATCTTAGAAATATTATTTAATTCTTGCGCTGAAATTAAGGTGAATCGCAAATCGTTGAGATTTTGATGATTATATAACTTATAGAAATTATTTCCCTCCTTTTCTGACTGGTACAAGACCAGTCCTACGCTCCACATAATCTTGGACCGTCTCCTTAACGTGAATGTTAGATTATCACAAAATTACGTACAAAATTTTTTAACGTGGTCCTTCAAATACCTAAAATTTTATACTTTTGCTCCCGTCGTTTCATTTGGCGGCGGTCATGGTTACGGGTACATTGAAACGTCGGAATGAAAGTACAAAGTTTAAAGGACATCTCCACAACCTACTTGGATAGGAAAAGCCGCCCCAAAATCTGACAATATAGATAAATGCGATGCATGTAAAAGCTATTATTATTCGGAAAAAAGTGTAAATTGGACATTACCCTTGGTTATAGTGACTTACAATTTGTATTTCCCGTCTCTCCCACACACGAATCATGCCACACAAAATGTCCCGTGTCAGTTCATGTCCTGTTGAATGATCATGTTGAGTTTACTCACGGGTCGAATGTATATTTCCACAGAGGATGCCGCAGCCAACCTCACGCCCAGGTCACATTTGAAAATAAACTTCAAGCAGACGTCAAAGTACATGAGTGTATCCGGCGATAGAAGACTCGTGTATCCCACCACTGACATCGTGTGAGTAATGCTTTACATATAGTTTTAAGCCGTGGACGAACAATCAGACCGTGTGGGAAGAAAAAAGAGGGTATTGTGTTGTGGGCTTCACCCATAAGAGTCGTAATTATGTTGATTGAACGAGGCAGCAACTAAGTTCCGCCTTCATGTCTCAGGGCATAGGACGGTAGCAAGGTCATCGCCTTCGAAGAATTACATTTTTGAAAATATTACACACGAACCAAGTATTGCACAATTCATAAGTTGGACGACCGGAGATGTACCTCTCGCTAACATGACTCCGCCGTAACGTAACGGCATTCCTGTCGCGTTTCATGCGGTTTGTGAGTACCTGGGGCTCATCGGAAGGAGGACGAAACGATATCTGCATGACGACAATGCGGATGTTATTCGGTATCCGATTAAAGAATCCGTTTTTTCGTTTGCTCGCCTATAATATATCGCATGTTCAAAAGGTATCCTTGACGACAAGAATAAAAATAGACTGTAGCACCCAACAGGATGTATATAAATAATCCACAGATGTTATAATGATTATCGTATCGTTGTAAAGGGTCAAGTGCATGCCGTTCCACGTGGTCGTGGAGCTGAGCTTGTTAGATCGCATGTCCGAGAGCGTGTCCGCGCCTGCACCCGCGCATGCGCACGGGTCCGCGCCGACGCTCGCGCCCACGCCGCGAGCGTACAACCATCTCAACTTTGCTCTGCACTGTCCTGACCTCGGAATACTGCTCAGGTGACACGTGGCTTATACTTACAGCTGCCTAAATTTTGTAACCTGTCATAATCTCTGACCACATCTGTTTATGTTACACATTAAACTATAAAACACCCGACTCTAGCATAAAATATATTTACTTATATTTTCTAAATAAATTCTTAACTGAAAAATTGTTTTGCATTATATGAAAGTGAATTGATATAAATCGACATTTTAACACAAAACTAGTTTTTAAACCATTCGCACACTATACACAATGTTGTTTATTTAAAGAAACTGCATAAAATCGGTTTATTCTATTGACAGCTGTGGCTGTGTGTGGAGACTGGCAGGGATATAAGACTGGTTGCGCGAATCGTCCACGCCGACGCTCGACGCATCTATCTGCAATCATTTCAAAACTTCTATATAATAACACACTAACGCTGAAGGCATCGATGATCTGTGTGACGCTAAAATCAGTACAATATCCCCATCTTTCATCAGAAGCAAAAAATTCGTCCTAAATGGTGTGTGTGTGTGTGCAGGTTCCCCATTGCCGACCTCCGCGCGGGCGTGGACCGCTCGCAGCGGAGCGTGCGGCCCGACTTCTTGCAGTTCCGACTGCAGCACGCGGCGCTCGGCTGCTCGCAGACGCCCATTCTACGCGCGCCGCCCACCACGCTCACGCTCAGCGCCACCACGCTAGACCTCTACTACCATGTGAGTCGCTACTACCAGTACTACGGCGATCGGTTGCTCGTGGAAGCTATGTCGTCTACGTGAATCGAAGTGTAAATTGAAAAGGAAAATGAGATATGTAGGTTAATTACAGGCATTATGTCGCGGTTCCATGGCTGCTGACGTCTACGGTCAATTTTAATTCGGCTACGTCGCGGCGACCCTTGTTTTGATATCATAAAATACACACGAAGAAAACTAAATGACTTCAATTCAGAATATGTGTAACTTTATGTACAGGAAAATGAACATACGCCTGCAACTCACGTTGCCAAATCCACGATGGATGAGTCTAAACTGGAGAGGAACATTCTGAAAGAAAACAGCGGTACTCACTTACCGACGTAAGTATATTTTCCTGCTGTTTACCGCGGATTGTGTCGAATAAGTATTATCACTAGCAAAGCCGTAGCCAGTCAACCACCCCCAAAATTAACGACCTCGCTCTTTATAGTATTGCAATAGGACTGTGGGCAATTCAGAATTAGGAATCGTTTTATCAGAGATGTACTTATTTATTCATACAAAAATGTTAAACGAAGCTTACATTCGCCATTTCAATATCATTCCAATTTTATATCTTAATTTTAATGCTGAAACGCAACAATGTCTCCTAACGAGTTGATGATGTCACACTCCGTCAAATGTCCGTTGTACAGTTACTGTACGCTGAGGGTATTTGAGTATGCACAATTGTGCACCCGTACAATATACCTTTAGTTTATTAACCGACTACAGAATTTCACGAATTTTTAAGCAATAATTGAATTTCAGAACATGTTGACTTGTTTCGTCACGTCATTCAACCTTTAGTACTGAGTTTTGCACTTTTGAATATGGCTCACAAATTTTGCACGATATACACTGTATTTAGTGCTTAACATGAAGAGAAGTGCAATAAGAAACCATACAAAAGAAAAGAGAGGAAGTACCTTCACGCCTATTATCCTCGAAAAGGTAGGCAGAGGTGTGCTGGTACATCCACAACTCGTAAGTCCAGTGGATATAATACACCCACGACTAGCCAAGGTACTGAGGCCCATGATGTCATAGGTGGCAAGTCTATGGCCACTTCGGGCACATCCCAATCCCAATCCAAAGAAAACATGTAATAATAGTTGCCCGAGCTGGGGATCGAACCCAAGACCCCACGCGGCTAACGCTCTTAACAAGCGACATTCGCACCGTTACACCACAGAGGCGATTAAAAACTATACATTAACCATAAACGGTATGCACTACACAGAATATCGCTGACGTTCCAAAAGCGAGACTCGAACAAGCCGTTCGACTCGCTCCACGACGGCTTCGAGCCGGCCAAGAGCAACCCCATGACGACTTCCATGTACATCATGAACAACCTGCGCAGCACGCAGCCCAGCCCCTTCAGCGGCAAGAAGATGGCGCACCAGAGCGTCAACAAGAACGGCGCCAATACGCAGGGTGAGCTAACTGATCGGGTATTCCTAAAACACAAGGCCGTTGCTGCCAAAATAGTCTGTCACGACACCAAAAATTATTTCTCCCGCGTAACACTGACGTCAACTGTTGGTTTACCAAAGACCGGTGGATCCGGGCGCAATTACGTGAAGGAAAACGTCTGGCTATGATGATTTTGTTCGGTTGTCACATAAAAACTCGAGACTGCAATCCGAATTCCGTACCGAGAAAGGAAAAACGGAACCTCTATAGAATCAGTTTGTTGTCCGTCTGTGTGTATGTCCGTTATGACTTTTCCTGCAAGATCAAGATTAAATCCAGTCGAGGTATACAATGTTTACACAGAAAACTTCATAATTCAACGCAATCGGAAATGCTACCGAAACGGTAGCATTTCAGATTGCGTTGGCTTAGACACTCGCATAATTAGACAATCGCAATTCGATCGAAGTTGAATATATTTTTTACTACTGTACATACTATAGGAATTATATTATCAAGACCTACCAATTTCAGGTGAAGAAGAAGAAATAATAGTCCCCGGTAGTGAGGAGGAGATGACAGAGTTCACTAACAGCTCGGTGGAGAATTCCGCCGTGCACCTAGACTTCTGTCTGCCCATACTGAGCCTGCAGCTGGAGTACGTATATACCACCTTCGCACACCATCATGTCAATCTATCTTATGAAGAGCCCGCTTCACAGGCTCGGCTGTGATAGGCCCTAACATATGCACGCATATGCAGACGCCTTACCCTCTTATTCCAAAATTGGACCAGAAAAACTCTACCGCTACCTTATTAGGTAGCGACTGTGAGTTTTTCTGGTAGCCATACAGCATATTTCACACCGGGTTCAGCTACAGTTCAGTAGTGCACCTATTATCATCATCCAATCTTACCTTTTACAAGTGCGGATACAAGTTGCAAGTGGTGTCGTGACCTTTGGATGAGGCCTATGCCCTTTTAGTTTCGTATAGTGATATAGTTGGACCTTACCTTGTATGCGGACGCCTTTCTGTTTAACGCATTGTTCCATCTCCTGAAGAAATAATGGCAGATAAAGGAAAAATACGAGAATTGATAAATTATGTTACTACACTAGAGAAGGCAATATATTGTTTAGTGAAAGGTAGCGCCATGCTGAATTGCAGCAGAAATGGGCTTGCACGATCTGGGCAAACATAATACCGCCGTAAAGTGAAAAGTCTTCGGTGTCGTGTTTCGTGGAGTTTGTGAGCAGACGATGGCCTATAAGAGAGGAGAATGGAAGGAGCGCAATGCATCGGCAAAGTAATTATGCGGATGTTCATAGGCATCGGTAGTCGTAAAAGGGCTATGGTATCTCGTTTACGTTAGAAAAGCTACTATTTGTGATTCATTCTATACAAAACGGTGCGTATTAAAGTTGGCAAATATAAATTTGGTCAGCTTTTTTAAACAATTCTTTCGGTGTTGGTGATGCACCTATCTGGTATCCCACCTCTGCTGCCTCGTGTCTAACCAGCCCTCGTGCCTGCCAGGTCCAAACAGATCTACGAGATCATCTACAACCGCATCAACTCGGACCTGCTGCTGTGGGAGCCTAGGACTTATGACGACTCCCTGCCTCCCCATTGCGCACCCATCAACCCTGCCTTTGGCGTCTGCAAAGGCACGGGGTATGGTGAGTCATCTATTCTAGTCTTTTTTTTTCTTGAGACCTGACACCTAGTTCCATACGCTGTAGTATTTCCCACTACATATTTGGTTGCCTGGAGGAGTCCGCTTTTGTGCATATCACTATCATTGCGTCTGATTTGTTATTTTTGGCACGAAATAAAGCATTTTTATTTATCTATTTTATTCATACTAACGGCGTTGCTACGGCAATTGCCACAACAGTTTATCGTAATTAGACTGTTCTGTCTTCTTAGTCCAGTTTAGGTAGACGTCTTTACAAGGCATGCATATGTGACCACAGCTTGATTAGTCGGCGGATTTGGTATCCTGCATCGCTGCTCAGCGTGGGTATGTAGGAATAATCTAAACATTAACGCCCGACTGGCTCAGTTGGTGACCTGGCGGTTGATCCGCGTGTTACGCCAGCGCTCGCGGGTTCTAATGCCGCTTAGAACAATTGATGTTTATGTCTAGTCGTCAGTCTGTCGCCTAGTACCTGTCACACAAGTCCATTCGGTACTTACCGCAGGACTAGACTATCCTGGCGTGATAAGTCCACAGATATTAATATTATTATTATATGATCCAATAGGATACATTTAAATGAAGCAATAAATTGCTATCGTATCTCAATCGAGTGATTTGAATCCGTCGCAATTGTCGCGATCCGCCGGTGAACGGTGCCGATGAACCGGTGTTTGTTGGTCATATAAACAAACACGGAACAGCTCTAGGTCTACAACTGCTGCTTACATATCTGCATGTCTTTGTAATAATATATGTAAACAAAAAATGTTGCACATTAAGTCAATATGCTAAATTCACTTGCATATTTATGAATTAAGCAGACATACAGGTCATCCTTTTGACAATGGGTGCTCTTTTTAGTCATGATAGGGGCTATGGTAAACGGATTTTTTCCTTCACAGATTCTGACAGCGATAGCTCAACTTCCGACGAAGACAACCTCTACTACTCGACGTACGACAACAAGGCGAAGAAGAACGCCGCGCCAAAAGCAGTTCCAGACAATGACAATGAAATGCACAACTTCTGTCTCACGTTCAAAGTGGACAAAGGGCTGCTTAGTGTCTATGCTCCTGTTCGGGTAGGAAGCGCACCTGACAATTTAGTTGGCGCAACATTTTGACGTTGATGATGTCACTCACTATCGAGGGAGTGACATCACCAACGTCAAAATGACAACGAACTCCTTAAAATGTCGTATTTAGTTCGATTATATGTCCTTCTTTCTTCCTTTCTTTCTTTGGCTTGTTTGCCACACAATGTACAATGACACCTACACTATCTCTATAGCATTTCGCCCAATCTTAAAAACGACTCTCAAGATGCTTAGACCACCATGATATAATCAATAACAGGAGTGTAATAATACAATAAAGTTCAAATACAATATTTTTAGCTACTAAGTTATTAATTAACACTAGTCTTTTTCTACTACCTTTTTTTTATTTCCACTTAATGACAGTACTCTATAACACCATAAAATGCTTAGTCTCCTTCTTCAGTAAAATCTGTCTGTCTATTATATATTAAATGATAATATTTTAGGACAGCAACAAGCGCGTGGTCCCCGGGCAGATGGGCGAACTAGCTCTACAGGTGAACGGCTTGAGCATGTGTCACGTGAGCGGGCTGCGGCGGCGCGCACGCACCGCGCAGCTCGGCTTGTGGGCGCATACAGTCACACTGTACCACGAACGTGAGTATAACACACTTCAGGCCCCCTTGGATCAGCTGGATAGTGAGTAAATGCATTTTTTATGCTAGAACCAATGCCATATACACCGCTCGTACCGGTCGAACGATGAAACCTTACATATAGTAACACAGATATAACATATATGACAGAATGACAAACTCACACATCGCATACGGAAACGAGCCCGGGTTCGAATCCGTAAGCTGAAAGCTTAGATTCGTAGAGATAAAACAACGCGACTTTAGAGAGCACCAATAATAATAAATAAATCATGAACACGGCTTTTTGCTGATTTATAGCACAAATCAGCCCCTCCCGTCAGAGGGAGGGGCGAGGAGGTTGGCTTCCTCAGATAAGCCAAACAATAAACGAGCTTAATTATCCTTAACAACGCCACCGCAAAGTAAAACGGCATCGTGCGCGCGCCGTCCCACTAGTACGGGGAGGAGGACTGCTTCCCCCTTTTCGGTCCCAATAATAATCACCATAGGGAAACGCTCACAATATAATTCCGGTTCGTCTCTTGCCATCTGCGGGAAAAGAGGGGGGTCTGTTCCCCTATCGTCTACCTGAGGACACAAAAGTCTTCGCTAGTCAGTCGAACTGTAGAGGCTGGTCAAAGCGCCGCCAACCAGTAGTAGGTCCCTCCGAAAAAAATAAAGTGAATATAGCGCGTGTCGTGAGCACTGTTCTGTACAACATTCGTACGATTGAACGTCAATTAACTAGAACCTGCGCAGATCTCATTTTCATTAAGGTGAGATAGATGTGGATCCATTAACATTCGGTCGCGCGTTTACATCGTCTGTGCAGGGTTCACGCACTTTTTACCATTGCGGAAATTTAAAAGTAATACAGTTTTAAGGAAAAGGACAAAAGGCAATATGTCATTTGTACCAATAGGAAAAGAAACATAATATTTGAAATAAAAGTGATATCATGTGTAGTTTAGCAAACGCGATAAGAAAACATATTTCGCATGATCAAAAATACTACCATTAACTGACAAGGATTTCTTTTTTTTACAGGGAATTAATTGTTTTTATCATTCCATTTTTATTCCTTTATATTTAAATATTTTCAAAAATATTTATGAGTATTTTGATTACACCGAGAGCTTACGTTTTCACTTTTAATCAGATATTAATAAAATTTGTTAAAAATGAGTTCAGTAACAATTACTCTTAACTATCATAAAATATGTCCTCATCATTCTTTTACCTTCGAATAATGAATTACCGGTTGCAAGTGGCTCGTGACCTTGACCTAAGGCGCTCTATGGGGAGGCGCTCTCTCCTTCCACCTGTGGACGTCATCCGGCTCATGATGATGTATAAATTATTACCACATGCCTACCCACTCATCTACTATTTAATTAGTTAACGAATTTTGACGACGTAGGCCGGTGTACAGTTAAACCTGGGTTCTTGGTACACCGTGACTATGTTGCAACTGTTATACGTTATGTGTTTTGTTAATAAATAAAATATAAAAAATACTTGAATGAGCATTCACTCACCTTCGAACAGCGATCCTCACAATACCCGACGAGAAGCCGGGCCTGCGGCAGTACGGCGTGGTGCTGCCCGCACACTTGCGGCGCACCGTCTACCCGTCGGGGGACGGCGTCATTGTTAACGAGTGCGAGCGCAACAAGCACATGTTCACCATGGCGCTGAAGACAGAACCCGACGCGGACACGCCGGGGTTGAAGGTGAATCTTGCTCTTTAAAATACACATTTATAGTTTGAATATGGGGCTTTAC
Source organism: Eumaeus atala (assembly GCA_017140195.1). NCBI lineage: Eukaryota > Metazoa > Arthropoda > Insecta > Lepidoptera > Lycaenidae > Eumaeus > Eumaeus atala. Next base: position 840,052 of record JAFELO010001027.1, on the reverse strand, counting down.
CCATTTAATTAAAAATTCTATATCCAGCATTTTCAGATTTCGTTATCTGTAGATTGGTGCGCAATTCGAAATTCCAACAAATATTGTACGAAAGCCGTAGTTAATAAGAATTCAATTAAAAACACTAATTACAAAGTAAGTATTATCAATTTGTTTCTTGGTCGTACCAGGGTTATTTTTAATATAAAAATAACCGTTATTTAATATAAAAATAATAATAGGGCGGCAAACGAGTAATCGAACCTTTTTGACGACTATCGGCGCATTTTTGTCAAGCAGTCCCCTCACCTTCACACCTCCCAATTGTTTTTGGCAAAAAAAAAACTTTAAAGGAATGTCTTTATTTGTGCTCGCATTCAGTTATACAAAGGCTCATGTCAATGGTAGTTTGGTATAGAAATTTCGTGTAAGTCCACGTCGCGCACTATATCAATGATGTGAATATCAAATATAACAATGTTGAAGTCATAAAGACATATGTTATATTGACCTATGCCATTTCCAGACGATCTGCATAGCCCTGGGCATTGAGCAGGCGACTCTACGGCACCGCGGCGACAAAGGCATCGCATGGCTGACGCAGCTGATGGACGTACTAGATGTGCTGGACTATCCCGTGCCCGGTTACTCCCCCTCCACTGTGCTGTCCGAGCTGCACGTGCACTTGTGGGACTGTGCTGTAGACTACAGGTACATAGAACAGATGAAGCTGCGGCTTTGCAAGGGCGTCTCGTGAGTGACGTGAATGAATATCTTGGCTTCCTATTCAATAAAAAAACATCAATTATCAGCCTTTATCAGCAGAAATATCTTACCATGATGGCAAATCATGGAGAAGAAAACACGTAATTTTATACGAAAAATATTTAACACGAAAATCGTTTTCCTTATAGACCGCTGTACTTACCGATACGTACAGTACTCACGCTAGGCAACTTCAGCGTGACCAGCAACATCATCCCGGAGACGAACACGTCGCAACTGCGGTTCCTGGCCCAGGACTGTGCGCTGTTCCTCAGCCACGCCCCCTTCAAACCGAGCTCGCACGACGACGCGCCTGACGTGCATAGAGACTACGTGTGCGTTCTCGACCTTGGGCTTTTCGAGCTGTCGCTGCGGACAGAGGACAAGAGTAGCGGCGTAAGTGTTTACTATTTGCATGTACGGCCGCTTGTGACTATACAATAACTTAACCAATTTTCGATCTCAAATTGTATATATCGTTTTAACTAAACGATGAGCATTGCCGTATCCTTCTATAAAGTAGAATTGGGGTTCAGTCGTAGATAAGGTTAACAGTGGAGTGGAAGGAATTTGCAAAACAATTGCGAGAACAAAGAAGAAAAAGTTTGATCAAGTTGTGGTCCAGTTTGTATAGTACAGTCTGGTTATGAGGGCGATTTTAAATGTATGTGTGTTCACAGACGTCTGCGCCTGCAGTGTCTCTGTCTGCGTCCAACAACATGGTGAATGTGTACACGTGCTGGGACTCTGCGTCAGCGTTGTGCCGTCTGCTGACGTACGCGGCTGCCGACGGCGATGCCGCCCCGCCCAATCGTACGCGTCAGGCGAGCGTATGCTCCGACCAGCCCACGCAGCCGTTAGTAGGTAAGTGACTGGGCTACTCGCACATGGTACACGTGTATACGGTGTCGGCGCTTAGTCACTTGTGGATGTAGGTGTCCTCTGATGGCCGAGCCGCCCCGGCCCATAGCACAAGCACGGCGAGTATTGCCGCGTCACGACTCAGTAGCCATAAAAGAAAAAAAATTAATTCATAAATATATTCTGTTGGTCTCGCAGGGCTCGAAGATCGACCGGTAGAGGAAATCAGAGAGCTGTCTCCCAATGAGATACAGCAAGTCAACGACTTGATGGCTGAAGCAATGAAGGAGAGCCCCAACAGTACGCGTGAGTCATTTTATTGGAGATTACTCCTTAAACTACGAAAACAATATGACCAGTAAAATTGTGTAAAAATTTCATGTTTTGCGTAACACTTTCCTGCGCTTGCATCACTTAGATTCTTACGCACTTTTCACTTCGGAATCATGTCGTTCTAGTAAACTCCAGTCGCGTTTCGTAGTTGACTTAGTTTTTTTTTATTTTCACTTGTTAATTTCCGGCAGCACCTGGAGATCTGACTTGAATCAACCGAAGCATACTTTACCAATCTTGGAAATGTTGTTATTCCTTTTTGTATCCTCATAGAGCAATATGATGAAAGCAACAGCCTCTTGCGTTTAGTGCAATGGTACAATAATATCAAAAACCTTTCATTTATACCTCTATTTTGGTTTGTGATATCTCACCAAAAGTCCACTCCTTAAATGTAAAATGCCATTAATGCATTTCAGTTAAATCGGGCTAGCACTAATGAGATGGTACCTACCTTCGCTTATATTGTGTAGACTTCAAGTTTTTCTCAG